>CM077632.1:74074388-74674388 GCA_039660915.1 Euphorbia tirucalli | reverse complement strand
TGACTCCTAACTGAATAGAGCAAACAAAACAAATTCCATAAGTTGCATATTGTTTCACCAAGCTTATTTAAGATATAAACTTGACTAACATCCATTAAGGTTCATTTGAATCAGAAGAAGCAGCACCATGCCTAAAGCAAGTTGACCAACAATTACGCAGACATCTACAGTTCTATACACATATAAGGTACTTATTTTTTACTCAGGCAAAGTAGAGAAAGATTTATTACGCCAATCGTTCTCACAAAGGAAATGATGCAAAATAACTCGTAAAACAAGAGGCACCATGTTTTCGACCAAAATGAAGTAGACATGAGATATCAGTAAGATATGATAGGATATGGAATTGGACGTTGCAAGAAAGAATAGATGATGTTAATTCTGTGTAAGTAGCACGATGCTGCCTTGTCAGGAAATGAGTCGAGAGAACTCTGGAGAGCAAACATCCATTAATGTCATATTGTTATTTGCAGAAGAGAAATTCCAGAACAATAATTGACAAAATTACGGATCAGGATGTGATGAAGTAATGTATGGCTTCATACTACTTTTGACATCTTTGGTTGGATTTTTCTATGCATTTGCACATGAATATCATAGACCGGATAGAGTATGCAAAAGCTAAGAAAATAAAACAAAATCAAGTGATGAAAATGGGATTTTACCACTTGACACAAAATCCAAATGATGTATAACGGCAAGGAAAATGCATATGGAAACTGAGAAGTTCTAAATTTTCATTCAAACATTTCTTTAGAAGAATTGTGATGTAAAGTTAGCCTCCTCGAGAAAAAGCTTGCATGGATATTAATAGTTTTGGACTAAAACTGATTCTACTGCTACGAGGATTGAGATCTTAGACTCCTCTAACTCTAAGAGTCCTAAACAAACAGTTCTGCACCATCAAATATCTAAGACAATGCCTGTTAGGCTCCTTAAAAAGCAATAACTAGAAGGTATTAACCAGTCTGAGTACAGGTATTCAGTCAAAACTAAAAAGCACCAAAAGAGAGTTTTGCAAACTTTATCTGAAAAAAAAAACATTAAAGCCGTCAACGACATTGTATCAAATAAGCTGGAAAAAAAAAACAAATCACAAAGACCCTAATACTTCAAAACATCTACAGATGCCTAAACAACAGTGAATTTAGCTTTTCCCATAGGGACTATAGCACATGAAACTAGAGGAACTCGGTGATTTCATTTGAACCTTAATGAACTTCTTTAATTAACGCAAACAACAAATTGAAGAAGAAAGGAAATCTCAGTTTTCTCATATTATTCAGTTATTGCAATATGAAATCGCATATTTTGATTGGCAGTCTTGGGGTGGTTTCCACAATAAAAGTATCAAACTCTTCCAGCCATTTAAAATTGGAAAGCCATACAAACATCACAGAAAATCATTTTGGCGCCATAATGAAGAATCTTACCTGTAAGGACAGTATTGAGCAATAAGACACCCTGACATTTCGAAAAGAAAAAGATAATTATCAGTATATCTTATTGGAAAGGAACAGCTACATAAAAAAAAGCAGTTTCTTTCATTTTCAGCGAAGAATCTTACTCAAAAACAAATCATGTTGAAGTTAAAACTGTCAAATAGCTAAACATGTTCAAGTATACATCTTATCATTCTACCCTGAGCAGAGGTCAAAGTGGAAGGTCATATCTGTGAACTTGAACAAAGTGAAGTCATCTTTATAAAAACGTTCATCATCTCATAGAAGAATTACTAAGGTAACAATAACTGTTCCAAAACAACAAATCCAACAGCATTTGACCATGATAAGTTGTAGTCATAACATTTGAACATCATTTTGAATTGCTATAATCCTGACCCAACAAAACAACAAAGATATATCATAACTAAGAAAGACCAAGAAATGAGGAAAAAAGGGAAGAAATTAGGCAGGTCAATAAAAAAATGTAAAGTACACCTGAAGAGCCCATCCTTCAAGATTTCCATGAGATGGAATTGAACAGCCAAGATCTTGCTTAAGTTCCTTGAAAATATTACCAAGACTAGAAGGCACCTTGACACCATGAGGAACTGAAAAGGAAAGGCCCATAGCTTGACCAACACCATGGTAAGGATCCTGTCCAATAATTACAGCCTTGACACTGTCGAAGGGAGTGGAGTTTAAAGCATTGAAGATTAAGTGTTGGGGTGGGAAAATGGGTACAGTGCCACCAGTAATCTCGGCTTCCAGAAATTTGCAGAGAGTTTTAGCATAGGGCTTTTGCAACTCTCCGGGAAGTGCTTCCACCCAAGTCCCCTCCACCAATAGCTCTTCCAGTTTCACATAGCCCGACCCTTCAGCTGGAAGAAAAAGGAACGATTTTTATAAAAGGAAACCCTAGAAAGCTTGAAAATTCAGAAAGGATTGAAAGAAAGCACCTTACTTTTGGAATTTGAAACCGATTGAAGACAGAGATTGAGATTGCGCTTGGATTTGGCACGCAGTTTGTTGAAGTGAATGCGGGATCTCTGATCATCAGAAAGTGGGGCAGAAGAGGAAGAATCAGCAGTGGCGGTAGGGATAGGAAGGGATTTAGGGCTCTTGGAAGAAGAGGAAGAGGAGAACTTGATGCGCTTGGCAGGTTGTAAGAAATCCCTGATGGTCTTGGAAGAAGCCATTGATTTGTTTCAGAGAGGAATTTGGCGGGGAATGGCCTCTAACCAATTCATCTCAGCTGCCTTCATATTCTAACCATCTAAACTCCTGCTGTGAAAATTATTCCAATATTTTGTTTTTATTGCATTTCAAAATTCGAGAAATAGGGTAATCATAATTGGACATCCAGATTAAGATTATTAATTCTAAAATCTAAACATACGTTAAGATTATGTTTATTTAAAATATATATATATATACATATATGTACACACACACGTATCAACGAGAGTTTATAGTTAAATTTACAAATTGCTTTGGAATATATTTTGAACAAAATGCAATCCTATTAAATAGGGATTAATGTTTTGGAAATGTCATATTAGAATTTTAAAATGGATTACCAACTAAGAGCTATTTTTGGATTGCTGTTAGTGAAAGTACTGTTAAGGAAACTTAAGTTTTATTGCTTTTTTTAGGAGTAATTTTAAATATTTTTCCAGTGCTTTCCTGAATACAATCTGACTTTTACCAATTGTGCATTTGAGACTGCTTTCCACAGTCCTAAAAGCAGCTTTCCCCATACTTTGGCTAAAAGCCGTAACCCAAAACTGGTCCTAAGAAAATCCTTTATAAATTTGAATATTTACCTGTCATAAAGGCTTCCTCTACTTTCAAACAATTACATTAATATATATTTTTAATTAGATTTGATTAATCGGTTTTTACTCTACATACAGTAGGACTCATAAAAAGCTCTTATTGTTACTTTAAATTATTATAATTTACATTTAACCAATTGAAAGCAGCTGAAACATAATCAGAACATGAATTTCTTGGTGGTGACAACAACAATATTGCTGATCAAAGCCATGATATATTCAGCAATTTGTTCTTCATATTAAATTATTTATGTTGAGCACCGATGTTGTTTCTACAGCATCGGTAGACAAAAATTTCCAACAAGTATTGCTACCACAATACAATAACAAGGCAGCAGACTGCAATATTAAGGGTCTCTGCATATAATTTTTTTTTTTCAGTAAGACCAATGTGTCAACATTATATGTGATTTAATATGACAATATTCTACAGCTTTGCCTCAGGAGAGTTGAGAGATCCATTCCATCCCATAATGTCTCAAAAACTTGCCTCCTCCGTCGTTGGTCGCCTCAAGAAATACCGCAAACTGTTAGCAAGAACCTGAAAATTTTCATAATGCCAGGCTTTTATAATCAGTGTTAAACCATAATACTGCAAAAGTATTGCCATCCTTGTAGCATTCTGTGAATGTGCACCAAATCGCAAGCAATATTACACCAAATAAGTTGTGTGAATAATTTTATTCGGTTTGATCCTTTCTAATTTGATTAGAAAACTGAAAGTTTCCTCTGCAGCCTATTCCCACTTTTATATTTGAATTCTGGACAAGAAAAAAGTTATAATGTTATGTCTGTATAAGTAACGCATTGAAGCTTTTGGTTTTTCGATACACATACATGAGAAAATCCGTGTAATCAGCTTCCGGGTTTTGGAGAAGGGTTGTTATTTGAGCAAAAGCTATGATTTTAAACCAACTTGTTGATTACTAGTAAATTATGCACGTAAGTGTGCATTGGGTGTAAAGGAACTTCGAATTCTGAGGATTGATATTCGAGTAAAGAATGTGACTTTATACCAATTTTTCTGAACAACGTGTCTCTCCTCACCATGAAAATAGGCAATACTTTGTGGAGCTACATAAACTATCATGTTCTTGTTTGTTTTCTTTTATATTTCTCATTTTGTGTTTATGAAATTTGTTTAAGCAAGACCAATTCCTAAAACAAAGTTCATGCTACTTACCTGTTGAAGAGGCTTACTGACAGCTTTACCCTTGTAGCTGACATGAAACTTTGCCTTTGCCAACAAGCCCTATGAGCCAATGTAAAAAATAAATACAAGCAAGAATTTATTTCAAGAATATAAATGAAAAATATAAAACGAACAAGATACGCTAATGATAAAGATCAAATAAATCTCAATACAATTAGTACCTCAGTATCAAATTCTCCTGATTCAACAGCAACATTAATGTCAGTGATAATCTTGACAAGATCAACCAATAATCCAGGATGATCTGCAGTCTCGACGCATAGCAAGCTGCCAGAAGAAATTCAACTCATCACAAATTCACAATGATAATAATGAATATTAGCAAATTTTTGGGAGACTAACTAATTCTACACGTCGAGATTGTAAATTTTGAGTACTAGTTGTACAGAAAGTAATTATGAACAGAATCTTTTGAACAAAACATACTAGCTAATTTCATTGCAATCTCTCACATTACTATTTCATCAAGGGATGAGTAAAATTTGAACATGTTACCTCTTTTCTATTATGGAAATAGTAACTTAAACCAATTGTTTGCTTTCCTTTCATCCAAATCAGATAATATGAAACAATTAGTGTTTCTTATAATTACTGAGTAATTAATATCCCTAGATTGTTACAAATGACAGGGTAAAATTTCATGTGTCATGATAATTTGGCATTGATAGATATGTACTTACTATTGCGCATTAACTAATAACTAGAAAAAAAGTATGTGCAACCTACTAAACCAATTCTTAGGCCAAATAAGCACAAAATTTCATGAGTTATGCCAAAACACTAATCATCAAATTTAAACTTTGTGCTCAGCAGGCATGTTTTACTCCACAAAGTAAACACAGTCAATTCATGTCTTTTCTAGAAATGTATGACTACGGCACACTTTATGGAGCAATTATATTAGTACGTAGAGTTGGGTTACAAGAGCCAAAACATCTTGTAAAATACCTAAAAACACGATTACCTTCGATCAGGACCCTCATCATAGATGCTTATGTGAGTTGCTATATCCACATCAACCTGAGGGATTAAAAATGTTAATAAACACTCAGCGAAGTTTGACAATAAAGTTAATGTTTCTCTCAGTGCTTGCCACACAGGATGCAGAAAGTTGAAGAACGTTTGGCATGTGAAAGCCAGCCTTACCCAAACATTTGATTTGCATTGACAGAAGTTCTACAAGGCTAAACTGCCACAAACTACTTAACACTATAAATTAATGATAAAACAAAGGTAACTCATAGACCTGTTGCTTCGGTGGCTCGATGCCAAAGGCAACTCCCATTGCTAATTGGGAACTTGATTCCTGGAGCCCAAAATGACATTCATTAGGCCTAGAAGTAGAAGCATATATATCCAACAAGATAGCTCTTCAAAGTGACACCAAATATAAGAAAATTACAGGATGGAACTCAAGCAGATTGTTAATGATTGTCAATCGAATTGCCTCAAGCAGCTCTGGATCAGTAACTTTTCTACCTGTATCACTGAAAAAGAGGCTCCACCTTAGAGAAATAAACGTCAATGCATGTAGCAAAAAATAGTTTACGATTCTAATTATATGGGTGAAAATATAATATTCTTTCAGGTAAAAAGACAGACTATGAAGTTCCATGTATGGGTTTTGAGTACAAGGCATTTTGACATGAATAATCTTAAACCAGGCTTCCAGGTATTAGGACACTTTTGCAGGATATAGCTCTTTGAGCAACTCAATAGCAGAGACAGTAGACTCAAAATCCAGGTAGAGAATTTATGCAGGATTAATACTTTAATGGCAAAAGAATGTGATAAACATAAATACTTGGTTAGTCGAAAAAGAGGAAGGAAAGATTGGAGAATATCACTAACTCAAGTTTATTAACTGTAAATATGGGCACAACATGGCAGATACGCATGTAACTTACGCTCTTGTGATGGCGAATTTGTTGTGCTTCCCAGAAGAATCTAGAAAGACACTAGCCTTCACAACATTTAGCCCAAGGTTTTTAAGTGCATTCATCTGTAACACATGTTCCATACTTTGATCACAATTATCTCTATCTGCTAATGACAATATAATGATACATTACATAAAAAGTTTCTTCATCAGAAAAATTCTTGTTCAAAAAATAGAAATAATATAAACAAGACAGAAAACAATGATTGCGCTAGCTAGTAAATGGATCCATACTGTATCCAGAAGAGCTCCTAGGCGATCACCAAAGGTTATCTCCACTATTGTTGCATCAGGATCGGAGTCTTGATCAATTATTACTTTGGGAGTAGGAACAGTATCATTATAGTTTTCATCCTGCCAATAGCACCATTTCACCAAGTAACACCAAATGAATTAGTAAGTCCATACACAATAATATCCAACAAAGAGCAAAATTGTTCCACACCTCTACCGTTGCAGCCGGTGATGCTCGTGGAACGACTATGGTCGTATAAGACAACAATCTTGCAACAATTGCACACATATAATTAGCAAGAAATACAGTCACAACACAACGGCAGAGGCACAAGAGATTACATTTTCAAGGGTTTACTTACTGAATTAATTATATGTTATTGGTTTTCTTCGTTTAAAGAAGCTAAATTGTTTCAAAATAGCACATATATGTCACTGCTACGATGCAGACAAGTTTTTAAAAATATAATAGGTTTTTAGGTCAGTTAAAGGAGATAACTAAATCTAGTTAAAGTTGTTTTCAACCACTCCAGTAATATGAAGATTCAGCGCTTATTCTGAGCAAAATCTTCTAGAATTGAAGCAAGCTCAGATTTTGAGATTATGCTCCTGATTGTCAAGAATGCATCAGTTCAGGATAATTCAGTGAAGAATCTAAGCCAAAGCTCTGAAGCAAAGATAGCAAATTGTAATATTGTCAAAAGCAATAAAAGATTCAGTCTCATACATGCAACATGTATGGGCTCCTAAATTTCCAATTAGCATAGTATGACCACCTCTAATAAAGACCAAATCTTAAATGCCGACAAAAGGATAGACTTCAAAATAGTTAAAAGTCATCTGCCAATCGCTATCCGTAAAACCCAGTAGAAAAGTATAGATCTTTTCTCCAGAAGTATTCAAAGAAATATCAAAAGCTACAATAAGAAAGAAATCAAAGGGCATATCCAGCAATTAAGGTAGCTCAAAATCAGTTTCAAAATGTAGAAAAGATCGAGACTTTAAGAAGTTAGAAAAGTCAAAAGCACCTCATTCTTCCTTTGTATAGAATGTGAAATGGTGAAGTATGGGAAGCAACAAAGCAAGAGTGATCTTCGACAACTTTCCCCCTTCTCCTGCAAAGAAGGGAGAAATTGGAAAAGGCCATAGCCACAGCCATTGTTGTATGTTCCCTCCCTCCGAGGAACTAGGAAGAAAAAGCAGTGAAAGAGGAAAAGAAAAGAAAGGAAAAATGGAAAATTATAGAATTATCCGCCATGGGAAAGAGAAGCTGAAAGCTAATATACCTTTATGATTAAATTTTTTTATTTTAATTATAATTTATCCATGAAATTATCTGAAACGTCCATTCCTCATCTCAATTTCTCAACTATGAAGCTCTTCGCTTTATTTGTGATATTTTTGGGTGAGAGAAATTAAATGTATGTGTTAGCTGAGGCCAGATGGATTTGGCTGCTCTTGCTCCAAAAACGACACGTTCGGTTATTGGAAAGCTTGCCGTCTCCATCATTCTTTTGTCTCTTTTCAATTTCCTCTTCAATTTGCCCATCATCTTTCATTCTAGGAGTTTTACCTTCCTTTTTGTTTTTGTTTTTTGTTTTTTGTTTTTTGTTTTTTTTTTTTTTGTTTCTTTATATTTTTTTTTTCTCTTTTTATAGGTATTTACTTTAATTGTCAGTTATGCAAAAAAAAAAAAAAGTTAATATAATTGTATGTTTAGTCCATTTTACATTTCTATATTATTTATTATTCCAACTAAATTACCCTTTAAGAACATATTTACAAATTATATAAAAAAATAATTTCCTCTACAAATGAATAATGAACTATAATCAGAGATTGATTAATGAAAGTTAAAAAGAAAATCCTACTATTCTAGGGCAATAAAAGAATAATTTTCATTTGATTTTTTTCAATGTTGGTAAATTGTGATAATAGGTATTTGTATATATTGTAGTTTTGGCTTTTTACTTGGTTTGTTTCATTAAGTTACACTCATTCTACTACTCATTAGGTATAATGTTGTATTGGATCTGCATCATATTTAAATCATCTATAAGAATAAGAAAAAAGAGTTATAGAAAAAAGAGTCGTTGGATATTTATAAGAAGAAGGGTGTTCGATTTCCAAAGACACTCCGATGTTTAAGTCAAAATTAGGGGTGACAATTTCTGACACAACAACACGATTTACAGAGACAACCCGACTGACACGACCCGTTTGACACAAAGCTCATTTTTGTTGCTTTTATGTTATATATAATCATGTAAAATATATTAAATAACATAACATGATTATGACACGATAACACGAATTGACACCTCTAGTCAAAATCGATGTAGACGAGAGGTATGAAGTTACCACGATTGGTCTTGGGATGGGTCTTGGGTGGCTCAATATATACCTATGTGATATGTGCTGTGGAATGAATTTGAGATGTGGGCTTTGGTGTTGACTTTAGATTGCAGGGCCATGGTCTATAGAGGTATCATATCATCAACATGTAAAATTTACAAAATGATCTTAACAGAAAAACAAAATATATTTATATTTATGATAATAAATATAAATCACATATATGATTGCGTGATCATAAGTTTGATCTTCGAAATTTAAATTAGCCAACCTAATGAGAGTTTGGAACATAACATGCTAGTATACGTTAGCAAGGTGAAGTATTTGTTCTTCTTAAATAAGAATATCAATTTGTATATATCACTCTCTCTCTCTCTAAAAGTTACTTCATACGAAATTCGAATTCAACCGAAATATAAAATAGTACTTCAACAAAACTAGATTTACAAAGCTTAGGATTTGGACCATATATACCTCATTCCATTGTTTCTTAGCGTATGCTAACCATTCAAGGGTAGCTATCTTGCAAGATAGAATAAGCCTCTTTCCCTCTTGAGAAGCAATAAATAAGGATAATAAAGCCACAAAATGAAGAAAGCATTGAAACCACTATAAGCCATAGGAGGAGGATTGCAGATAACAGTTTGCAGTCAACCCTCTCTAAAGCTGATTCATCTACAATTAAGTTGAGAAACATTAGATTAAACTTAAAGTTAAAAAGAAAACCATTAATCTATCATGGTACATAAATAGGATGAAGCAACCAAATAGTAATATATTTAGCTCACTTCCCCTAGTTGTGAGGAGGATCCATCTTTCGTTTGTTCGAATTTGATGTTTCTTCCCTGTGAACCATGTTCTTTGTTTCACTATATGGTACATACACCACTGCATCTTTAATTATCATCATCTGGACCAAAAAAAATAAATAATCAAAGAAGCTAAATATTTAGTGAAACTCATTACAGGTGTCGAGAATGGAAACTTGCATGAATGTAGAACTAATGAGCAATTGCAATCTACCAAGAATTTTTTTTTTTGTAGAATAACAAAGTTTTATTTGTCCCAAAAACTTACCATTTGAAGGATCAACATGTACAAAGAAGCTTGCTGCCACTATGAGATAGCAGAGAATGAGCATTAAACCTTTGAAATAGTTTGACGTTCCTTCCTGCACCAGAGCAATGGGCATAAAGTCTCATAGGAGGCATAGGGAAGGATAACGCAAAAGGCGGCAAAGATACTCAGATACATTAATGTCTCAGCTCTCAACCAGTAGTTTCACAGATCTCCGTATTTGTAATAGCTTCTATTACGAATCAACACTACTTTGAACACAATTCCAGTTTGCTTGATATTTGTTAAGCCTCATCACCGCTACTCTATCTCATTTGTTAACCCTTATCGTCTCTAACAATATTCTTTTCCTACCTTTTCTTTTTCTTCTTTCTTGTTACGTAAGTTTCAAGTTAGCCCATCAAAATCACCACCTCCTTGCTTCACTATTATTGTCACTCTAAAAATCAGAAGCATAAATTGGATTGCCAGTTTTAGAGATCTTATTAATGTACCATTCTAACCAGATTTGTTAAGTCCTGGAGTTGGGACGTAAATTTGCATCCCGATTCCAATATCAAGTCAGGGGGTTGTTCAAGTTACTTAGATTTCTTTTGGTGTATATGTTGAATTACATTACCAATATGTGACCTCTAAGTGTCTCAAGTGCGATTCATGTGCTTCCTATGGCCTTGAAGTCCCATTACCTCAAAAAATTCCAATCAACATATGTCATTTCCAAAACCATAACAATATGCAGTTCCTATTCAAAAAATAAAAAATCCCATAACTTCATTTTTGTTGTTATTTGTGAAATTATATTACAATCAAGTCTTTGTTTTTTTTCATAAGGTAATTCATGCAACTGTTGATTATGCAAATAATACTTCATACATAATTAATACAAGTGATTTGACAATCATAAACGTTTTTAGTAAAGTAGAAAGAGAAGAAACAATCTGACCAACCTGTAACATGAAGGCCACAACTAGCACAGTGATAAAGAGGGTTGCAGTCTCAAACAGTTGGAAATTCAAGTCCATTTGTTGTCCCATGAGCCACCCAACAACCACACAGAAGGGGATCTAAATTTCATCCAAACAACTCAGTAATACATATCTTAAATATGCAACTCCTAAAATACATTCATTTGTTGACTCGCCAAAGCCCCAGAAATAAAATTTAGCCAAACATGCATAAACCATTCTCCAACAAGGTAATTAATCCACATCTAAAGCTCAATACTCTAAGAATCAGCAGCGTTTTCAGAAACTAACCACAAACATTGATATTTGTGTGCTGGAACCAATTGCAACCCCAAGTGTAATGTCCTGAAGAACAGTAAAGCCACAGATAAATACAAGAAACAGTAGTGTTTTAAGTCCCTAATATAACCAGAAAAATCATATGACTAACAAGCTTATCCTTCATGGCAAACATGATTGCACTTGCATGCTCAGCAGCATTTCCTACAATTGGAAGCAGGACAACACTGATGAAAGCTACGGGCATATTCAATGAATCTGACGTTCCCTAGAAGAATAAAAGAAATTTAATCAAGTTATCAACAATCAATCACATAAAAGTTGTTGAACGATAGTTATTTTGAGGATCTTGTCATATTAGAAAGACTTAAAAAAAAATGCAGGAAACTGCCAGAAAAGGAAATTACAACAATAAAACTAGCACTGGAGATTATCTCTCAAGTTAATGTGGATACATCACACTTGGCCAACTACCTAAGATCAATTACTGATAGGAAAGGTGGACTCTTTTACTTGGTATTTGTAGTATTCAATTCACGATGCCAGGATGAACTACTTATTTTAAGAGATCATGATAGTGACACATAATTGAAAAGTTTTGATGTGGCCTTTTTCAACGTCAAGTTACAAAGCCCCACCATAAAGAAATGATCCTCTGTGCAGAAATCAACCAGAAACAGGATTACATGAAGAAAAACTGGCTGCGATTGAAACTATGGAGTTGGTGAAACAGAACACTGCCAGGCGCCATCTACACCCAAACAAGGAGTATGACTCCAATTACAGCAGAATGGAACAGAAAAGAAAATCAAACGTGACCATGAAAATATATCACATAAAGTGTCACAATTTCAGAGAAAATCAAAGTAGTACGCATGGCACATAATGAGACACTTATGCTTGCCAATTGAAATCCAAGAATACTTCCTACACTGAACCTAACCCGTTTTAGGTATATCGTCTAGAATAAAAAGAAAGGTCTTAATTTCATGACGTGTTTCAGAAAGATTTCAACAAGGTACCTGGCTGATATTTTGAAAAAGAGAGGAAATACAAGCAACAAAAAGTTTACCTGGATGGCATCAACAAGATATCCAGACAATACGGAAATCCACAAAGTTAAAATTGCAAGCCAACCAATTGCTTCCCATTGAGATATTTCAGGTGCTTCTTCTTCACTGGGATCTTCTTCTTCGCTGTTCCTTTCCTGTAATAGAAAGAAAGAAAGAAAGATAGATAGATAGATAGATAGATAGATAGATAGATAGATATGTTAAACAATTGATAAGTCGGTGGTTAAATTATGTCATTGCAATCATTACATGTTTTATAGAAGTAATTTATCTCAAAATACCTTATCTCTAATAAACTCTAAATATCAAACACATGCAATGACAAACTGCAACTGTCATAAATATATAAACACAAACAACAGCTTCAGTAGCATGAACAAGAAATTGGAGAAAGTTCAAAGACCTCTTCAGCGCTTTAAAATTTTTAAGAACTAGCCTTTCCATTTTCACTCGGTATACTTTCTTTGTATGAATGCCAATTGGCCAAATTGTCTGATGCTGTAAAACTACACTTGGTTCATCATGATTTAACCAAATATTCCACGCTACCGCCAAGTGAGAGTAAAATTTAACAATTTTAGAACAGGAAAAAGAAACTTCAACCTCAAGACAAGTTAACCCAGCTGGAGGGTATTAAATTGTTTTAAATTTTCATTTCATGTTCTTCTTTTTCACATTTTTCTTTATTGGAAAAATTCCCAGTGGATTCAATATCATAGGCTTCAGAAGTTGACTTCTCCCTAAACATTTTAAACTTACACATAATCAAGGATTCAAATTTTTTACATGATCAAAATTAAAGGATTTCAACATTGCACCTGCCAGAAGTGACAACATATTGCCAACCACATGAGCCAGAGCTAACTCTAATGTTTTGTAACTTTAATAGCACATGTAATTACTATATATAGGGAAAAACTAATTTCAGAACGTGCATAATCCTAGTCCTGTGATTATTCAGCTTGAATGAAGACTTGTGATTCTTGTGTATGTGTGTTGTTTTTATTCCTTCAAGTGTCATTCAACTTCTATTTAGCATAGTGGTTCCATCCTCCAAGCAGTAATCCTCTTTCTTCTCTCGTAATAAAGTTTCTGACCTCATAAAGGAAACAAGTACATGCAAACCAAACTTTAAAACTTGAAGCTTTGTAAACATTAGAACAGAAATCCATTTCAATTACAAATTTACCCTTTGTCTGTAAAAAAAATGGACAATTTGAAAATTGAAAAAAATAAAAATTTCCTCTTGTTTGGACAGCCTCTCAATCTGCATCTTAGGCAACTGAGAATAAGTTCTAATAAGAATTACCAAGACTATTGTTATTTTCACAGCTAAGAACCAATAAACTGTACCAGCATCATACTAATAATCAATATTCTCAAGAATTTACTGATATAATTGACAGTTCGTCATCTATTATAAAGTCTTTTTATTTGCACAAACCTAATGGCTTGACGTCTTGATTTCCAATGTATGAATGACATCTCTATGGACCATTTTTCAACCCTTTTATATAAATTACTTTGCCAACATGAATATTTTTAAGAAAAAACATGCACATTAACATCAATGAAATAATTTACTATTAGTACCCCTACATGCATTCATGGATTATTGAGCAGCATGGAAATAAAATGGCAGCTAACCTACCATGAACGATATTAAATTGAGCAAATAAAGAACTAACCTCATCAACTGTATTAAGATTATGTTGACTTTTGAGTTGAAAGAAAAGATAGCTTCCATATGCCAGTAGCATTATACAGCTGCTAAATCTTGAAAGTGCCAACTCAGACTTGCCAAAATGAATCTCTGTGCGTGTGAAGTGAAGTACAGCTGGAAACATTAGACCCATTACAGCCATCAAAAGCAATCCAGAATTCACTACAGCAGTCGCCTGTAGCAAGCAACATCTCATATCAACTTAAAACTAGACATCAGGAACATATGAAAGCAAAGGGCCAACTCAGCAGCATATTGCATGGAATGGAAAAATCAATAAGATAGTGCAAATCTACCTTATTGAAGACCTGAACTTTTTTGTGATGAACAATCCCACCAGTGAAGAAGGCACATCCAAGCACCAGAAGCATATTTGACAAGATAGAACCCAACAAAGATTGTTGAACAACTCTTATCATCCCACTCTTCAATGCATACATTGATATTATCATTTCCGTTGCATTTCCAAATGTGGCATTTAGAAGACCACCAACTGCAAATCACATGACAAGAAAAACTACATAAAAAGTCACTACAATTCACCCTCTCAAAAACTCAGTTCAATATTACCAAAGATACAGTTAGGCCCCTGATAAACACATTTGTTTATTTTATACTATTGTTCTCATCTGGAAGATAATAACAACCAAATAAACTGTCTATCGTAAATGTGAAAGATTAAAACAATCTAACACTGTAAAAGACAACGAGAATTTAGAATATTCAACTTTACTCTATCCATTTAGACTCAACCAGTGAACGACTTATCAAACCTTCTCTATCTATGAGAATAAAGTATATCAGTTGCAAGACATCAGTGAGGAACAACTTTGCTGTAGTATGTGACTTTATAGCATGGAACATTTTGTAAAATTCACATCTTAAATATAAACATATCATACATTCCCCAACAATGATCCCCAATAATCTTCTGGTCACAGACAGAAATTGCAAGGTTCTTAACTCACAAATGATGCTACTGTGCAGACCCATAAGGAGTATCAAAACCTAATCCTAGACGAGCATATTAATTTCAACTAGAATTGTTGTACCTGTTGGGCCAGTGTAGACTGCAAGCTGCCTGCACCAAATAATAAGCTATAGTAAAAGACATTGCAAGGAGTGAAACAAGAGATTGACTAATGATTAAACCCCAGGATTGATTTAAAATATGGAAAATTACTCAGTTGCATAGCCCAGACGCTCTGCTAAAGGTACAATGCCAATCAAGCTGAGGAAGAAAACCAATCCCTGGAAAAGATAACCATGAAACCGTAATAACTGTAAGGATAACTGGTAATCATACACCGTCGAAAATTAACTAGAATTGAGTTTTAGATATATGATACCCGAGCATCTAAAACTTTGGTAATAAAATCATAAATTACTTAAGAGAGCATAATAAAGATTATAATGATTGTCGTCATCTTACATGCTTTTCAGTAAAATAATGTAGGACAATTGCTAAGGGACCAAAAGGTAGCATTATGTTTATTTTTGCCTTTATTAAAACAATGTAAATGCTCCTGAGATGACTTGTCTCTATTTGCTTAAGGACTCTGGACCTTGAGTTGATCACTCTTTCATGTAAGCTTGAGCCGGTTGTCCCTAAACTAAAATAATGCACTTTCCTTCTGACTGGAGAAGAGCTAAAAGGGGTCTGCTCATCGGGCTGAATTTGAAGTTCTACCTTCTCCTCTACGGGGTCCATCTGCATAAACAAACTCTTAACCAATCAACTATATAGACAGAAATAATCCCGATATTATGAATACCTTATATTCATTGTGAATATTTCTCGCATTGCATTCCTTTCTACTTTTTAAAATCAGATTTTGTCGATTCTCATTCTCTGTTGTGAAATTATGAGTAAACATTCAAACTCAACAAGTGCCATCTCAACCTTCTTCCAAAAAATCTGCTCACTCTTAATTTACACAGCATTTTCTAATTTGTACAGATAAACGTGTTATGTCTTATCTCTCAACCAAAACATCCATGAATAAAGAGCAAAGAACTACTTTGATTTCGTATCCGCATCATAAAGAAAACCAGAAAAAAAAAGAAGAAATAAATAAATGAAAATGGAAGCATTGAGAGTTACCATGGAAGCGAGATCGATGGATCCAGTTCGTACAAACTCCCTTCAGAGGAAAGATGAGACGCTGATTGTGAGTACTAAGTCGAAAGATTTGATAACAAAATAATGAAAATGAAGAAGAAGAAGAAGAAGAAGAAGATGATGAATATGAATATGAATGAGAAAAGTAAGATGAGGTTTGGAAGTGAAGCAAGGAAAGTTCCAAGAAGCAGCAAATTGGTTTATTTGATTTTGTCATTAGAAGGTGGGAGGGAAATGCAACCGCTTTCACCATCTTTGACCCTGCTTTGACTATTACAGTTTCCTCCCTTCTTTTTCTATCTTTTTAAGTTTTAACCCCCTCATTTTTCTATTTTCTTGTTTTTGAACCCTCAGTTTTAAAATTATGCACATGCAGCCTTTGATTAGTTATAATAACACGCATTAAACTCATTTTACCAAAATAGTTCACTGTGACCATAAGATTTTGGGATTAAATACCTTTTTGGTCCCTGTGCTATTACTACTATACTTTTTTAGCCCCTGTCCTATTGATATTGTCTTTTTACTTCCTGTAGTATGCAAAAAGTTTCCAAAATGACTCCTAAAGAGCATATTCCGTTAAATTCTATTAATAACTTTAGAGGTCATTTTAGAAACTTTTTGCATACCACAGGGATAAAAAAAATATCAATAGGATAGAGACCAAAAGGGAAAACCGATGATAGCACATGGACCAAAAAGTTCTTATGCCCTGATATTCTGGTAAAATATTAACTCATATGTGTCTTGAATGCACTTTTTTGCAGTTTCCAAATGAATTTTCTACTTTTTTCTTTCATGTTTACACTTAAAGTTTATTTTTGAATGCTTAAAAATAAAATACAATTTCAAGTGTTAATGAAATAAATACGTTTTTCTCTTACCAGTTTTTATGTTTGTAACTAATTTTTCCAGGGACTAAATACCTAATATATACATTATAATTTATTAATAGTTTAATCTGTTAAATTAAAAGTTTAATTGGTTAATTAGTAAAACGATTTAATGATACAACTACATTCCATTATAAAGAATCTTCCGGCCCATTAAACAAGAATTCTCAAGTTTTAACGATACTATATGATTTCAGTTGCATTTTGATTTTACAACTACCTTATATTAAAGGCCAGTTTAGGATTGCTGTCAGTGAAAGTGTTGTCAGGGAAAGCTAAGTTTCATTGTTTTATTTAAAAGTAGTTTTAAGTATTTTTCCAGTGTTTTCCTGTATACAATCTGATTTTTATCAATTGTGCATTTGCAGCTGCTTTCCGCAGCTCCAAAAGCAGCTTTTGGGAAATGCAGCTTAACTAGTTTATAGATATACTTTAAGGTCTTTAAATTTTATCTCGATAAACTTTTTAGTCATTTCCTTCATTTATGTATATGAAAATACAAAATTTCCATTGATTGTAAGTAAAAAAAATTTATCTGTTTTAGTTTTTAGATTTAATTAAAGTATTTATAATGAAAGTTTTTGTGATATACACACATGCACCAAAATTTTTATACTTATATATATTGTTTATTTTTATTGTTTACACTCTCTAATATATATTATTATTATTTATTATTTTACAATAATAGTTATGAACTAACAATAAATATTATTGTGAATCTTGATAATATTTTTAAAATGATATTTTTTGTTTATTAATATAATCCATAAGCAATATTAGAGATGAAAAGATTGAATTTATAATTTTATATAGTTATACTCCTAATTTTATGTTTTTTAAAATATTTTTTAGTTATTTCAATTAAACAATATCTATGTCAATAAAGTGTGTTCTATAATTATATAAAATTTAATAAATTAATTAATTAATATTAGTAATGTTATGGTCATGAGAAAAAAAATATAAAATACGATATATTTTATCATTATAAAATAGAATAAGAGATAATTTTGGCATTATTAGTCTAATTTGACTATTGAATCTATTAAAAGGACTAAATAATTAACAATAACAAAACTTAGAAATTGTATAATTATTACAATGACAGACTAGTATAATATATAAAAATATAGTCACTAATAAATTGATTATCCAATGAGTTGCATGCATCAAACTACATGAAAATTTTGTTATTAATCAATAAAAAATAGTTATTTAATAAAACGGAAACGTACAAAACTTTTATTCTCTATGTTAAAAATATAATCATAAGCAAATTCCAAATCATGCTCAATATAATTTGTTGAATAAAACCGACACATCTTAGAAAAATATGCACTTAAAATTTATACTTTTCTACAACTAAACCATCATAAACGAGGGAAATTATACAATGGACTCGGTCCATGTGGACCTTTCCAATAAAAAATTGACACATAAATATTTTTTAATTTCCCAATGGTTACATTGCTTATATGTCAAGTTTTTAGTGGAACAGTCCACATGGACCCGGTCCACCATAAAATTTCTCCATAAATGAATACAAATTATTAAGACTCAAAAACAAAAAGATGCAAATTTGATCACTTAATTAGTAATTTTTTCTTTAATTAAAGTTGATTTATTGGTTTGAAGTTGTTTAAACATTTATTAGATGATGTTTTTTCCGACTCAAATTTTATATATACACTACCCTAAATACTTAAGTCGACCATGATTAGTCATATCACAATGGATAAATTAGTCATTGTTGGATTAATTCACAAGATCAATACATTGATTACTTCTAAAGAAAAAAAATTGGAGTTTTTTTTTATTTTTTTTATTAAATTTCTTTAATTTTATAAGTAATACATCGAGTTATTAATTTATTCATATATTGAAGCTTACAGTTGATAGAAACGTTTTTTTTTTTTTAAATGTGTGTTACTCATATTTTGTGTTTTTAAAATTGTATAACAAAAAATAAAAATATATGCGCCAATAGAAAATTAAACTTTTCATTAAGTTTAATAGTTATAATGAATTTAAGATATACATCGATGACTCGGTATGAAAGATAAAAAAATTATAATATTATCGACAAAAATTATATCAATAATAATTGACAATACTTTTGCTTTTTGATAACTTCGAAACCTTCTTTAAGATTGGTTTGCCACGTAAGAAATATTAATGATTTGAAACTGTTATTATTAAGGAACTAATGATTAGTATCTAAACTTAAAGAGAATATTAACAAAATAAACAACGTAACAGAAATAGTTAAAGAGACAAGAGATGATAGTTATGGGTTGTAATTTGTAACTCGATTAGTAATGCAGGGTGGAAGTCTTCGATAAAAAAAAAAGCAAAATTTAAAGGATATTCTCGTAACGAATAAATGGTTAAAAAGAAAAAAGATAAAGATGTGTCAACAATCTTAAATTGAATCATCAAATCTAATTAAGGAAAAAAGACAAAGATTAATTAAAAAGAAAAACAATTTTTACTCCCATTGCATTGGAATTGAACAAAAATGGACGCCAATAATAATAATAATAATAATAATAATAAAATGGAATTGAAAATAAATATGCCATGGAAATGGTCTGATTAGAGTCGCGTTGAGTTCCAGATTGACTGTGTATGATTTTGACTTAAACGGCTGACAAGTTTTTCTGCTTCAAATTTTACCCATTTTTAATTATACAATTTATATTCCTCTTATGACCAAGTCTTTCCTCTTTATATAATCTTATTCTCTTCAATATCCTTTATTATTATTATTATTATTTTCCTTGAAATCTTCATCATTTTGACTTGGTGAAATTAATATTTTCTCGAGATAATTTAGAGTATTCTTTTTCATGTACAATATGACGAGGGAAATTTATAATCACATATGAAAATATGTTAAATATATAACGAAATAAATATATATATATATATGACTTTTTATTTATAATTAAGAAAGTACGGTAAAACTTTTCTATAAAGAGAAGTAATGATATTCACCTCGACGAAAATATCATAAAAGCCAATTTATTATCGTTGACATTTATATATGTTAATTTATGATTTTTTTTATTATATTGTATTTTTTACTTTAATTTATTTAGAATTTATGTTTCTTTTATTTGTATTATAAAAGAAATTTGGCCATATGCTCCTTCTAAAGGAGATAGATTAAGTATGTGCTACTTATAATAAATATAATCAGATAGAAAAATAACAAATATAAGAAGAAAAAATCATAGTGGACAATTTTATTTATTTTTGTTAGAAATTAGTAAATTAATTTTTATAAAATTAATTTATAAAAAATTGTTTTACGCGAAGAATAAAACGAAGAAACAGTCTTAAATTAAATAGTTTTATTTTATTTTTTTTATTATTATTATTTATGCAAACTATGTTAAAATGTCAAACACACGCGCTTTCATTTTCCATGCTACTACTCTCTCTCTCGATTCTTTCTCCTATATATATATATTTATATTTTACGCTTTTTTTTATTTTAATTTTCCCCTCCTATTATTGCAAAACCCCTCTCTCTCACATCATTTTCAAATTAAGAAATCAACAGCTATTTCTCGCCGTCCACCTCCACTCGACCGCGGCCGCCGCGACGAGCACGATGACGATCAATCATTGTTGACAGCTCCAACAGCAACCATCGGCTCGAAGAAAAAGAGAGAAACCACCACCTGTACCTAGCTCATTCAATTCGCTTTAATCTTCAGCCGATTCGCAACCGAGTCATGAGACCGATTCAACCACCACCGGGAGCGGGTAGAGCCACGGCTACGCCTAATAGTAACCGTCGAAGGCGGTCAGATTTAACTCTACCCCTTCCTCAACGGGACCCGAGACTAGCGGTTCCTCTTCCTCTGCCGCCTACCTCCAGCACCGCCGTTAGCATGTCGGACATCGACAGAATCAACCGGATAGGAAACGGGAGCGGCGGCACCGTCTACAAAGTCGTCCACCGTCTCACGGGGAAGCTCTACGCTCTGAAAGTGATACACGGGAACCACGAGGACTCTGTGCGAAACCACATCTGTCGCGAGATCGAGATCCTCCGCGGGGTCAACCACCCTAACGTGGTGAGATGCCACGAATTTTTCGAACACAGCGGAGAGATCCAATTGCTGCTAGAATTCATGGACGGCGGATCCCTAGAAGGGATTCATATCGCGCAGGAGGCTCACTTGGCAAACGTTGCAAGGCAAATCTTGAACGGGATTGCTTATCTCCACGGAAGAAAAATAGTGCATAGAGATATAAAGCCTTCAAATCTGTTAATTGATGCAAGGAAGAATGTGAAAATTGCTGATTTTGGGGTTAGTAGGATTCTGGCGCAGACTATGGATCCATGCGATTCATCCGTGGGTACTATTGCATATATGAGCCCTGAGAGGATCAACACGGATTTGAATCAAGGCCAATACGATGGATGTGCTGGTGATATTTGGAGCTTCGGTGTGAGTATATTGGAATTCTATTTGGGTAGGTTCCCATTTGGGGTTGGAAGACAAGGTGATTGGGCGAGCTTGATGTGTGCTATTTGTATGTCTCAACCCCCGGAGGCACCGCCTAATGCTTCAAGGGAGTTTCGTGAGTTTATTGCTTGTTGTCTGCAGAGGGAGCCCGCAAGGAGATTTTCTGCTAGTCAATTATTAAGCCATCCCTTTATTTCCAGGAATACTGGAGGACATAGGGAAGTTCATCAGAATCTACATCAACTATTACCTCCCCCACGCCCTCTTTCTTCTTAGCTTTACTTTTATTTTTGTTATTATTATTTTTTCTTCTATTCCAAAAATATATTTTCTGAATTGTCTCTCCATGATTTTGATTTTCATCTTTGCTGTTGTTATTGTTGTTATATTAGCTTTTTCTTCTTCTTCTTCAAATCAATCTCTTTTTGTAATTTCCAGATATGATGGGTCGGTTTTCTTTTTTAGGAGAAAGATATTTCGGTTTATGTTTCTGGTTTCAATTTTCAATCACTCTTCTCTATGATGATAATATTTACCAGAAAAAGGAGGAAAGAAAGAAACCATTCTGAAGATCGTCTTGTTTCCATTACTGCTTCTGATAATCTTTTATTGACAACAGATTTTCTTCCTGTTGAAGTTATGCAAAAATGGGTTTTGTTTACGGGGAGGTTGGGTGGATTTTTTGATTGCTGAGTATTGCTATATTTGCATTTTCTGAAGTGTGCTGGACTGATATTTTGAGAAGATTCAAAATCGTATTTGTCATATTAAGATGTGTTCAACTTGATATTTGGAGTCGGCTGCCTTTTGTTATGGTAATCCTTCGCATATGTTTCTTTTCTTATATTGGAGATGATATGGTACTTATATGCAGTTTCTTCTTCCATTGGATCTATGTTTGTATTGAGCAGCTTGCCAGTGGATTATGGATAGTGTTGGAAAAGCAAGTATACATTGTTGTCTTGTACAATCTGGATTCATTCATTCATTTATTTATTTATTACTTGTTTTGTAATTTCTGGTTAAAGTATTCCAACTATATGCTTTTATGCATGTGTGATTGCGGATGAATCTTTAAGCTAGCTAATAGTGAAGTGTAGCAGAATATTTTAGGTATGGCCAAGCTTGCATGTGTCTTTTCCCTTGTGATGGGCATCAATTATGTGGTTGCCTTTATGCATTTGCCACTAAGGGCCATATGACTTAAAGTTATTTTGCCCATTTGGGATTTTTGGATTAGATTCTGGTGGTCTGTAGTAGATTTTTATTCTAAAGAGATGTTATTAGCGAAATTGTTACCATTTCTATTTCTTGTGGGTGAGGACTTTTTTTGTCAAAGAATTTTAGGGAAATTAGTTCCTCTGAAGTGTTTAATTTAGTGTCTAACATGATTGATTCATATTAAAGCTGCCTTTAGCTACTTGTGTCTTCTTTCCTTTTGTTTTCATTTCTATATATATGCTAATGCTATGCATCATGGTAAAGCTGCTTTATATGGAGCCTCATTTTTTCAAAGAAATTAGGGAATTTTGTTAAAGATTCATACTAAAGCTGCTCTTTTTTCTTTTTTGTGACTGATCAGAAATTAGATATCTATGCTTTGTCTCATGTGTTAGTAAAGTAGAAGCATTGTATACAGCATATATATTTCTTCACATTTGTTAGTGTGCATCATGATATCAATGCATGTATCATAATTATTGATCTATTGAGGGTTGTTATTGGGTCTATTCTTGATTGTAACATGCACTAGATTCAGGTAAAGGTAATGTATTTAAGACACTACGAGGGGAAATGTGGCTGTATTTGATTTTTCTTTTTTTTCCTAATCTTTTTTGTCTGCTCAATTTTAGGGGTTTTCCCCTTTTGTATGTGGGTCTGCAAAAATGGTACATTGAGCTGTTTTCGGCTTGTGGGAAAGTTTTGATAAGTCATATTTTTGCATAATTAAGGTTTTTCCACTAATTAGAATATGCATGCATGTCTCTGTTAATGCTGTCCATGTAGAATTTCTGGTTCAAGATATAATTATGCACATCTATATATTATTTACCTTCCTGCATGGAACTGTTGTTGATGCACCCGTTCAGAAAAAAAAAATTATGTTTTACTGTCAATTAGCATAAGTTCCAAAATTTTAGCGATATTTCCTATTTTCTTATTTCATTTTGCTGCCATTTTTACTATGTCTTACGAAGACTTGTAAGTTGCAGATTCTATTTATGGAGTCCTACAGGTGATACTTTTAAGCTAATTATGATTGGGGCAGTTTCTACTGTAGGAGAAATTTGATAATCTTGACATTTTCAAAATAATTACTTGAATTTATTTTATTTAAAGTGGAGCTTTACCTCAAAGACATATGACTTTGAGTTTCCCCTTATTGTTCTAAACAAGACCCAAACGTGGTTTAGGTGATTTCTTAATTTTGCATGGAGGGGGGATTCTGTAGCCGCTGAACTTTTTTTTTTTTTTTCAAATTTTTAATATGCTTTTTCTCTTAAAATCACAATAAACTATAATTTTTTCTTTGGTCGATAAAATACTAATTTTATTGCCGAGCCGCAGCAGCGGTACAACTAAACTCAAAGAAAAAAAGAAACCGGAGTTAATGCAAAGGATTAAGACTGCGTTTGGGGCTGTTTCTGTAGCTCTGAAAGCAGTTTTCGACCAAAACAAGGGTAATCTTACTTTGGCTGAAAGCAGCTTTAAATGCGGAATTGGTAAAAGTCAAATTGTATTATGAAAGCATTGGAAAAACACTTAGAACTATTTTTAAATAAAGCAATAAAACCTAACTTTTTCTGACATCACTTTCATTAACAGTAATCTCAAACTGGTATCTCCTTTGATCACTTAGTAGTTTTATCTTTTTATTGTAATAGTTGAACAATAAATTCTCATTGAAAAATTCTACATTAAATTGAAAATATATGACGTGAAATGCATATTAAAAATATGTATTTTAAAATTCCGTAGATAATGTCAAAACAAGATTCATCAACAAAAAAGTCAAGAAAGCATGAAATAACCATAAGAATCCCAAACCTAACAAAAATATCAAGTCGTATCTAACAAAAAGAAATGTAAATACGAACCATCTAAATGGAAAATTGAAGTTGATTTAAATTTTTGCATGGAAAACCAGACTACCAAGTAAATACTATGAAAATTTATAAACAGAGAACTTAATATTTTTTAATTTTTTGTAATAACATTGGAAAATTTAAAAAATGTAAATAATGTTTTTATTTATTAAATATCATTAGAATGGAACATTATAAACCTTTTTCAAACTCTCAGGCGTTTATCTTATCAAGTCAAAATATTCTCAAATTCCCAAACTATTACCTTCCTTTTTCCATGTAAAATATATTCTACGCACTAATGCTTACAAGTTGCAACTTTCAGCAAATTTAAGCTTTTTCTGGTTACTAAGGTGAGCGTCTAATCATTCAGCTAAAAGCTCAAACAAATAGACAGTACATAAATTAAGCACCTTTTTTTTTTTTATCCCATTTCATGGTGAAACAAAATAAGGTATCTAAAGGGTAAAATCACTACATATATTGAAATTGTAATAAATATTCAAACAGTGACCCGGAATTACCTACTGGATCAAAACTCATGGAAATGTTTCCAGAAATGAAAGCTCAATTACATCTTAAAAATGGATCTTCTTTAACTTCACACGCAAAGTACTGCTTGTGGGACTTCACTTGCATCGATCCAGCAATGGTTGAAATCACAAAATACAACCATTTGATTTGATTAGCCACAAGTGGACGCATACTTGTTAACTTTTGATGACTCAAGTATCAGGAATCGCCTGTGTACCCGAGGCAAGTGCAGCAGGATCAGGGTTGACCGGCTCAGCGACAGGCAGTCCCTCCACCACTGAAAATTCATTATCATGCTTACCTGGGGAAACTGGAGCCGTTTCTGATACAGGGACTTCACGTTCTGGAACCTCATCAAACTTACTTACACGTCTCCTCTCAGGTCTATCATGGCTTCTACTGCGGCTGCGACTACGACTGTAGCTGCGGCTACGTCGAGGACTTCGGCTGTAACTATTTCCACGTCGAGGGCTGCGACTGTAGCTGCGACTTCGCCCTCGAGACCGAGACCTACTGCGACTACGGCTCCAGCTCCTACTTCTGCTAGGACTGCGGCTATAACCCCATGTCCGGACCCTCTCAGGGCTACGACTATAACTTCTGTCCCTACTCCTATCCACATCTCTTCTACCATCAAATCTTCCCCGTCCCCTGCCACGTCCACGACTATCCATATTATTGTACCGATCATGTGGACTACGTTCGTTCCTTCCAAAACCAATTTGACCACTAAATCCGCGTCCCCTGTTTCCACGCCCAGAAAAAGAGTCATTTCTACCACCTCGTCCACCAAACGGACCATCCCTCATCCCACCACGTCCACCAAATCCTCCATCCCTCATCCCACCGCGTCCACCAAAACCCCCATCCCTCATTCCACCACGTCCACCAAAGCCCCCATCCCTCATCCCACCACGACCCCCAAATCCTCCATCCCTCATCCCACCACGACCCCCACTATCCCAACGGCCACCACCACCATTACCACCATTAAAGTCAAAACGGTTCATTCCCCCTCGATCCTTGCTGAAACCAGGAGCACCACGCAAAGCAATCTCTCGGACCTCCGGGGGCACTTGCTGGTTAGCTCCCTCTAGAACTTTAATTAAATCAGCTGCATATTTCCAATCTTGCTCAGAGAAAAAGGTGTATGACACACCAGTTGCTCCAGCTCTTCCAGTTCTCCCAATTCGGTGGACATAATCCTCAACTCCAGTAGGGAAATCATAGTTTATCACCACCCTGTAACATGCAATACAATCAGTGGTTTTAATATTTTTGTAATTTAGTAATACAACATACAATTCACTATTGGGAAAAAAAGGACTGATTTCAGTCAATGTCAGATGAGACGACAATATTTAAGCTAATCAGCCTAAAAATAAGCTCCCAATATGTCCACATACGAAACTTACCTTATATCTTTGATATCAAGCCCTCGAGCAGCAACATCAGTTGCAACTAAAATTGGCAATTTTCCACTCCGGAACTGATTCAGAACCCAGTCTCTTTCACCTTGAGATTTGTCTCCATGAATAGCAGCCGCACCAAAATGGCGCCCAATACTACGTGCAAGCTGGTCACATAATCTCTTCGTGGAACAGAATATAATAGCCTTTGAGCCTCTCTCTTGTGACCTAAGGATCTGTTCCAAGCGCCTCTCCTTCTCCATTTGTGGGACTACTTCTACATACTGCATATCATATTCATATCATCTAGTTTGGAATAACATCTATATAATGCAAAAGAAGAAAGAAGAATGCCTGTGCAAATACAAAATTATATAAGAACTAAAATTAAAAATTCAAGGGCAAAAAAAAAAAAATCAAGAATTATAAGCAACCCACTGAATAAGAAAGCGAAGGAAAATACAAATTTTCCAAGAACTTAGAGATATGAGAACTATCAAAATCATTTAAGCATAGTAAACAAAAAAACAAATTTGCTTATCATTACCTGTGTGATGGACTTATTTGCAGCAAGTTCATCAACATTGCCGATGTTCACTTGAACAGGATTGACAAGCAGATCACCAGCAATTTTCCTCACTTCTTTTGGCCAGGTTGCCGTGTACATAAGTGTCTGTCTACGTGGAGGTATCTCATTTACAATTTTACGGATTTGAGGTTCAAAGCCCATATCAAGCATTCGATCAGCCTCGTCAAGTACAAGGAGTGAAACTTGCCCAAAATCAATCTTTTTCATTTCAAGTATATCATTGAGCCTACCAGGAGTTGCCACAACAATATCTGCGCCCCGATCTAATTCTTTCAGTTGGGGACCCTTTGGCGCTCCACCATACAAGCACTGGAATAACAAATAAATTCATGAGATACAACAAGACCCCAAAACTAAAACTTAATTTGCAAAATAATTATGATAGAAATGACAAGACTAACCGTGCAAGAGACCCTTGATGATCGACCAAATTTTATCACCTCGTCTTGTATCTGTGTGGCCAACTCCCTTGTTGGAGCCAACACCAACACAGTAGGCCCATTTTGAGGATCATTACGGCACTGTCTAAGAAGCATGAATGCAGGGATCAAATACCCCAATGTTTTACCAGAACCAGTTTTTGCGATTGCAACTATATCCCGATTTTGTAATGCAATTGGCCAGGTTTGGGCCTGGATCGGAGTAGGAGATAAGAATCCAGCAGCATGGATCTGAAATGTAAGGCAATTATAGGTAATGAGAACTTAAAAATCCCAGTGCATGAAATTTATCCATAACTAAAACAAGAGCATTAAGAAATGGTAGCCATAAATATGTCATGGAAAAAAAAACTAAAAATCCACAGGTATGCAGTTGCTTACTGAAGCAACTTGAGGTAACTAAAATGGGCAATTAAGACATATGAGGCAGAGCCAATAAGGAAGAAATCCCAGTCACATCAGGTGTGAATTGGACAGATGGCAAACCACCCTTCTAGAAGATGCACAAGAAAGGCTCCAACTGTCCATTTTGCAGCCTCCAAAAATCAGAATAGTTGTTGCATGCAAAAGTGCCAATAGCAGAGCAGCGTACGACATATGCTCCTCGTCTGGAGCAGATATCGCACCTGCGACAAGTGAGAACTAATGAGTTCAAAACCGTAAAAAAACCAAAGTAATTCAAAAGGAGAATGAATCAAATCTCATATGCAGTTTCCCAAACTCGATCCACAACCTAAAATCACTGCCATCAGTTGAACTTACATCTCTCAATATCTCAGGAGGAAAACCAGTGGCCTCAAACGTCATGAACGGAGGTGGTACATTGTCACCCTATGGAATTAAAGAGGAAAATAGTAGTTAATTGAAGTCCAGGTTAAGGTAACACAGCATAAGTAACAGATACACACAGAAACCATAAATGCAAAACCAATTACAATATTCCATACAAAACAGGAACGATAACTTTTCAGATGGAGGGGAAGTGAGAAAACTGTATGCATTAAACAGATGACAAGATCCTTGAGAAGTAACACTGAAACATTCAATAAATCTTCCATAACCACCGAAGGCAAACAAGGACGCAAATCACTATCCTACCTACTGCCAAAATAATGTAAAACCATCAAATCTAGTAGGAAGTAACTATCTATATCATTTATCATCTGTTGCAACCAAAACAAATCTTCTAACATATCTGGAAAACAAAGCTTAATATTCGTGTGAAATCTCATATATTCTTAGGAAAAGCAAGACAATTAGAAATAAGTCCCAAATTGTCAAAGGAGAGCTATCTGTTATTGATTATGGAGTTGAATTACCCAAAATCTGCAACTTGTTAGCACCAACCAACACACAGCATGTTTTGCACTGCCTATCAATATGCAGCTGGATTCAACTAAATGCCAAGTGAATTTCCAATTGCCTTCAATTTTATTTGTTTTTTGATGTCTCATGAACATAGTGTATTTGTTATTTCTCAATCAAGGATTGGGAAAATTCATTATCTATAATATCGACTCTCCACATGCACACAATTTTCTTAAGCTACAAAAAGATTTACAAGAAAAAAAAAGGAAAAAGAACTAACATAAGCAAGAAAAAGCATACATATGAAACAAGAGAGTTTTCTATGAAATCAGCATACAGACCGTAGCTGTGACTTCATGTTCTTGGCAGTAAACTTCTGCAGGGGAGAGATGAGTTACATCCGAAGTTCCAACAAAAGGGGGCCTCATCAAAGCATTGCTACGAAATGGAGGACCACCAGAACCATGATTTATCATATTTGGGATGGTATGTCCAGCTGCATTAAATCCACCAGTATAAGTTGGTGCAGCATTTTGGGATGGTACACCACCCATCCTAGAGTCCTGGAAGGTAAGCAACATATACTCCATGAGAAAACTTAAGAAAAAAAATTACGATACGCATCAAGGTACTAATAATGCTTATATGCATTATCATAAGAGGGACAAGGTGCAAAGTATCCTGAAGCCCAAGTGAAAGGTATAACTGACAGATATGAGGGGCACAAGAGATAAAATTTGAAACAAGTTTCACCATATAAGACAATAAGGCTCATATTGTTGATGTTTTCATGATCCAATATAGTGAATGTATTGTGAAAACAAAAATGCGTATTCTTCCCTGTTTAAACGTAAGAGACAGGATAATAACATTGTGAAAAGGAGCTCCATATACCTGCTGGCTCCTCCCTGCTGGTATGGGTGTAAGGTTAGGTTGACCAGGACCCACTACAGGTCCTTCCATTTTAGCATTGAAGTAGTAATCATTGCTTGTCCTACCATGTGCATTAGGCACATTAGACTGTTGATGATGCATCGTTGATAGGGGAACATGATTTTGAAACCTAGGACCCTGCTGTTTATGAACAAAGTCAGTCCCGGTTTGCGGGAACTGAGCCATGGAGGCAGCAGGATGAGGCATATTGGCAGCAGGGCCACTAAACTGCTGTGGTTGACCACCATGAGCACCTGGCTGCGTTGCCGAAATTGAATTACCTCCTGCAGGAAGTGTTGCAACTGAATTTCCTCCGACAGGCAGATTTTGAGAGGATGGTGCGACAGTCTGTTGAAAGTGAGATGGAGACATACTGGTTTGATTTCCATGTTGAAAATCAACTTCCCCCCTCTTTGTAAAAGCTGGAAACTGTTGCTGTGAGCTTTGCTGATTCTGTGGAACCATGTTTTGCTGGTATGTCATGTAAGGCTGATATGCATATTGCTGTCCTTGTGGTTGTGACATCTGTAAATTCTGCTGCGGTGGCATGTGCTGTCCTCCCTGTTGATTTATCTGCTGTATTGCTGGTTGCATTGGCTGTTGTGGCAACTGCTGACCTCCCTGCTGAGACATTTGTTGACTCATGTGAGATACCATATGCTGAGCTGGATGCTGCATAATTTGTGGTCTCAGCTGCCCTGGTTGTTGCATTCCTTGTGGCAACTGTGAGGATCCTTGTTGAACAACCTGCTGATTTGAAACTTGTGCAACAGAGTGTTGCTGTGCCATTAGTGGTCCATGCTGTTGTGGCAACTGGATGTTATGTTGCCCCTGCTGTTGTGTTGCTTGAGGGATCTGTTTCGTAGCTTGAGCTGGTTGAGGCAATTGACTGATCTGTTGCCCCTGCTGTTGAGTGGTTTGAGCCACCATGCCATTCGGTTGTACAGAATGTGCCACTGGTATTTGAGCCAGCTTAGGCGTAGAAACGGTAGGAGGTGGGCCAGGAGGCAACGGAGGAGGCAGAGAGACAGGCTTTTCATACTGTGTTACATTAGTTTCAGGGTTCCAGTAGTACAAAATGCCGGTACTTCCATCAATCAGTCCCATCCAAGGTTTAGGAAGAGTAGGATCCTCTGGGGCATAACGAGGCCCAAGGGAAGCTGGAGCTGATTCTGCTGTTGTCATTCCAGATATCTGTTCATGACAGAGCAAGTATCTATTAATTGCAACATAGAGGCCATAATTCATACCCTTTACCATATAACTCATATACAGGTACACCAAATTTAGCTAGTTGATAGAGGGAAAATCATACAAAACTGATGCATCAAAGTTCAAATAAATCTTCTGAACCACATTGATTCCCAAATCATATTACATAGGACCCATGATAAAAGTGACTTACATTACAGCAGCCAAACCCTTTTTCCCAAAAAAATATTTTCTTAAGGAAAAAATATTAAAAACCCTAACAGTAAACATTAACCAACCACGAAAACAGCCATACATACAACGCATGGTTGTCCAAATGTTCAAAAGTACAGAAATCCAAATCAAATAAGCAAAAAAATACAAGCATTGAACATTAAATCCATCACTGACACAACATTTTCAGTATCATAAACCGTGCAAAATTGAATGTTATATATGTGTAAAAGAAAATTAAACATACCAAGCGAGGGTTTACGCTCAAGTCAAACGCGCACACCGGAAGTTTTGCCTTTGGTGCTGTAGCTGGCTTGGTTTATTAAAACAAACTATATTCGGAGCAGATCGAAGGTTACAAGTTTCCGCCTAATTTGTCCGATCTATCTTGTCTCCAGTGTTCACGAGGAAAACAAGGATACCGAAAAACGTAAAGCCAGGATGGTGGTGGTGCAAGCTTAACCGGCGACAGATATCCGGCGTTTTGCGGCTGTTGGCTCCTCCCTGCCCTGTTACGTCTTAGGCTGTGAAGCTGCTCTTCTTCATTAATCTTCTTTTCTTAATTGGGCATTTTTATACACGCACGTAGGGATATTTACAAACCATCGCATCGCTCGCTTTTCTTTACAAATAAATAATTTTTTCTATAAAACAATTAAAAAACATTAAAACATATACTCCTTTAAATGTATAAATTATAAAAAGTATTTTCTTTATATATTTAATTATTTTGGATTAACTCCTTTAAATATAAAAATTATAAACATGTTATAGTATGAAATTCAGAAATTAAATATTTATCAGATTTAGAAAAAATATATATATATATTCAAATTCTAGATATTTTAAGCCATTAGCATTTTAATTTGGGGTAAAAATTATCAATAGTATATGAACTTTCATCTTACTAACATAATGGTACATGAACTTCAAAACTAGACATAAAAATATATCAACTTAGCAACCCGCTAACATGAAAATTAAAATTACCGTTGAACACGCCAGGAATCGGTAAAAAACGATGACGTGACAGTTTTCAAAACGATGATGTGGCAGTTTTCATCGGTTCTAGCACGGTCAACGGTATTTTTCATGGTCAACGGTAATTTTAACTTTTATGTTAGCTGATTATTAAGTTGATATACTTTTATTTCTGTTTTTAAAGTTCATACACTATTATATTAGTAAGATGAAAATTCATATATCATCGAATATTTTAAGTCTTTTAATTTGACCTATAAGGTAATCGGTCAATTTTTATTACACATCTATAAACTTTATTTGTTAAAAGAGCGTTACAAATTTTAACTTTAACTGCATATTAATTCACTTATTCTACAATTTAAATGATTTTTTTCTTTTTTCTTTTTTTTTTTTTTCTTTTTTTGCATAAAAGGAAGTGTAAAAAATGCCACTTTAATTGAAGAGATGAAAATACTGACTTTATTTTAAAGAGCTTTGTGTTCACGACTAATTTTTCAGATTATTAGGAATATAAATTGATGGTTAAATATATTAAAATGAAAAATTATAAACTTAGTTTATAAAAAATAAAAAAGAATAGGGACTTCATGATGTTTTTCAATCAAAACTTGAGGTTCGAAAATAAATGCCACAAACAATAATTAATTCATTAAATATATACAGAATTTAAGAACTTAATTGATTTAGTACCAAAAAAAAAAAAATTGTTAAAGGACAAAAGTATCAATCTTTTCATGAAACACAACATGAATAAGAGCACAGGGGAGAATATCTTTAACAATACTAGACACCGAACATGAATTACAAAATGTCGCATCATCGTGTCTCACTTGATATATTTTAGGATCTACGGTTTATACATTAATAATCAACTATTAATTAATTAATTATATCATGCCATTTTTCTATTGGTTGAGGTGTAATTTTTTCTAATGTTATTGGCTTGGCACACGGATGACATGGTGAGTGAGTATATAAGTGGGGTTGAGTCCATGTAACACAAAACCAATTGACTTTTGTTAAGGTACAATCTACACCACTTATATACTACTCTTTAATCTTATATATTTCTGATGTGTGATTCATTCCTCAACATCTCCAACACTCTCCCTCAAGTGCAACTGGGCCTGGACCAGTTGTCACTTATCAAACACTCCTTAGCCTATCTCCTTTGAGACCAAAGGTCATCAACGGGTCTGGTTTTCACTACTAGCCCAAACTCCACCAGGACTTTAAATACGGGCTCAAGATCTTTTCGGCTGTCAGACCTTCTTCTGCTCTGATACCATAAAGCTTGTATGAACCCTTGTGTATTTCTATTAGAAATAATGTATATATACAAGTAAATAATGGGCCGGATGTGAGCCCAAGAATACATAAGATATATATAGCACATAGTATACTCTAACACCAACCGTAGTCTATAACTTCTCAAACACAGAGACATTGAAAAATAAGCCTAGCAATTAAATGACCTATATTTTGAAATGGATGGAGTATTATGAACACGAAGTGATATCGTTGTCTTATGTCAAACTCAAAATATGCAAATTTAATCTGCCTTCCTTTGGGGCTTGGAAAAGATGAGATTGTTGTTAGTGTTTGCTAAATGATTATGGTCTACCAAGAAGTGATCAGTCATTCACCAAACATTTTTAAACAAATTGCATTTATGGCCCTGAAAATGTAGCAAAGGCTCTTTTCACACACTGTCCAAGAATAAAGGCAGAAAAGGTACATGCTCTCTCTATCAAGTTCTTTGATCATGTGTGCAGCTTTCATGGTCTTATCCTACTTGCACAAGCTCAAAATCATGGCATTATGCCCTCCAAAGACCAGCTTTCATGGTCTATGTAGTTCCCTCTTGGCAAGAATGATATGATTAAAGTACAGCTTCAAACAACTTATTTAGTAGGCAAATCACACATTTGTACAAATGTATGGTGAGAAGTGGTTGTGACCCAAAGGAATCGACTTTTAGCATGGCAATAAGGTTTCAAGACCAAAGCAAGATAAACCGGGAGGGAAGAGGAAAAGAGTTCTATGTACATTTGATTACAATATCAGAAACAAAAATTCAATGTTTCAATCCAGTCAAGGCTAACTACAATTGCTTACCATACATGTCATGTGCCAACTATTACCCTATTAGACTCAAACACAAAAAATCTCTGCTTCAGGAGTATTCACTTCCAATCTTTGAGATTGGCAAATATATTCTGTTGTTTTCAATGAATGAACGAATGAACAAAGTGCTCCACCGTCAAAAAGTTTTGATCTTTACGCATTGCACAAGTACCTAACGAAAGGTTAAAAACCGAATCGAGCAGCCTGAAGAGTGAAGACTGACAGATGAGTAGCTAGGATGGATAATGGGTCACTTGTATCTCATCCGCTCTGTCATTATCTTCATCCCAACATATCTGCCAAAGGACACAAAAATTAGTTTCTCTCATTCATACTCTCAAATAACAACATTAACTATGCAAAAATAAGCATATTACCTCCCAAGCATCATCAGCGTAGCTTGAGGATTGGTTCCTGGAGATACAGAAAACGTAGAGCCATCAACAACTCGAAGTGAGCCAATACCCAAGACACGGTATTCTTGATCAACCACTTTCCCTACCACACAACCACCATGGTAATGCCAAATGGTGCTGACAGTCCGCCGACAAAAATCAGCCATCTGCATAAAGTTAGATTGGTCAACAGGCAGTTCAGGCCCTATGAATCTGAAATTTCGAGCTCCAAACCATTCACGAAACCGGAAGACATCCATAGAGTGGCTCCTTAGCACATCACCAATCTTTCGGGTACCATTCACACACTTCTCCAAATCTATTGGGTTAGAGAAGTAATTGAATCTTACAATTGGGTTCATTCTGACATCAGTGGAAGCTAGCCTTAGTGAGCCAATAGAAAGTGGCCCAGTTATCTTTTCCATAAGTGTAGCCACTGTGAGATAAAGAGGAGAGAATGGCGGCCTAATGAAAACAGAACGAGTGGAGGATACAAATGGGATAACATTGGAAGCTGCTTCCAGATAAGCTCCAACATTAGTTATACCAACTACTTGTATCAACGAATGCTCCAAAGGGACAGAAGGCACAATGGAGATACCATTTCTTGGATTATCATAGAGATACTGCCCCACATATGGAAGATGATATGCTACAGGAATCCCCAATGATGATAGGTACGGCCTAGGACCAATGCCACTCAATAGCAGTAACTGTGGACTTCCAATGGCACCAGCAGACAGAATCACCTCCCCATTTTCGCGCACCAATGCCCGGTGATGCTGTCCCATCTTATCACAATAAACTACCCCAATGGCAGCCGTTCCAGACCTTGAATATGAACTATGTGCCAGCAATATTCTCTCAACACTCGCATACACAGCAACATTAAGGTTAGCACCATTTGCATAGTTGAGAAGATCAGCTGAACTATGTCTCCTTCCTGCACCATCAAAAGTAGTCCCACTAATCTTAGTTCCCACCACATGATCCAAGTTAAACCCATTATAAGGATGAACACCAGCCTCCAGCAACCCATCTCTGACTGCGGATTGCCAGTTCCTAAGCTCGGGTCTAAACACAATTGCCTGCTCAACCCATTGATAGGATTGATTAACAACTTTGAGGTCCCAATGGAGACCAGTTTGCCGAAAGAAATCTTCGTCAGCTCGGCTATAGAAACCAGCATTGATTGCACTACTGCCACCAAGAACTCGACCTCTGGCATTTGGGACACCATCCTCAGATGTGAAGGCTTGAGCAGGAGAGTCAAAAGTGTCAACTTCAGTTAGGGTTGCCAGAAAACCTTCTTGACTCATCAAATTGGGTTTATCATAAGGAACTCCACCACGTTCAAGCAAAAGCACCCTATAAGATTGTGACAAAGTTGCAGCCAGTGGACAACCGGCTGTTCCACCTCCTACAATTATGTAGTCATAGGTCTCTTCTGATGGAAAGGCCGTCGCATTTTGCACAAACCGTAGATAAGTCGCGCCTGTGAACAGATTGAAAGAAATAGTTTCAAATGATACAAACCAAACCACACAGAAAGAAAAAGCATACAATTTCTTTCTTCTCTGGCATTTCCTCAGCAATTGGATGTGCGAAGCAAATTGATCAAACAAAAAAGAAAATGCATTTACATTTACTAGCTATACCCATTTCATTGTTCTGAGAAAACCATGAAAAAGGAAAAAGCTTTACGAAATATGCATTCTCTCAGCAAAAGAAGCTACATTCCTCTGTTTGGTTTCCGAGAAAATCAAGAAGAAAACTTTTAACTTCCAAGATTCTGTTCTAATTTGAGTACATTTTGGAAACATAAACAAGCAAGAAAGAGAGCGTTGATTTCATTCATTATCAGAAAGAGAAGAAAAGAGAGAGAAGCGTCTACCTGTTTGAGGATATGGTCTTCCATGAGAAACTGCTGCGCAAAAGATTATCAGGAACGCCATGTGTAGCCGATTTAAGAAAAGGGTCCTCTCCATTGTTGTGGTCTCTTTGGTTTGAAGAGTTAAGAGTTTTATTGGTGTTTCACGGATTTTCTTGGAAGAGAGAAAGAGAAGGAGAAAGAGCAGAGAGGAGGGCAGTGTCTGTTGGTTAGAGACTCAGTTAGGGGATCGTTAACAGTTTTTGAGGCTTCGATTTACTACACTAAGTTCTATTTTATCTTTAATATATTACCCAATACCCATTTGATTGAAGTGGGCCCGCATGATTATCAGATTTTTCTTTGCTTTTGGATTGTTTTTCTTTTTTCATTGGGATGGATTGGACAGTATTTATTTTCTTCGAGTAGACGAAAAAGACGACAACTTTGTCCTGAAAGAGGAATTTGGCCTTCGTTTTATCTTCTTGATACTTCTAATTTCCAGGTTTGTCTATCTACTCAGCTGTTTGGGCATTGAATTTAGTCCTTTATCTATCCCCCTGCAAAATTACTTTGGTTTTTAATTGCGTGATGTTTCATACTTCTTACTTTATTTTTTGGGAAGTTTCTGATTTCATTTTGGAATCCAAACTGGCAGAAGAGGTTTAGATTGATGATATTGAAATCTCACAAATAGATCAGTCAATTTTTCGACAATATAGTTGCTAAACTTATGTTTTTTGAAAGAAAGTTGCTGAAGTTTAATTATTTTATAATCCATTAAACCTCCTCCTGGGTAATTTTCTATGGACTCTTTTTGTTTAACTAACTAGATGAGGGAAATTTAAATGTCTGGGATTAAATTAGGCATTTATACTAGAATCTAGAGAGGCCAGCTAATTAAATTGATCCAAATGAACTTTTTTCAGATAAATGACTTGTCCCTAGTTGAGGGTTAATTTGCTTAAAAAAGTTAACTTGAGCTAGTTTGTATGGGAGTACAAGTTTATAGGTGTTCCTTTATTTAATGGTTCTAGTCTCTCGAGGATTATATGAAACTTTGCTTCAATTCAGTTCAATGTTTATTTTCCATGGTTTTTAAGTTATAGGTGTTTTAGTTTGCAGCACTGTTATACTTTAACTGTCTTGTAATCTGGGTCTCCCTTTGCCTAGGCATATATATGGATCTTAATGATCTCAACAAGGTTTGGGAAGTTAAACCTCTCAAGAAGATTGGAGAAGAGGATGCAAGGAAAATTCTTGAACAAGTAGCAAAACAAGTTCAACCAATCATGCGCAAACGCAAATGGAAAGTAAAAATCCTTTCTGAATTTTGGTACTAATGTGTTTCTTTGTCCTTCTCTCCATGTTCCTGGTTGGTTTTGTTTGTGTGTGTTTGTGTGTATTGCTCTTATCTAGAATTTGAATATTGCAGTCCCAGCAATCCGTCTCTTCTCGGGTTGAACATAGGAGGAGGTGTGGAGATAAAACTAAGATTGCGGAGGCCAAACCGTGAGTGGGATTTCTTTCCTTATGAACAAGTTCTTGATACTATGTTACATGAGCTGTGCCACAATGAATACGGTCCTCACAACGCTGACTTCTACAATCTTCTAGATGAAATAAGAAAGGTGATAGCCTTAGTTCATGTTTTGCTTCTTTGGTTCAATTGCCCTGCTACTTTGAGATAATTGGAATTGAAGTTATCTATCAATTGGGATTTGTATAGATTTGTCGTTAAAAAATTTTGGGCTTTCAGTCTTCAAATTTATATTTTGAGGAGTCTTTAGATTCTTGAACAAAAACAAACTAAGCTAGTTTATCTAAAGTAGCTCTCAGTTTGCATAGGATTGGATATTTTACAACAATGCAACTTGGCTTCAGAAAATTGGACAAATTGCATTACAGTCTAAATTTCCTACTTCTAAGTTATTGGTTTGATGAGCAAATTTAGCAAAGTTTGAGAATTCAACCATGATAGGTAAAAAGGCATCATTTGTCGATACCTTTGGTCGTGGAAGATGATTATAGATTGAAAGAAATAGAAGACCAAATTCTACTTCAATATCTAATCTGAACCATTCGACATTGAATCTTAACAATAAAGGGCTGCTTTACTATTACGGATGACATTAAGGAATAAAAATCAAGTATAAAGGTTCAATTCAGAGCATTTAAGTATACTGTTGAATTAAAAACCTTGGTAGTTTAGTTACATAATCTATGTTTGAGCTCTTTTCCTTTAGAACCTCAATATGAGTTGATGTCTTTTCGCAATTTAAGACATGTTGCATAGGTGATATGGAACATAAATTTTTTAATGAAAATGTTTTTTTGAAGATGTCAACCACTTTCAACTTTGATTACTTTTATTTTTGTGGAAAAAAGGTACGTTTCTTTTTAATCGCTCCTTTTTTGTGAAGCACCGAATTGTAGCACTTCATGAATGCCTTCCTCTTTGAACTGATTGAAGGGACTTATTATCTGTTAGTGATCCCTTTTTTTTTCGTTTTCTTATTATCTGTTAGTGATCCCTTTTTTTTTTCGTTTTCTGAAGGAATGTGATGAGCTGCTAGCAAAAGGAATCACAGGCACAGGGCAAGGTTTTGATCTTCCTGGGAGACGCTTGGGTGGTTTTTCCCATCAACCTCCATTATCATCACTGCGCCAGACTGCCCTGGCTGCAGCAGAGAACAGAGCAAGGCAGGGCGCTATGTTGCCATCAGGCCCTCAGTGTTTAGGCGGTGACAGGAATATTAAGACTGCACTTAGCCCAATTCAAGCTGCTGCCATGGCTGCAGAAAGGAGATTACATGACGATTTATGGTGTGGATCCAAATCTCTAGATGGTATTGCTGACTCTAAAGAAAATGTCGAACCTTCTGAAAGGCCGACTACTTCCATACTTTCTGACGGCGCATCATCTGCAGATGGTGGTGCCTTGTGGCAGTGTTGTATGTGTACATTATTAAACAAGGTAATACCATTTCTGGTTTTCGGATCATACTTGTGTATTTATAAGCACATTCTTAAGTTTTATGTTATTGCAGCCATTGGCAGTGATATGTGAAGCCTGCGGGACTCAGCGGGGCAAAAATGTGGCAAAATCGAAAGTCTGGTCCTGCAAATTTTGCACATTGGATAACAGCATTGGATCAGAACGATGCGTAGCTTGTGGAGAATGGAGATACTCGTATGGCCCTCCTGTATCTAACCGAATGCACTTAGGAACATAGAGGAGAAGCACAACACATGCATCAGCTACATGCGTAATTGTTAGAACTGATGCATATATTCTTGTAATTAAGTTTGAGAATGTGTACTGTTTTGCTTACATAAAATAAGCCATGCAAATAGGAATGTGTACTGATACTGCTTATACCATTGGTCACGGTTTTTAGAAGCCCATTTAGGCCCAATTAGGAAAGTGAGGCGAGGCCCAATGGGTCTGATATGGTTTTTGAATTCAAAACAAAACATCCTTATACATCCAATTACTAACTGGTATTGATGACCCTAAAATACAAATATAGACTCCATTGGTAAATCCATCTTACCTACAAGAATGGCTACCTTATTAGCTGATCCATCCTCATAAGATTTTGAATTTACGTTGGTATCAATAATAGAGTATAGGTTATGGGTAATGAATTTAATAGCTCTAAAATTAATTTTACATTACATCATCACTTATATACAATTATCAAACAATCTCTCTTATTCTTCCTAAAATAACACTTTTTTAACAATGTCATGCGTTAATTTATGGCTGAATACATCAGTTGGTCCCTATACTTGGCACTAAACGCTTACTGACCTCCCGAACTTACATGAAGTTCAATTTGCCTCTTCAACTTGGCAAAATCAACCCAAATTCCCCCCTAAATCTGACGTGGCATTGATATTTCTTTCACACGCTTGGTAATGTCTGTGATTTAATTTCAGTACCACGTCATATTTAAAGGGGATTTTGGGTTGGTTTTTTCAAGTTGAGGAGGTAAACTGAATTTTATGTAAGTTCCGAGAGTCAATAGACATTTAGTGCCAAGTACATGGGCAAATGATATATTCGGCCTTAATTTATTGATAAGCATATAATATAATCATAAATATTAAATTTATTACTTATAACAATTTATAAATATATGATTATGTTTAATTGTGTAGATTTAAAAATAATGTTATTAATTAATTTATCATGGCATGTGGCTTGAAACTCTCTATGCACATGAAAAGTTTCAAAAAAAAAACAATCACTTTTTTTTTCCAAAATTTTATTGATTCCATTCTATCACCTTCAAACTCCAAAATGTCATTGCTTTGAGACATTTGGAGATTATACAAACTTAGGGCCAGTTTGGGATTGCTGTTAGTGAAAATGCTGTTAAGGAAAGCAAGGTTTTATTACTTTCTTTAAAAGTAAGTTTTAAATGTTTTTCCAGTGCTTTCCTGAATACAATTTAACTTTTATGCATTTGAGAGCAGCCCCAAAAGCAGCTTTCAGCCAAAGTAAGATTCCTCATGTTTTGGCTGAAAACTACTTTCTGGGCTGCTGAAAGTTGTCCCAAACTGTCTCATGCTTCTTCGTTAGAAATTTAGTCATGATCTATAGTGTTTTCTACTCCCTAGACCCCTCTTCCTTGGATTTTGCCTCCCATTGTACTTGAATGGAAATTAGAAGGAAGGCATGTGTATATATATATAGACACTAGAAGAAGCTTTAACAATATAAGTTCATAGTATAATTCCAATTAACTTGGTCGTTGGTGAAAGCGGAAGATGTAACCGGAACTATTGAATCTTCATATATTGGATGTGAAGAAACAAAGTTGGAGATTGGGCCCTACAAAGGTAATATAATAGCTACTTTTTATAATCAAGATAGTTATCATGATTTGTTGTTCCGAGGGGAAAAATTGATGTCATTGGTGAAGGTTTCATTTGACATGATAAAGGGATTGTTGAGATTTAATCATTTAGAATATGTAGTAGAGTTGAAATATGTATTTAATAAAGTTGAAATTTGTGTATATTGAAAATGGCAATGAGAAGACACATGATATATATGTTAGGCGAATAAATTATTGCTTCCAAATATGATATTTTAGTAGTATTAAGAGCATAAAAAATAGAATTTAGAAAGACAAAAAAGATTTCTTTTGTTCTTTTTTTTTTTTGGCAATATAATAATAGTTATGAGGTCAAATATTGGAAATGAAGAAAATGTTACACTAGTAGGGAAGTAGGGATGACATATATATCAATATCACAATCTCTTTTTTTCCCCATTAAATTTATAAGTTTTCTTTTCTATTGTAGTCTCTATTTCTTTTACCTTTTTTTTTTTTTAATTTCTTAATATTTAAATCTAGAAATTTTCAATACTTTGATGATCAGATTTTACTTATTTTTTAAGAGAATTCTCACCTCTTCCAAATTTCAAGTATTTCATATAGTGAGTAATTTTTTTTCTTTTTTAATTGGTCACATTCAGTCAAATAGGGCATAAGATCCGCTTGATTTATTAAAAAGCTTATACAGTCAATAAAAATGCATGTGTGATAATATATTATTATTTTTGCATTCATATTTACCAATTCAAAAATGTTTTTAATATAAGCTTTGAGTTTTTTTTTTTTTTAATTATGTAAATATAACTAACTGAAAAGTTATAACAATAAATTTTATAAAGAAAAAAAAAAGAATAAATTTGAAATTGAAGCAAGTCATCATCAACCTCCACTTGTATAATATCATATAATATCAAGAAGTTGAGATAATTAAACTTAATATTAATCACTGTTTGTGCTATAAGTCTGATATTACATTTGATTTTTACTCAACAACTGTTTTAAATTCTAATTATTCTCCTAAAATAGTAGAAGCGGATTAATCCTTGTTCAATATCAAAAGACACTCTTTCAAGTGTTATTAGCCATTCTCCTCCCAACAACAAATCTCATCCTCTTTTAAAAAGATAAACATTGGCCACTATTCTACTTTTTAGGGACCGAGCTTCAACTCACATCTTGGCAGCTCACATATGTAGATAGTTCAACTCCATCTGCTAGGTTTATTCCGGAATTAGGCCGTGTTAGTTTATCTTTCATCCTTATTATAGTAGAATGGTTTATGATATGAGGTTAATGATGCTTCCATTATCAACAAAAATTGTGATGTCTTTCTCGTTTACTTCTGCTCTCTCTTGTATTTTTGCATAAATATATATTGGACAACAACTTCTCTTTGGAGGTGATGGTGAGGGAAGCGGGGCAATAGCGTATGGTTGTGAAACCATGGAAACTACAAAAAAAAAAAAAAAAAAAAAAAGAAAAAACACAAAACACTCAAACAAAAGACAAAAATAGATAACAAAAATGGCACTATAGTAGAATAAATTGTAATTGAAGTAGGGAAAACGAGGGTAAAAATCTCCTGTGGTACATGAACTTTCAGTCTACTAACATAATGGTACATGAACTTCAAAACCAGACATAAAGTACATCGAATTTACGTATCGCTAACATAAAAGTCAAAATGACCATTGACCATAAAAAATTACCTTTGACCGTTTTTACAACAGGTCACAAATGCCACGTCAGCCCTATTAACTTCTTTTTTTCCCATTTTACCCCTTTTTTCTTTCTTATTCACCCTTTCTTCTTTCTTCTTCTCTCTTCTCCTTCGTGACCTGTTATAAACACGGTCAAAGGTAATTTTTTTATGGTCAATGGTCATTTTGACTTTTATGTTAGCGATACGTAAAATTAATGTACTTTTATATCTAGTTTTGAAGTTCATGGACCATTATGTTAGTAAGGTAAAAGTTCATGTACCACAGAAGATTTTTAGCCGGGAAAACGAAGACCATTAGATTAATGAATTAGAAGAAATATCAACGATTAGTTTTAGAGATTTAATGCAACAAGGAGAAAAATGTATGGATATATAGAAAAAAAAATCACAGAATGATCAGTTAAAAATATTTATGCAATTTAAGAATTATCAACATTAAAAAATTTTTGAATGAAAAATTTTTTATCGTTGAAAAATTTGATGGGCGAAAGCTTTCACTTTTTTATTTGTATCAAAATACAATAACACCATATGGAAAATAATTATCTAATCAATATATGTTTTGATATCCACTTCTTAACCCGCCATTTTTATGTGCAATGCTAGAGTTTTATAATCCAACCCCACGATTCCATTGTCAGCCGTCCACCCTAACCCCAATAGTACATCAATGGGGAAGTCATTATTAACAATGACAAAAATAGCCATTAATCTTACTCCATGGTAGATCTCATTTATCTCATAAACTCTCTGGTCCACATTAGCTCCATAGCACAAACAAAACAGGCGTTGATCTTAATATGGTAGTTGCCCAAATTCAATTGAGTTCTATGGCATACTTCATTTAGCTCCACACTTTCCCCTGTAGGTAAAGCAATGTCCCTACCTTTTGACAAATAAAATAGGCATTGATCTTAGTATTGTAGGTGTCCAAAGTTAATTGAGCTCTAAGCACAAAAGTAAATTATTTTAAATTCTATATAGTAGTTATTTTGTATCAAGCTGGGTTAACTTTCAAAATTCAACTACAAGTGAATTTTAGAATATAATTGGTTGATGATGACATTAAGCACTTAATTATACAATTTTAGAAGCCTCGAACCCTCAATTTCTCGGTTGACCTACCATCAGAACATAACTGGATAGATAATGACAAATTTTCATTTAAATATATGAATTCCTATATATTCCTTGTTTGGAACAAATTTTATGTAAGAAAAAAAAATGAATCTTCTTACTAAAATTCAATTCAACTCATTCACCAAATCATTTTCTATGTTTAATAGGAATGAATTCAATTGCTAATTAAATTAAATTGTCTTTCACAAATCACTCTCAATTGAATTCTCACAACATCATGTGACATTAGGGGTGGCAATGGGGCGGGGATTACCCGAAAACCATGGGGATCTGAACCGGCAGGCACTGGGAATAACCGATATTATCCCCCACGGGGATGGGGGTGGGGATTATTTTACCCCCAGTACTTAAACGGGCGTGGGGGCAGGAAGTACTATCCCCGCCCCGTGGGGATCCTTGCCCTGCTCCCCAATAAATCCCCATATAAACCCCGTATATAAATATAAATATAAATATAAATATAAATAAATATATATATATATATATATATATATATATATATATATATATATAGATTAATTAATTCCTAGTTAGTGCCAAGCCCATCTCTGTTTTTCTTAGACGATTGGATTTCAATTTCAAGTTGTTCAAATAAAATTCACTTGGAACTTAAATATTTGTAATATTGGATATATTTTGTAATTTGGATATTTAATGTTAAACCACATTTGTAATGCGGTAGAATTTGTATTTTGGATATTGAATGTTAAAATGGTTATTAAAATAATGAAATATTAATTTATTTTATTTATTGGATATGGGCGGGGATTTACCGATACACGTAGGCACCCGTGCGGGGCGGAGATGAGGGTGAAAAAATCCCTGAAATGTTAAATGGGGAATCACCGAAACCGCCCCCGCAATCATTGGGGGCGGAGTGGGGAATGCACCCCCGCTCCCGCATCCGCACCGTTGCCACCCCTATGTGACATTTGGCATGATTTTCAATTCTTACATGGTAAACTAAATTTTAAACATGAAAAAATTCATTTATTTTAGTTATTTCTTCTAAACATAAAAGTTGAACAATTCAATTCATCCAAAAAGATGGTTTCAAAATAGAATGTAAATATATATTGAGATTTGCTAGGAGGTGTAATATATAATTAATTTACAAATAAAAAAATTTAATTAATGAAAATGTAAAAGGTGATTATTATATAGCTATTGTTTGGTTGATTAATTTAAAAGTATATGATTTGGTAGGAAATTATTTTCCTTAATTTTGTGGCTTCAACTAATTAATTTATGTTTGGATTGTTTTAATTTTAGTAATTTCATTAAAAAGATGGTTGCAAATATTGAGATTTGGTAATGAGTATTTAGGAGGTTATGCCCTAGATAATTTTTGATGCTGAACGGCATCGTTTAAGCAATAAACGAGCCCCCGAGAAGGTTCTCTTGTGACTTGAAAACAAGCCTCGGAGTATCGTAGTGTTTCCTCAAGTTCCCTCTTCCTTCCCTCAAAACCTTAAACCCAAACCCTTCTCTGAGATCCGGTTAGCTCCGCAGTCATTCTTCCAGCGACGAACTCAACTGCTTCTATCAGCTCTCCGCCTCCACCGTTGGTAGATCTCACCTTCACACCGATCCCAGAAGTACAAAACCAGCGCAACTGAAAAATGCACGCTCCAGTTCTTGTACTCAGTAATCTTCTCTCTTATTAAACCCTAACTTCAGTTTCCTTACCCCTTTTACTGGCTTACATTTGCAGTGCTCCTTTTTTTAGATTTTAAATGTGTTTTTATGTGCTAAAGAAATTTAATGTCCGAAGTACTTGTGGTAACAAAGTTATTTGAAGTTGCAATGAAAACGGTAGAATACCAATGTGGAAATGGGAAACATCCATATGAAAATCTGGACTCAAAGTTTATTCTTTTGAATTTTTTCCTTTTAAAGATTTCAGCTTTATTTTATTTTTGTTACCTGTGATGTTCACTACTTATTTTGTCTAATGAATGGTTTTTTGATGCGTTATAAATTGAGCAGAGGATTCTTTGAAACGTGAGTCAGGAACCAAAGTACACCATGCCAACATCCAGGCTTCGAAGGTAAAATCTGAACCCATCATTGTTAAACTTTATGTACGTAACCATATCTGTGTCTGTGATTCTATAAATAAATTCATGCTATTTATGTTTTCTATAGCTCTTTAAAGTGAAGTGGTACTGGTTTCAGAAATTCCTTATCCAACGTACTTCAGAATTTTGTTTCTCCATATAAACAGTTTTTTTGTAGGGTAGAACATTTTATTATAACTGTAGTTAATGCACTCACTATTCACACTGATTGTTTCATGATTCCTACTCAATATATTTCTCCCTTCTCGCTATGGCGATTTGTGTGTCCTTTTTTTTTTTATTCAATCATCTGATCTTCATTTTCTGCCTCATACTTCTTAGGCCGTTGCTGATATTATCCGCACAACCTTGGGCCCACGATCCATGCTGAAGATGCTGCTTGATGCTCAGGGAGGTAGGGGATTTTTTTTTTTTCAAAGTTGATATAATGTGTACTCTCGCATAATCAAGAGCATCGACTAGCAACTTCATTAATTTTAGATCACATAATAATCTCTTGTACTTTATTATTGGTGAAGTTGTTTCACATGATAGTAATCGTAAATTATGCACTTTTGAGTTGGGACTGAACTACTCTTGTAATGTGAATTGTGTAGAGATTTTACAATGAAGAAAGCTGGAACTGCATGTGTGTTCTTTTTATATAAAACTAAGTCAATATGCATGCTCTTGATTCACTTTTTTAAATGGAAAAAGGATATCTCATTGTTTGTATGTCCTATAAAATTAGTTTACTGAAGGGGTTAACTTTGTTATCATGGTTTAACGTGGTGAGTAACTACTAAAAGATATTAAGCTTTTTGAAAACTCAATGATAAGTGTGAGGATATTGATGAACAATTTCATGTGAAGCTACTAATACTTGTTTTCTGGCATGCTGGTAGGAATTGTGGTTACTAATGATGGGAATGCTATCCTTCGTGAACTAGATGTTGCACACCCTGCAGCAAAGGTATACCTTCTCGTCTCTTTTCTTGCCCCTAAGTTATGTTCAAAGGGTCAAGAAGCTGCGGAAAAGGGTTTTGTTGTTTTTTGCATTTCAAGGAACGGTTCATCATCTATTAACAAGATCCAAATGTTCATTATTTCTTGATGTTTAGTTTGACCCTAATTGTTGATTCAATAGGCTATTTTTGTTGTTCATTGCAAATGGTGATATTTGGTGGAAAATAAACTTAGATTATGATTGATTGCAGTAGTAGACTAAATAACTTCTCAATTTTTTTTATTATTATTTTATTAATACTTCGATTCTCTTGGATTGGTCTCAGATAAACGCTTATTTTGTCTGAATTTTTCCTGTTCGCATTCAATTTCAATTTTTTCTCTGGTTTATATAAAGTCTTGACATGTTTTCCTATGGCAGTCAATGATTGAATTGAGCCGCACACAAGATGAAGAAGTAGGAGATGGAACAACATCGGTCATCGTTCTTGGTATGGTTTGAACTTTTGTATTCTGCGTGTCAATGAGTTATTGTTATGTACCAAAATCAGCTAGTAGTCGATCAACATGGTCGGTCTACACTCTCACCTTATGCAATGTAGTTTCCTGTGGGTGTGTGGAGTGATATAAGAAGTTGTGCTTTTATTTTATGCGAAACTCTGTAGGAAATCTCAATTTTTTAATTTGCTCAATTGCATTTGCAGCTGGAGAGATGCTCCATGTTGCAGAAGCCTTCATTGACAAGAGTTATCATCCAACAGTAATTTGCCGAGGTAATGAATCTAGTGCCTTCTGTTTTTTCTTTCTTTGTTATGTATCATAATTTTGATTTTGATTAAGAAATTCTTTAATTTGATTGCAGCCTACAACAGGGCTCTGGAAGATGCTATTGCTGTACTTGACAAAATTGCTATGTCCATTGATGTCAATGATAGTAAGTTGCACAAATGCATTATCTGCTCTATTGTTGTCTTGGTATCTTACGTATCTGAATTCAATTTCATTGATCCGATTGTATCACATACATGCATATATTTATACATTACAGTTAGTTAAAACTAAGAAAGTGCATATTTGGTATTGGTGACATATCTACATTTGCCGTTAGTGCTAAAGGCCATTAAGTCCTTTATGCTCTTAATTCTTCTAACCAGTTTTTGAGTAATGGAGAAGGAACTTGTATTTCACTGGGCATAGATGTCCATGACATTTGGAGATCTTTGGTATTTTGATTGTGTTGATGACATATATGTGGATGGCAGGGGCAATGATGTTGGGTCTGGTTAAAAGCTGCATAGGCACAAAGTTCACCAGTCAATTCGGGGACCTAATTGCTGTAAGCATTTCATTCGTTCTTTGGCTCTCTATAAGGCTTCCTTCGAATTCCAGCTTTTGTTCTGAACTTCATGAACATTAACAAAATGTGAAATTCTAGTCTTTTAAAGCGATCATGACTCAAGAACTAAGACTAACTGTTTTGAAATGCAATACTTGTATTTAGACCCAAAAGAAAAGAAAAAAAGATTATTTGCCAACCTGTGTGTAACTTCTATTATTTCATGAATCATCCACCATCTTCTGAACACTTTCGATAGGCATATGCATATTATCCATTTCTGCACTTTTAGTAAATTTTGCTATCATTTTGCATCACTGTGATATCTTGGCTTTACACTTCAAACCTCCTGAGAGAAGGGAGGTTTGGGAATTTGTCATTTTCAAGCATCAGTTCAGACCTCGATTGATCTATGTCTTATTATTGTTGCTATGCGTTGGATTAAATTAACCATCAGGATCTAGCAATTGATGCCACTACCACAGTCGGGGTTGATCTTGGCCAAGGATTGCGCGAGGTGGATATCAAGAAGTACATTAAGGTTGAGAAGGTACCCGGTGGCCAGTTGGAAGATTCTAAAGTTCTTAAAGGAGTCATGTTTAGCAAGGATGTGGTTGCCCCTGGAAAAATGAGGAGGAAGATTGTGAACCCACGTATTATTCTTCTTGATTGTCCCCTTGAATACAAGAAAGGTGAGAACCAAACAAATGCTGAGTTGGTTAAAGAAGAAGACTGGGCAGTACTATTGAAAATGGAAGAGGAGTACATCCAAAACATGTGCATGCAGATACTGAAATTTAAACCAGATCTAGTTGTTACAGAGAAGGGACTTAGTGATTTGGCGTGCCATTATCTGAGCAAGGCTGGTGTCACTGCAATCAGGAGGCTGAGAAAGACAGACAATAATAGGATTGCTAAGGCATGTGGGGCTGTTATTGTGAATAGACCAGATGAATTGCAAGAATCTGATGTTGGAACTGGAGCTGGGCTATTTGAGGTTAAGAAAATTGGTGATGAGTTCTTCTCCTTCATTGTTGATTGCAAAGACCCAAAAGCCTGTACTGTTCTCCTGAGAGGTGCTAGCAAGGATCTCTTGAATGAAGTGGAAAGAAATCTGCAGGTATGCAATTCTATAATGTTCAAGATTGTTTATACATAGGCCATCAAGCTAACCAGGTATTCCTTTTGCGACACAGGATGCCATGTCTGTGGCCAGAAACATACTCAAGAATCCAAAACTTGTTCCTGGTGGTGGTGCGACTGAGTTAACTGTCTCAGCCACTCTGAAGCAAAAGAGTTCATCCATTGAAGGAATAGAAAAGGTGAACATTACTCAGAGCATTAGTGGTCTCTGTACGGTAGTAAATAATTAGTTTTTCTAACTCGTTACAAAAACATCATGAATAAGTGAAGTTTTTTGGATCTTCTTATCGTTATTTTAGTGTGATGATATTTTCTTTCATGATTGAAAACAGTGGCCTTATGAAGCTGCTGCTATAGCTTTTGAGGCTATACCACGAACTTTGGCTCAGAATTGCGGTGTTAATGTAATCCGGACAATGACTGCCCTCCAAGGGAAGGTAAGATCCTTTACGGTGTTGATTTTTTAAGTTTTGACAGAATTTAGTATAAGATTGTTAATCTATTCTGTGTTAATTGGTTTTCAACCATTACCACAGCATGCAAATGGTGATAATGCATGGATTGGCATAGACGGGAATACTGGTGAAATCAGTGATATGAAAGAGAAAAAGGTATTCGAACATTGTATACTTTATCTTCTACATGGTAGATGATTTTTTTCTTTCCATTTATAATTTACTCGATTTGAACTGGACTTGTCTGGTTTTCTGTCCAATAATTTTCAAAACAAAACTTGTCAATAACACTGATGCGGTAACTGTCTGGTGATGTCATTCAGATATGGGATGCATATAACGTCAAAGCCCAAACCTTCAAAACAGCCATAGAAGCAGCTTCCATGCTCCTGAGGATTGATGACATTGTAAGTGGGATCAAGAAGAAGCAGGCTCCAGGAGCAGGTCCTTCGAAGCCAACAATCGAAACAGAAGCAGATGCGGACGGGGAGCAGATACTTCCAGACTAAGAAATACAAAGCCGCTGGCTCTCTTTGAAGTTTTTAGTCAAAGGTGGCAGCTGTTTTCTCAGGGGGGTGCTGCTAAAACAGTTTTGTTTGAAGTGTGAGTTAAAAAGGCATTTGAGATTTTGAGCACCTGTGGATCCACTGCTGAAGTATCTGTGTGGTAATTAGTTATATTGTGAGCTAGAATTCTGTCTGAATTTCTTCGGAAACATATAGTTTGGAATTTGTACTTGTACTTACACAGCTATTTTTTGGAGCATATCTTAACTTATAGTCTCTTCTTTGCATGGTTTATCTCTGAAAACTGTTTAAGCATCAAAATGGTATAGTTCATAACTTAAGTTCTCCCTAACTTCTTGAGTGTGAGTAATACGATTGCCGAGTCCTGCACCAGTATCCCCTTTTTTCTCTCCAGCAACATTAAAACAATTTTTACTCCCTTCTTCAACTCGAATGTAGCCCTTCGTCAGTCTGCACTTGGATTTTTGAAATACGTTAGTCTATGTTATTGTTGTTATTAAGCTGTTACAGTCATAGAGTTGGCATGAGTGGCATTGGTCAATAGAAAAAGGATGGTGCTGTAGGCGATAGTTGATGCGTGTTGAAGAATTTAGGGAAAAAAATATCTCGAGTCCTTTTTATATTTTCTTGATTTTCAATAATTTATATTTTTAAAAGTGATGTATTGGGTTTATTAAATGTAAATATCTTTACAAATTATTCTTTTCGATGTGTTATCTCTAAGAGAATTCTCTCTTTCTTGTCTGTATGTTTATTCTCTGCTCTTGTATAGTTAGAAATTATTTTTTCATTTATCTTTATATTCGTTCATTTTTTTTCATTTGGTTATAAAAAGTTTTTTTCTTTTTAAATGAGATCCATATTTATATTTTTTGTTTTCGACATTAATGTTGGACACAATCTACAAATACACTGCATCTATATTGCTTTCTTCTTTTTTTTTTTTTTTGCATATATTACTTTTTTAGCGATTTCATATTGGTTTTGTATTGTGATTGTTTCATAGTATCAGTATGGTACCATTATAAAATTAATATAAAAGCGATATATTTACAAAAAATGAAAGAAAAGATGAATAATAAAAAACAATAAAATAAGTATAAAAATGGTATATACACAATATTTATATATATTAGTGCTAAAAGTGAAGATGATATATATATATATATATATCTTATTTTCATAGTATACAATTAATATAATCACAATATATAACCAATATAAAAATGATATATGTGCAAAAGAAAGAGAAAATTGATATAATATCATTACAGAAGCGACATATGTGGATATTAGTATTTGCAGATTGTGTACAATATTAGTGAAAAAAATGAAAATGAATATATATATATATATATATATATATATATATATATATATATATATATATATATATATATATATATATATATATAGGGATTTCATTTCGAAGAGAGAAAAATAACGAAAAAAAAATTTTCTAAAACCAAATGATAAAACAATGAGTGGATATAGAGATAAATAAAAAATAATAATTTTTAATTATAGAAGATGAGAGAAAAAACATAGAGATAAGGGAGAGAAAAATTTTAAAGAGATAGAGATAATATGTTGAACAGAAAAACCATTATTGCAATTTATTTTTTCCCAAAATACATTTAGTGTTTATTTTTACGGTACTAATTGTGTAGTTTTTAAAAATATTGATATTTTTTATGTAAAAATTCTCTTATAATTTGATATATTGAATTTTTGATTAATTATTGTTGGACACCAAATCATTCTCTATTAGGTTAGAGGGAATTTGATTAAAAGTGTGTGGTTTGTGTCTACTGTTCATGACAACGTTTTTCACGTCTTGAAAGATTTTTTCTATATGCCTAGTGTGAAAATAAGGAAATTCTATTGGGATATTTTTTTCCCCTCTAAATAGGGAGGATGATATACCAAAATTGCAATGTGAACATGTCCTTTTTTTAACCAACTTTGATTTCGTTTTGCAATAATTGATGAAGCTCTCAATTCGTTAAATTAAAAGATGAAGTTTCAATACATTTCCTTTTTTCTTATAGTTTTTTTTTTTTTTTTTTTTTTTTTAAACCGTAGTATTTGGTTTAAGGAAGATTCGAAAATTTGACATTTTATAGTGGACCCGGTCCATGTGGACCTTCCCAATGAAAAACCGACACATAAGTGTTTTTCATTTTTCCAATGCTTATATTGCTTACGTGTCAGTTTTTTGTTGGATCAGTCCACATGAACCCGGTCCACTATAAAATTTCTCCTAAGAAAACATAACTAGATATATATATATATATCTCCTTTTTTTTATAGTTTTTTTTAAGTATGTTGTATTTGGTTTAAGGGAAATTCGAAATTTTAACCTTTCATATTTAGAGAGAGATGCCACTTACTAGGAGAACATAACTAGATAAATAGCATATATATATATATATAATTCTTCTTTTTTTTTTTAGGGATACAGTAATTTATAAGAGTCAATCCTAAATATGAGAAATTTTATGGTGGACCGGGTCTACGTGGATCGTTTCACTGAAAAACTGATACGTAAGCAATATGATCATTTGAAAAATAAAAAAAAATTTATGTGTCAAATTTTCATTTGAAAGGTTTACATGGACCGGATCCATTATATAATTTCTCCCTAAATATTCACATTTGGAGAGAGAGAGAGATACATTAACCATTCTCCAAATTAAATATCTCATGGTCATCTCATTTCAACATAATTATTGATGTGACACGATCATATCGGTAACGATGACGATGCTGAACAAATTCGATCCAAAAGCACAGTACTTCTCTCATTTTCACTCAAATGGTGAAAAGAGACAAGCACTGGTGAAATCCCTATTTGAAAGCTACTACCAGACGCGTGTAAGGATAATTATCAAATCAACCCAAAAACGCCTCATTGGAATTCTTCTTTAATTATTCCAAACCAATGCCTATCGATCAATCATTTCCCCTTTAATTCAATTATTTCCTCACACAAATCGTGATTTTCTATTCTTAATTAAAAATTAGAAAAAATTAGCTATTCTTTCGCATTTCAACCCATTTTCTCCCTATTTAACTTTCTCATCCAAACATTTTCTTCTCACAATTAATCACTTCAATGGCTTCCTCTTCAACCTCAATCAAGCCTCTCTTCTCCTCTTCTTCTTCTTCATCACTTTCATCATCCAAATCAACATTTCTCCATAATCACAACAATAGCTTCATATCTCTATCAAAAATCCTATCTCTTCCTTCCCCTAAATCTCATGCTCTGTCCATCCAAAACAATGCATTAAACACAGCAATTCAATCATCCGTTACCTCAATTTCCGAAAAGATCATCAAAACTGTCTTCTCTGAAACCTCAAAACCGACAATTCTAGTATCCGAGAAGCTCGGAGAGGCTGGCCTCAAGCTTCTCGACAGCTATGGTAATGTAGAATGCTGCTACGATCTTTCCAAAGAAAATCTTTGCAAGAAGATCGCGTCGTGCGATGCTTTGATTGTCAGAAGCGGGACTAAAGTAAGTAGAGAGGTTTTCGAGGCCGGAAAAGGGCGGTTGAAGGTTGTCGGAAGGGCCGGAGTTGGAATTGATAATGTGGATCTGGCCGCTGCCACCGAGTACGGTTGTTTGGTGGTTAACGCACCCACCGCTAATACTATTGCCGCTGCTGAACACGGAATTGCTTTGCTTGCTGCCATGTCGAGAAATGTTGCTCAGGCTGATGCTTCCATGAAAGCTGGTACGTTTTATTTTTTCCTCTATAACAAATTCAAAGTCAAAATCAGTTATTCTTATTTTGATATGATTTAAATTGTAAATTTTCTAATACTTTTCTATCATTTCATTTAAATTCTCAGTCATTTCAAGCATTTACATATATTTTCTCAAAATTTAACTGTTTGAAATTACCAAATTTCGCTTTCATTGTTCAGCTGTTTGAAAATGCTCGATTTCATACTTTGAAACATTTCAATTTTTTTTTTTTAATAATTATTAGTTTTATTGAATTCTTTTACCAATCCATCTCCTAATTATATTAGGAGACTTTAGAATTCAAACAAAGAACACCTATGTGTTTAATTTCATAAAAAAATTATATTAACTTCTATTTAATATTTAAGATATGTTTAAAAACATATGGCTATCTATAGGGTTAGTTCGAGTTATTTTGTGTTTCTGAGTTACTTCGAATTCAAATTCTAATGCATATTATTTTGGTAAATATGAGTATTAAAAAGACTAAACATTGAACTCATATGAGTTTGTAGCTCTATTTTGGACGGATATAATTATTGGGGCACACCCAATTGGTATAATTAGGATCAGTTTGGGATTGCTATTAGTGAAAGTACTGTCAGGAAAAACTAGATTTCATTGCTTTGTTTAAAAGTAGTTTTAAGTGTTTTTTCAGTATTTTACTGAATACAATCTGACTTTTACCAATTGTGTATTTGGAGCTGCGTGAAAGCAGCTTTAAGCCAAAGTGGCTGAAAACTGCTTTCGGTAGTCCCAGACACAACCTTAGTATAGATGTTAAATTTTAATTGGATTAGAAAGAATATCTCGGCAGCATAAACCAATTAGCAAGAAAATTAATTGGTGAACAACGACAAAACATCATGCTAGTTTCTGATGGAGAATGATGGTGGACAGAGTGGTCCATGATTTGGTTACTAGGCCCTACGAAATTGAATTTTTTTATTTATTTATTTATTTTTTTTGACTTTCCAAGTTTAACAGAACGTGGAGGGTCCATTTAGGTTAGTTAATATAATGTAAATGTTTGTTGGTTCACATCAAATTAATATTATATTATTATTTAGGTTATTTCTTGTTTTCCATTTACCTCCTCAATTATTTGTAATGTTTTCCACCGACATCATCATCATCGTGTGCAACAGATGCATCATTCATGCGGCTCAACAATTTCATATCCCTCGATTATTAGGTCAAATATATAAATATCTTTCTGAACTTATCCAAAAATATTTACTGTCTCCTTGAATTTTTAAAATATTCTAATATTTCCTTGAACTTTGAAAAAGTGATCCAGTTTGCTCCCTTACTACCACGTGTCACTCAATTATTGGTTATCTCATGTTTCACTTTTCAAAGTAAAATCTAGTTTTTATGGGATTTAGGAGGCAAATTGGGCTAAGTTTAAGAAATTCATGAGGGTATTATAACACTTTTAAGAAGTTCAGGGGGACATTAGTATATTTTAAAAGTTCAGAAAGATAATACACGTTTTTGGCTAAGTTTAGAGGAGTATTTATGTATTCGGGCTTATTAATATTCCACATTAAAAAAAAAAAAAAAAATCGATTCTCTTCGATTTGCAATTATATTCCATGCATGTTTTTGTTATTTATTATTCCTATTATTAAATGGTGGAATATTTTTTCTACTATTGAGCCCATGTGGTAGTTTTGTCACTTTAATTTCTCTCACTTTTTTTGCTGTATGATTGGATCTTTCTTTTTTATTTTTATTTTTTAATTGAACCCATGTCGTATTGTTATGATTTACATTGGGAGGCTTCTAATTCATTAATTAATTACTATAATTCATTTTATTTTCAATTACGTTTGAAAGGTTTTAATTTTTAATGTGCCCTTTTTATTGATTTTTTTTTCCAGTTCATCTTAAAATAACAATTGTTAGCAGGCTTGATTAATTAATTTGAAAAAGTTCAATATGATGTAGCTTGCTCGATTAAATTTTGATGATATGGATCTAACAGTTGCAAAGCGATCAATCCATCAACAGAAATTAAGAGATTCCAAAAGAGAAAGTCTGGAGTTCTGATTTCACTTCGTCTTCCAATTTCATATTTCTTTACCTGAAATTGTGGTTTTATATGCATGGAGATAAACATTGCACATTCACGATTTTGAGGGACTAAGTTATACTTTTTATTTTATTGTTAATGATTGATCGACCACAAACAATGCATTTTAGTTGTAAATTTCTTATACAACAACATCAACGATACGGACCCGCCAAACATGAGTCATTTGATATAATTATCATCTTTATTGCCTTTGATACATACTATATAACATGATTGTGACACAATATCTCAAAATTAACACTCCTAAATCTTTGTGTGATGTTAGTATGATTTATCATATAACATAATATGATTATAACACGATAATACAAATTAACACTTCTGATTCTTTATCTGAAGTTGGTATAATTTATGTTGAGAACCATGCTAAGCCGTGTATAAATTGAACAGGAAAATGGGAAAGGAGCAAGTATGTAGGAATGTCTCTAGTAGGAAAGACATTGGCAGTAATAGGATTTGGGAAGGTTGGGTCAGAAGTAGCAAGAAGAGGCAAAGGATTAGGGATGAATGTGATAGCTCATGATCCTTATGCATCTGCTGATAGAGCTCGTGCCATTGGTGTGGAGTTAGTCTCCTTTGACCAAGCCATTTCTTCTGCTGATTTCATCTCCCTTCATATGCCTCTCACTCCTTCCACTGTTAATCTTCTCAATGATGATACTTTCAACAAAATGAAAGATGGAGTTTGTGTTATTAATGTTGCTAGAGGTGGTGTCATTGATGAACATGCCTTGCTCAGGGCCCTTGAGACTAAAAAAGTTGCTCAGGTATGTTTAATTAAATACTTACCATTAATTCTCTATACTTAATTGTTAATTGAAAGTTAAAGAAGGATTTGTATTCCATAAAAAATTGCCTCATCATCTTTGTTGGTATCATTAATATATATTACCAGGCAGCATTGGATGTGTTTTCTGAAGAGCCCCCATCAAAAGACAACAAATTACTTCAACATAAGAATGTTATTGCTACACCTCATCTTGGAGCAAGCACAAAGGAGGCCCAGGTAATATATAATACTATAGTGTGATTATATGCTGTGCTAAAACTGATTAGCGATGAATTAGTTTCTGTTTTCATTTGTAATAATACATATATGTTATGGTGATTAGGAAGGTGTAGCCATTGAAATAGCAGAGGCTGTAATTGGAGCTCTTAAAGGAGAAGTTTCTACTACTGCAGTGAATGCACCTATGGTTCCTAATGAAGTTCTAGCAGAGCTAGGTCCCTATGTTTTGCTAGCTGAGAAAATCGGTAAGCTAGCTGTGCAGTTAGTTTCTGGAGGCAAAGGGATTAAATCAGTGAAAGTTGTATACAAATCAGCTCGACACCCAGATGATCTCGACACGAGACTTCTTCGAGCAATGATAACAAAAGGCATAATAGAACCAATATCATCATCATATATCAACCTTGTCAACGCAGATTTTGTAGCCAAACAAAAAGGCCTTCGCATTAGTGAGGAAAGAATGGTCATCGACGCTTCCCCAGAGTTACCAATCCATTCAATTCAAGTAGTACTATCCGATGTTGATTCCAAATTTGCAAGTGCTATATGTGAAGATAGTGGACAAATAAATGTTGAAGGGAGAGTGAAATTTGGGAAACCACATTTGACAAAAATAGGAGCATTTGATGTTGATGTTAGCCTGGAAGGAAACTTGATTCTGTGTAGGCAAGTTGATCAGCCAGGCATGATTGGGCAAGTAGGAAATATTCTTGGGCAACATAATGTTAATGTCAATTTCATGAGTGTGGGAAGAACTACTAGGAAGAAGCAAGCTATTATGGCAATTGGTGTTGACGAAGAACCTCGTGTTGCTGCTTTAAAAGAAATCGGTCAAGTTTCGGCTGTTGAAGAGTTTGTGTTCCTCAAATTATGATCTCTCTTACACCACAAGTTCTAGTGTGGTTCCGGAATAGTTATAGTTCTGTACTATGCTAGAATTTATAACTTAATTGTTATCTATTAATTATTACTAATGCAGTGTTTAATGTAAGAATAAAGGAAAGTTGCCCAAAGCATCTCACCTTTGCGATTTTGTACTTTTAATATGTATAATTTGTCACCAAAAATTGACATTTGTTGTAATATTATTGTTTTCTTTTTGTAAAAAGTTATTTCTTTTTTCTGCATTTTTTAATTATTCTAATAAATTAAAAATAATATTCATACAGTTTGTTGATCTGGATTTTCATATATATTAAGAATTAAATAAGATAGTTTATCCGGCTTTTTAAAATAGTTTGATAAACTTTTTATTTGGTGCGTCTCATGTATTGTAAATTTTTTTGTAATATAAAGATTATATTTAACAATAAACATTTATAATTAAAAAAAATTTTAATCTAAAAGTTGTTATAAGTAATAATATATGTTTTTTTTTTTCTGTTCCTGAAACAATAAGTAATATATGTTGTATTATGTGAGATTAAAATATATTATAGTTAAAACCTACAGCTAGATATGAATTATGCTACCTTTTTTAAAAAAACTAAAGGCAAACTATAAAAGAAATCTTGTAGTTTCACGTTTTTATAAATAAAAAACTGTGGTTTTTTTTTTTTTTTTTATTACAAAAGAATGATTGTGTTTTCAATTATTAACAAAAAAAAGATAACTAACATTTTTCCGTTAAAAATGATGATATAGCGGAGGATATTTTTGGCTATTTATATGCGTATTATTTAAGAATTTTACATCAAAATTTGAATATTTTTCAAATATTTTTCAATTTGTTACAATTTTTTAAATTTATTATCACTATTTAATTTAGAAAAATACTTACTTTTCTCGAAAATTTTTAAAATTTATCGTTAATATCTATTGTATTTTTATTAACCAACTTGAAAATTTTGAGTTCAAAATGAACAAAAATTTCCTATATAATATTATGATTTAATTTTAGTTAGTTCAACGTTTATTTTCGTAATTTACCCAAAACTGAAATAGTACGTTTAATTTTCGTTTAACAAGGAAGCTGTTAATAAATAGTAAATTTGTATTAAACAGTAAAATTCTTTTGCTATATATAAATTATAGTTGCGTAAATATTAAATAAAAAAAGCCGTTTGATTCAAATTAAATACATTTACAACAAATAATAAAATCTTAAATATAATTAAGCTCCAAACAAAAAAAAAAAAATAATAATCACAATGACATATTAAAATTTGTGAAAAATAAAAACATATATAAACACTGAAATACGTACACCTTCGAGAATCCCTCGTCTCTCTTGCTGGAAAAAGGAAAACAAATCACATTTCCCCTCTTCTATTTGATTTAGGGTTTTGTTCGTAGCTTAGCAGAATTTCATACAGTATGGCAGGCGCTGGAATCCACCCATATCACCAGCAGTGGCCACCGGCAGCTGCTCCTCCCCCTCCACCTGCTGCGGCGGCTGCGGCTCCTCCTCCCGCTGTCCACCATCCTCCTCCGGTTCTCGTTGATAATAGCAACCGCGCTCACACACATGATGAGGTAATAGTTGTCTCTAACTTTAAATAAATTTGGATCTCGTAGATCTGCTTAGAGAATGTGTAAATGTATTGAATTCTTGGTGACAATGTGAGTGCTTTGTTAAGGTTCGAACGATATTTATAACTGGACTTCCTGAAGATGTGAAAGAGAGAGAATTATTGAATTTGTTGCGATGGCTACCTGGTTATGAGGCTTCACAAGTCAATTTCAAAGGAGAAAAGCCCATGGGTTTTGCTCTCTTTTCCACCGCTCAGTTTGCTATTGCTGCCAAAGACGCTCTTCAGGTTTCTCTTCTCTATTGAACTCTTCTCTTTCCATTTGTTCATATAGGTTTTGCCTTTCGGTTGCTGATTCCCCCCCTCTTTTTGTTTGGGTTATAGGATATGGTTTTTGATGCCGATTCCAAGTCTGTGCTGCATACAGAGATGGCAAAGAAGAATCTTTTTGTTAAACGAGGTGAGATTTGTGTTTTGTCGAATTATTATGTGGGAGATTTGTGTTTTTTATTCTCTCCACTGTTGAATTCTGTGATACAATGTTTGTAATTTGTATCTTACATGAGAGAAGAGGGATAGAAAGGATTACAAGATGTATAATGAGATACTTAAATCTTACTCATATAAAATATTAAATTGATTTGCATTAAGAATTCGATATTTGGATGGAGTTTGGCTGTACCAGTATTAGCTTGCAGAATATTACTTATTGTTATCAAAGAGGAAAGAAAAAACTTGAAAACGATGATGACTATTGGTAAGATAACAGACTGATTATGAATAATTCTCTTCTATCTATGTGGAATGACTTGCTTCTGCACTTTTGATGTGGAGTTGTGGTCCATCTACAAGCTAGGGATCTTTTAGCATTATTTATAAATCGTTGCCGATTTTTTGGGATGTTCCATTAAGATTATATGCAATGCATTGCTTTTTGCTTAATTAGACAGCCAGTAGTTGGAGTATTAGAGTAAGAAAATGGAACTGATTAATTATTAGTCTGTTCAAATTTTGCTAGTCAGGAGGTCCTTTGTACATTGATTCAAAAATATTAAGATATATTCTCTGAGCAAATGCTAGATGTGTTCATGGCCTTGACTTCAATTGTTTGTAAATTAGTACACTTGGACAGTTTATCTTAAACTTGATGGATTTTTTAAATGAATTCTGCACCATTCAAATGGCAACAACATGGAGTAACAGACATATACATCAAAATACAGTCTTAATGTAGCTGACAGATTCTGAAAACAGGAATAGAGTATTTCTCAATTTGCAATTGATCCCAGGATTATAGACTATGTGCAAGTTGTTGGTGCATTCATGGAAATTCTAAATCAGTAAAAACCATTCAGTTTAAGATTAGGTTTGTTATGCCCATTGTTAAATATATATCAATGAGAGGTTTTTTGTTGATATTATGGCCCAAATCTATAGCTGTCTACTGCGCATTTCTTTATTATGCCATAATTTTTCAAGTTTTTCATTAGTTTTTTTTTTTTTTTTTTTTTTAACATTAAATATTGGGGATGGGAGATTTTTTTGCATGTCACTGGGATTGAACCCTTGACTCCTATCTTCACAAACTAACTCCATTGTGAAATTTGAAAACTGAAACTTTTTTTGTTAATCTATTACCACATATACTGATTTATTCACAGCTTTGCAATTTTCAAGGATGGTATAGTTATAATAAACTAACCGCAATCTGTATACAATTGTCAAGGTTGGGTTTTTTTTTTTTTTTTTTTTTTTTTTTTTTTTTTTATGTTTGATAAATTTCTGTTAAAATTTACAGGTATAGTGGCAGATTCAAATGCTTATGATCAGAGTAAACGATTGAGAACTGGTGGCGACTATTCTCACACTGCATATACAAGCCCATCTCCATTTCACCCTCCTCCTGCCCCTGTTTGGGGACCACATGGGTAACCCTTCTTTTCCCCTATCTTACATAATTTAAGGAATATGATTTGTGGTAGAATAATATAGAATTTCAGTGGTAGAGGTACGGCACTTCATTTAGTTGATCCTTTATTCTTTTAACTTCTTTCTCATATGCAGGTATATGGCCCCCACTCCACCTCCATATGATCCATATGCTGGTTACCATTCTGTTCCTCAAGTACCAATGCCAGCTCCAGCACCAATACCAGCTCCTAGCAGTTATGTACCAGTTCAGGTGATGGTCATACCCTATTATCACCATTTTATGAAGATATTCCTTGAAATATGTTGACCGTTATTCTGTAATTAAAAAAGAAAGTACTTAATTACTGTCTCTTGGCAATTTTGAACCGGGCAGAATTGTAAACATGTATTGTGGATTTGTCTGTGTTTTAAAGTAACTACAGTACTCACATGAGATAAAAATGTAGTAAATGATTCCCATTTTTCTTTTCCCTTAATCTGATGTCATATCTCTTGTAAATTTCTTTCCTTTGGTTGTATAAACTAAAAAGAATCCCCTAGTGTAACAGTTAGGAGTTCTTAGCCTTGAAATACATGGAGTTGTGTGGATTCGAAATCCAAATATTGTTGTTTTGAACTCTTTGGCCGCTTGCCCAAAGCAGCAATAACCATACAGACATAATTCCCATACTTCCATAGATCACTGTTTGTATTCTTCATTTTTTTTTTTTTGTGGTATTCTTTTAATTTTACTACCATTCATCATAAGCAAGCAGATGAGCTTATTCACTAGGTTGATAGATTTTACTAATTTTCTTATTATTTTTGTTATACAGAACACAAAAGATAATCCTCCTTGCAACACTCTTTTTATTGGTAATCTTGGAGAAAATATCAATGAGGATGAATTGAGGGGACTATTCAGTGTGTAAGAATTTCTTACTCTGGCTAGTCTTGGCTATTTCTCTAATTAGTTCCAATTGATGAAGGGTGTTTTGATTATATTGTGCAATTTGGTCATGCAGACAACCTGGTTTTAAGCAAATGAAAGTTTTGAGACAAGAAAGGCATACTGTTTGTTTTATTGAATTTGAAGTAAGTTATCATCAACTACCTCTCATATGCTGTGTCTTTGATTTTTCTGGAACCTGCTGAGCTTTGAAGTCCTTTCACTGAGTTCTATGGTTTTATTTCCATTTTTTGCAGGATGTGAACAGTGCAACCAATGTGCACCGCAATTTGCAAGGTGCTGTTATCCCAAGTTCTGGTTCTGTCGGCATGAGAATACAATATCCTTTGAGCATTTATTCTTGAAAACATGGTAGTTCAAATTTATAGTTTTCTTTATGAATTTTGATTCTGGTTTATTTTTTCTTTCGTTCTGATTTGAGTCTCATCTAATCATGTTAAACTGTCCACTATTTAACTTGCTTAATGCTTGTGCTTATGCTGTGTTGTTTAACTTGGAAAATTGTTGTTTAATATGCTTATTAAGAAGTTCTCTTCCCCTCACAGTAAGTTCACTGGTACGAATTCAAAATTTGACTGCTGTTTAATCATGGAACTCAAAACAAGGGAGAGTATTGTATATTTGCTATACTTGCAAAGCTTGTTTCTGTGATTTTATTATTCCATAATTTATTTTCCTTGATTTGTAACTTACATATTCAAAGAACCCGTTTGGGAAGAGGAAAGATTCAGGCCATCAGGTTGCTTCACCCAGTGCTAATGGAGCCCCACCAGCGATCAACTACCAGTAGCTTGAAGGGGATGTACTCTGATCTTGAAATACATGATAGGATGCATCTTGCAGCTCTTGCATGCATCCATTTCATTATCAACATCAGCATTAGCATCTCTTCTCATGTGCATCAATGCACATAATGCTATCATGAAAGCACCATATGGTCATGTTATACTAATTGCCCCAGGACATGCATTTGCCAGCAGCATATTTGATGTGTCGACAAGTTAAATAGGGCCGCAGATATGTTTGCACTTAATTGATGTGGTGCATCTTTCCCTTTTTTTTTGTTAAGATTTTTGTGTTTTGTGTTCTTTTATGTTACTGTTAGGAAGTGCTTATCTCAATACACATGATTTTACTTGTGGCTTTCATTTTAGACTCAATTAGATAGTACATTACCTAACATGACATGCAAAGGCTGTTGGGAGTTTCATATCATGACACGAATCTAACTAGTCAATTCATACCATCAATCATGTTTCTGTAGCCATTTGCCATCTTTAGCCTGTTCATGAACTCAATCAGATCTTCCCTTCCATTAATTGATCAAACAAACTGTCACCAATAAGCATTCAGGTGGTTGAAATCAAAATAATCTGAAGGATGTCCGGAAATATATGTCCTTGTCGTTTACATGCAGGCGTTTCTATACAAAAATGAGAAGCTTCCATTCATTTGAGGAGTTCAAGTGGTGCAGCTGCTTTAATATCTGGTAAATTCAGCTTCTGTTGACATGATTATTGGTCTCAAATGGTGGAACGAGACAATTAGGAGCTCCTAAAGAATTTTGTTGGAGTATTTCATCTGTCCAATTGAAGTGAAATTATTCAGGTTAGGAGGATAATAGGGAAAGAATTCTTCATGCGAGGGAAGAATAGAAGATAGTTTCATTAGTCTTGGTCATAAATGTGGAACATGATTATTGGTCTCAAATGGTTGATACCCTTCTAGTCTTGCTCTCTGCTTTTTCCCATCAAGAGACCAATTGTCCTGCATCTCTTCAGCTCTTGTAGAGTAGTGTCATCAGGAACTGTGGAATGTCATTTCTCTTTTTTGTTTGCTGTTTTGGCTATGTTTTAGTTTCGAACAGTAAAAGTGATCTCCAAATTTCAAATTCACGCGAAGGTATAAAATATGTTTTAAAATGAATTTGTAGAGCTGTTTTTCAATGCTTTATTCTAACTGAGCTTTATGGTTAATTTGATTTTACTTAATGCGAGGTCTCCTGTTATAGATGAACTAGGCGGGTGGGATTTCGTTCAATACTGTTTTTCCCCTGTTTTGAAATATTGATTTCAGAACTATTGCACTTGTATTATATAATGCGAGTTTGGTTCAATTCATTGATCTTTTCATCTAATTAGGGTAAATCAAACTTAAATTTGTAAGTATTAAGTACAATATTTAAATTTTTGAGTCAAAAGGTTTGCTCATTGTTCTTTTTCTAAATTTGGCCTGTTTAGCAGTAGAATATGTTGTATTTTTCTTTTTAGAATATAAGTTTATGGTCTGTATAGGTATATTTATTGTGAATTTTACCGATTGCTGATGCAATGTCTTGTAGCCAACTTGATTAGAGAGAGAAAGAGGGGTAGGGATGTACCTTTGGTGAACATATTAATATTAAATCTATCCAGGAACGTACTAATATAGAGAAAGAAAAACAAAGATTGGTGCAAAATTTTATTTGTTAAATCAGCATAATCAGTGTTCTTTGTGTTGGTAGATATGTTTGGCTTGCAATTGGGCTTGCATAAGCTTTTTCTATATTACCTTTTCATATTTGGCCCTTATTGTAACCCTTGTACTTGTTATTCTATATTACAAGAAATCTCTTTTTCATTTTCATTGTTCAACACATTTATCAAAAGCTTTAATATGGAAACCTTTCAATAAGTGTTTAATGTGTTGAAAGTTAAAATAGGAAGGAGGGAAGAATCTTGAGCACCACCTAGTAAGAAGCGAGAGTAGAAGGATATAATTGAGAAAATGTTGATACTCTTTCCGTTTTTTATTATATGATATTTTGGGTTTTTTATTTTGTTTTTTTTTATTTGATATTTTAGATTACCAATGTGTTTTTTTACCATATTTTCTCAAATTTGCACTTATTTAAAGTATGAGAGAGGTTTATTATTTAATGCAAAAAGTACTATATTAAGTTTTGATAATTAAGAAGAAAGAAAATATTTGTATAGAAAATAGAGTTTTAGAAGAGAAGTGTTGAGGGTAAATTAATCATTTTAATAATCTAATTAATACTTCATTGGTCTTAGTGAATAATCTTAAACATCATATAATAAAAAAACGGAGGGAGTATTTGATTAAAATAGTTACAAGATAAATTTATAGCATGTCCGGTTCAAGATGGACATCAATTTCGACACATTTTGTGTTACCGATAAGAGCAGCAAAAAAAGGCCTTTGGACTTGAATGAAGGTAAGAGTTGGTTTGTAAACCATGGCTAATACTTTCTACTTATTACTGTCTCATGTTCTTACTCACTGGAGAATCCTTTTTTAGGGTTTATGATGTGAATTGGTGAATTAAATTTTATATTATAACGACAAAAAGAAATTGAGCCTAATGGTAATAAAAAAAAAAAAGAACAAGAAGAAAAAGAAAAATAATGTTAACCATTAAGAGATGATTTTGTTTATATACACATAAAATATATCATATATTTTGGATGAAGGAATAAGGTCTTAATCATTAAGACAACTTTGTTTTTTGATAATTTATGCATGTAATTATGTTTATTTACTATATTTGAATATTATTAAATTATTATTAATAAAAAATTATTAATATATTACATTATTATTATTTATTTATTATTTTTTCAATGGTAATTTCACGGGTTCGGATAATTAGTGGGTAACCATTACCCGTCATGGAATGGGAAGGAGATTGACTTATTTAATACTCGTAGGTAATAGAACGGAACGGGTAGTGAATTTTATAAAGGAAATAGGACGAGTAGTTCTATCACCCGCAGGTACTCTACCCTTTGCCATCCCTACATATGAGAGACGATAAATAGGCTAGTGAGGGAATTTTCTCTGGGTGTATTGAGGTCAGGTAGAGAAGTAAACACACTTGAGTGGTATTGTAAATCAGTTTTATTCTTCGTGAAATATACTTTAATCACCGTCGACGATATAGATACTATCACCGGACCACATTAAATTCATGGACCCCATCGCTCTTATTTTTCTTGCTTATTTAATTCTTTGATGGCCCAACAGTGGCTGGTTTTTGTCTTTAATGCGCTGTCATAATCTCACATTGATAGAACAAGATTGAACAAAATTGATTGTAAATATTACTGTGAGATGAAATGTGATTTGTATTAATTTCCTAATCCTCAGGAGGAAATTTATACAAATTAATGTATTAGGAAATTAATGTGGTTGTTCTAACAACTTTTCTAAAAAGAGACAGTTGAAGTGGGTCCTCTCTGAAAGACCTATCTGTGAAGTCCAAAAGTGAGTATGGACTTCAAAGTCAAGTCTAACTACTTTGATTAATGGATTCACATTCCCAGTCAATTTATAGTCTACTTTACTTAGTTTCAATTTAATTCTCCAAAGCTAGATTAATAAAAAAATTAAAAAATTTCTCTAAGTTCACAATATCAAAATTATAATTTATTACATGGCTAAAATAATATCTTATAGGCAAAATGCATCCAAAACTCCCTGAACTTTATTCTTTTATGCAATCAATCTCATAATCTTTGTTTTACCTACATTGAGTACATGATCTTTTCTTTTTTTGTCTAGTCGCCCGCATTTTTGACGGCGTCTTGCGCGTGTAACCCAGTCTCCGTTATCGGCGCGTCAACCGTTATGTATACCAGGCAAAACACATCCAAAACCCCCTGATCTTTCTTCTTTTATGCAATCAGCCCCATGATCTTTGTTTTACCTACATTAAATACATGATCTTTTATTTTTTTGTCTAGTCGCCCGCATTTTTCATGGCCCTTACGCGTGTAACCCAGCCTCCGTTATCTGGCGCGTGAACCGTTATGTATACCGTGTCATCCGCCACATCAGCGTTTTGAGCCCACTTACCCATACCTATACTCGACCCAAAAACCCAACCAACCCGGCTAATATAACTTGACCCAAAATATTGAAACCGGATTTTTACATTCTAAAATAATGCATTCTTCTTGTTCTAAAACTGATTTTGGTGTTAGGGTTTGAATGAATTCAAGAAAAAGAAGAAGAAGAAGAAGAAGATGCTATTTTAGAATGTAAAATCCGGTTTCAGCATTTCGGATCGGGTTATATTAGTTGGGTTGGTTGGGTTTTTGGGTTGGGTATAGGTATGGGTAAGTGGGACCAAAACACTGATGTGGCAGATTACGTGGCATATATAACGGTTGACACGCCAGATAACAGAGGCTGGGTCACACGCGTAAGGGCGGGAAAAATACGGGCGACTAGACAAAAAAATAAAAGATCATGTACTTATTGTAGGTAAAACAAAGATCATGGGGCTGATTACATAAAAGAAGAAAGATCAGAGGGTTTTGGATGTGTTTTGCCTGGTACACATAATGGTTGACGCGCCGATAACGGAGACTGGGTTACACGCGCAAGACGCCGTAAAAAATGCGGGCGACTAGACAAAAAAAGAAAAGATCATGTACTCAATATAGGTAAAACAAAGATCATGGGGCTGATTGCATAAAAGAAGAAAGATCAGGGGGTTTTGGATGCGTTTTGCCTATCTTATATGAATAGAATTATTTCATGATGTATCACAGATTCTATCAGCATTTTTGAAATTATTTATTTCTATATCTAAATTTGGATAATTGTAGCATGAATAAATGTATTTTGAAATTATAATATAAAATTGATTTTTAAATAAATCATAAATTATGTTGATTTTGACAGAACCATATGTACTACCAAAAATAAAAAACTGTATATAGACATTGATTAATATTGAGTTCATATTATAATATTACTCTTTCTATATTTTGTATTTTGTCCTTCCCAAAATATATAAATTTCTTTTTGTGTACCTTTAAATTTCTATAAGATAACTTGTCCTCATTAAAGTTGCAAACTATAAAATAAATTATTTTAGAAGAATATATACCGAAAATAGAAAAAAAAAAAAAAAAAACTTCTATACAGATAATAAATAATTGTGAAATATTGAGTTTATATCATAATATTACTCTTTCTATAGTTGGTATTGTTTTTTTTCTTTTTGTAAAATCGTTACCAAATTTTTAAATATTTTTTTTTTGGCTAATTTAGAAAAATACTACTTTTTTCAACAATTATAACAAAATTACGATTGTGCTCCAAATCTCTTAAAAAATTCATTTAAAAGTTTGTTCAATTCTTATTTTACGCCCAACACATTCCTTAATTACTCAATCTTATTCTCTTTTTTTTTTCTTTTATTATTTAAACGTTATTTTTTCATTTATCTATCAAATTGCTCACTTTTTCGACATTCCGTTTTAACAAGTTCTTTTTATTTATGTTCAACCTTCGAATTGATATCCATATGCTCAAAACCAATTTCAAAGAGATGCCCTGGTGGTGAACTTGCTCCCACCAACTAAAATTTCATTCTTGACTTTGATTTCTTCCGCAATAGTAGTACAGATGAAAATCGGTTCAATAAAGATGACACACAGCCTTAGTAACAAGACAATCAAGGAGGGAAATCAATACCAAAGCCCAGATCCATTGGGCCAATATCAATCATAACATATACGACACCATCTCAAGGTATTTTAGTAACAACAGATTGTACATTGCAATGTGTCGAGGAAAAGGCAAACTGATTTAATTTGAGCACAATAAAACACCAAGACAAAGACTAAGTAGATCACATATGACAAGAATAATTCGCACATGTAAAACTCCCAAATCTTCCATCATGAAAACTTTTCACATGAACAAAACAAATTGAAAAGCTTTTGAGCATAGACAAATGATATAGATACAATGCCAACAAACGAAACCCAAAGAGCTATAAGCTACATTACATGAAACCAGAAAGGGAAGCATTTATTCTACTGAACTTCATCAATTGGAATTCTTTGGGACATATCTGAAGAGCAAAGTAGAAAAGTAAGAAACCTCTTATTCATGTCAACTTCGGCCTTCTTGCAAACAAGGTTAGCAAAGCGCCTCCCAATACCTTTGATTGTGGTTAAAGCGAACATAATAGTTTGCTTCCCATCAACATTAGTATTAAGCACACGCAAAATGTGCTGAAAATCCTCATTCGCAACCAGAGACTGTACACACAAACAAAATCCATATGCAAATTCAGAAATGAGAAACTGCAATTACCATTCCTAGATAAAGCTAAACAATTATACCAACAATGAGAAGATACACGTAATCAATCGATTGCACATACAAATTTGGAAGCAAAGACTGGATTTGTCACTCTTAAAACTGATTCCTACGAAAATTGCTAAAATTAATTTCTCAATGCAGTTGAAGATAAAAAATTTCTCACAACAAATAAAGATAATCAAAACTAAAAAAATTTCTCACAACAAATAAAGATAATCAAAACTAAACTAGTGAGGCCGTGGGGGGTACTGGAGCCTGGACGCGCGAAGGTTGCTCTGGTGGTCAAGACGATGACTGGTGGATGGCGAGTAGCGAGCCAGGGACTGCGATGGACTGTTCACCGGTGAGCCACATAGGTGCTAGTGGCGTGAGGCTGTCGCTTGTAAGAGAGAAGGATGTGAGGCAGAAGGTTGTCACCGATGAAGAGAAACGGGCAGCGGAATTTGCAGATCGAGAAGAGGAGAAGAGAAACGATGGAGAAATGGGTAAATTCCACAAGAGAATTATCCCAGAGATGCTTATACCTGAGGGGTGGGTGAGATAGGAAAAGGGGATGAGGGAGGGATAAAAAGATTTATCCCCATCCCATCTCTTGGTAACCAAACCTTGGATAAGAGAAGGATAGGGATAAGAAATTCATATCCCACCTCTTATCCCTAGTAACAAACAACCCATGGATGTATTAAGATAAGTTAGAAAAGTAAACACACTTGAGTGGTATTGTAAATCAGTTTTATTCTTCGTGAAATATACTTTAATCACCGTGGACGATATAGATACCATCACCGGACCACATTAAATTCATGGATCCCATCGCTCTTATTTTTCTTGCTTATTTGATTCTTTGATGACCCAACTGTGGCTGGTTTTTGTCTTTAATGCACCGTCATAATCTCAGATTGATAGAATGAGATTGAACAAAATTGATTGTAAATATTACTGTGAGATGAAATGTGATTTGTATTAATTCCCAAATCCTCAGGAGGAAATTTATACAAATTAATGTATTAGGAAATTAATGTGGTTGTTCTAACAACTTTTCCTTTTCCACACTAAAAAGAGACAGTTGAAGTGGGTCCTCTGAAAGACCTATCTGTGAAGTCCTGGACTTCAAAGTCAAGTCTAACTACTTTGATTAATGGATTCACATTCCCAGTCAATTTATAGTCTACTTTACTTAGTTTCAATTTAATTCTCCAAAGCTAGATTAATAAAAAAATTAAAAATTAAAAAATCTCTCTAAGATCAGAATATCAAAATTATAATTTATTACATGGCTAAAATAATATCTTATATGAATAGAATTATTTCATGATGTATTATAGATTCTATCAGCATTTTTGAAATTATTTATTTCTATATCTAAATTTGGATAATTGTAGCATGAATAAATGTATTTTGAAATTATAATATAAAATTGATTTTTAAATAAATCATAAATTATGTTGATTTTGACAGAACCATAAAAAAAAAAAAAAAAACTGTATATAGACATTGATTAATATTGAGTTCATATTATAATATTACTCTTTCTATATTTTGTATTTTGTCCTTCCTAAAATATATAAATTTCTTTTTGTGTACCTTTAAATTTCTATAAGATAACTTGTCCTCATTAAAGTTGCAAACTATAAAATAAATTATTTTAGAAGAATATATACTGAAAATAGAAAAAAAAAAAAAGAAACTTCTATACAGATAATAAATAATTGTGAAATATTGAGTTTATATCATAATATTACTCTTTCTATAGTTGGTATTGTTTTTTTCTTTTTGTAAAATCGTTACCAAATTTTTAAATATTTTTTTTTGGGTAATTTAGAAAATACTACTTTTTTCAACAATTATAACAAAATTACGTTATACCCCAAATCTCTCAAAAAAAATACATTCAAAACTTTGTTTAATTCTTATTTTACGATATACACATTCCTCAGTTATTCCATCTTATTTTTTTTTCTCTTCTTTTATTATTTAAACATTATTATCTCTCAAATTGTTCACTTTTTCGACATTACACTTGAGCAAGTTCTTTTCGTTTCTTTTTTACTTTCAAATGGATATCCATATGTATATATTTATTTGTTTTATTTTTTTTCCGATCGTTAGAAATGTATCAGAATTGTATCAGAAATGTATTAAAGATACATTTTTTATACTTCTTTGATACATTTCCGATACTTCTCTAATATATTTTTGATACATTTTTTTATCAATTTTCGATACTTTATGTATTGTTTATGCATTAATCCCACAAGTGTTAGTTTTTATTATCATTCATAACATTAAAAAAAAAAATCAGTTTAAGTGGTTCTTCACTACAAATAAAACATATGAAATTAATATGTAAAATACAGTATGCGAAGTATCAAAACTGTATCATGAATGTATCATAATTATATTAGAAAATATCAACAAACAAACATTGATACATTATACTTTATTCCTATTTGTTTTTATAGTTTGCTTTTATTTAGCCTTCGTACCAATAAAAAAAACTAATTTAGTTTCTCCCTACAGATAAAATCATTTGTAATACAATTCTGGTACATTCATGATACAATTCTAATACATTCCGATACAATTTTGATATATTTATGAAAATATGAAAAAAAATATAAATATATATATCATTTTGAAAAGAAAAAAAAGATGATAAAACATTTTAAAGTGGCGTGGTAAAAAAAATTAACGGATTAAGAGATAAATGATAAAGTTAAGGTTTAAAATATAAAATAAGAGGGAGAAATGTATCGGAGAAAATAATGTGAGTAAAAATAAAATTGAAAATCAATTCAAAAAATACCACAATGTATACTCGAAACAAAAGTAAAAATTGAAGTATTTTTCAGTGATTTGATTTCCCTATCAAATCTCTATTAAATAATGTCTCCTCATGCTAACTGTAAGACAACTTATTTAGGAAAGAAATATATTAAAAAAAAACGAAAAGCTGCGTATTGACTCTTGGATTCGGACAAGTGTGCGGTTGAGTCATCAGTAGCAGTAGTTACGATGTGAAACAGTCCAACAAGTGTCTGAAACCAAGTTTCAAACACTTCACATTTGGATACAGATTTATAATTAATGATGAAACCCATCAATCCAAACTAATCAATGAAAGTTGCTTCCTTTCTCATTTTCTTCACAAACTTGGTGAAATTTCTGCTGCAAACTTTACTTCCTACATTTTTGAAGTCTTAATTTTGATGGAGCATTTGTTGCTGTTATGTTGCTTGTTTCTATCTGTATATGGTGTTTCTTCTTTGAATTCTGATGGGTCTGCTCTTTTATCCCTTTTGAGGCACTGGAATTCTGTGCCTCCTTCCATTACTTCCAGTTGGGCTTCTTCTGATTCTACTCCTTGTTCTTGGTTAGGCATTCGATGTGATAATTCCTCAAATGTTATCAATTTACAACTCTCTGGTCTTTCAATTTCTGGCCAATTAGGATCAGAAATTTCACACCTAACCCATTTGAAGATTCTTGATGTCAGCAACAATACTCTCTCTGGTGAGATACCTTCCCTGTTGGGCAGTAATTGCAGGCTTCTCGAGTCCTTGGATTTGTGCTTGAATGCCTTCACTGGTCAAATTCCTTCTACTTTCAAGTACCTACAAAGATTGAGCTACTTGAGTTTGTATTCTAATTCCCTCTCTGGTGAATTACCTGAACCTTTGTTTGAAATTTCCAGCTTAGAGTATGTTTATTTGCATAACAACAGTTTCAGTGGTTCAATTCCTGACAATGTTGGTAATTTGAGCCAAGTTTTAGAGCTATGGCTGTATGGCAATAGATTGTCCGGTACCATTCCTGAGTCTATTGGTAACTGCAGTAAATTGCAGACTTTGTATTTGCATGAAAACCTGTTAGAAGGGTCTTTGCCAAAGTCTCTCACCAATCTCAAAAGCCTTGTTTACTTGTATCTCCATGATAACAGTTTCCAGGGTAGAATTCCTTCCGGATTCGGAAATTGCAAGAATTTGAGTATTTTAGATCTGTCATTCAATGATTTCAGCGGTGGTATGCCACCAGATTTGGGAAATTCTAGCAGCTTAACACAAATTGTCATTATTGGTAGCAACTTGAGAGGCATTATACCCTCTTCACTTGGCCTGCTGAACCAACTTTCTTTTCTTGATCTTTCTGAAAATCTTTTGTCAGGGAGAATTCCTCCTGAACTTGGGAACTGCAGGTCCTTGACAAGCCTAAAGTTGAACAGTAACCAACTAGAAGGAGAGATTCCGGGCGAATTGGGAATGCTGACCAACTTACAAGATCTTGAACTTTTTACCAATCGTTTGAGTGGTGAGATTCCAATTACCATTTGGAGGATCCCAAGCCTTGAGTACTTGCTAGTGTATAACAACAGTCTTTCTGGTGAACTGCCACAGGAAATGACTGAACTTAAGCAACTAAAGAACATTTCATTATATGAAAATCGATTCTCTGGTGTCATACCACGAGGTTTAGGGATCAACAGCAGCTTATTGCAGTTGGATTTCACTAATAACAAGTTCACAGGTGAGATCCCACCAAATCTTTGCTCGGGGAAGCAATTAAGGGTTCTGAATATGGGTCACAATCAACTCCAAGGAAGCATTCCTTCTGATGTTGGACAGTGTCCAGCTTTATGGAGGTTGATCTTGAAAGAGAACAACCTGACAGGGCCTCTTCCAGAATTTGCAGAGAATCCAAGTCTTCAACACATAGATATCAGTCAAAATACTATCTCCGGTTCGCTTTCACCTAGCCTGGGGAACTGTTCCAGTGTCACTTATATTGATTTTTCAATGAACAGTCTTACAGGGTTAATACCTCCAGAGCTTGGTAATCTTGTAAAGCTCGAGTTCGTGGATCTTTCGCATAACCAGCTGAAAGGTCCTTTGCCATCTCAGCTGTCAAACTGTTACAACTTAGGCTTTTTTGACGTGGGGTTCAATTCATTGAATGGTTCAATTCCTTCAAGTCTGACGAATTGGACAAAGTTATCCACTTTGAGTTTGCGAGAGAATCGATTTACTGGGGGCATCCCCCCATTTCTCTCGGAATTCAAAATGCTTACAGAGCTACAAATGGGTGGAAACCTGTTAGGAGGTCAGATTCCTCCTTCCATTGGATCATTGCAGTGTCTACAATATGCACTGAATCTCAGCAGTAACCAGTTAACTGGTGCAATTCCTTCAGGCCTCGGGGACTTGATCAAGCTAGAGCAACTTGACATATCTAACAACAATCTTACAGGAAGTTTGGCAGCTCTAAATAGAATCCATACGTTGATCCTGGTAAATATCTCTCAGAATCACTTCACCGGTCCAATACCAGGCACGATGATGTACTTGCTTACGTCATCTCCATCATCTTTCTTGGGAAACCCTGGCTTATGTGTTGATTGTACTCTATCAAATGACTTAAAATGCACCGAAAATGGACATTTCAAATCATGTGCAAGTCAGTTTGGAGCTCGAAAAGGCCTTGGAAGAGTAGGAATCGCAGTAATGGCCTTAGCTTTAGTGGTAGCAGTTTGGATTCTTGGACTTGTTTGTGTGTTTGCCCCCTACCGAAGACGAAAACAGGATATGAAGATAGCTGCTGAAGAGGGTCCAGCTTCCCTACTCGGGCAGGTGATGGAAGCTACTGAGAATCTAAATGACAGATATATCATTGGTAGGGGAAGCCATGGAACTGTTTACAAGGCTTCATTGGGCGAAGATGAACTCTTCGCCGTGAAGAGAATAGCATTTTCAGATTGTAAAGGAGGAAACAAAAGTATGATCAGAGAAGTTCAAACAATTGGGAAAATCAGGCACCGGAATCTGATCAGGTTGGAACAGTTTTGGTTAAGAAAAGATTATGGATTAATCCTGTATAGTTACATGGAAAATGGCAGCCTTCATGATGTTCTTCATGGAACTAATGCATCATCAACTCTAGAATGGAATGTGCGTTACCGAATAGCGATCGGAACTGCAAATGCCTTAGCATATCTCCATTATGATTGTGATCCTCCAGTCGTTCACCGAGACATAAAGCCAGAAAACATTCTTTTAGACGCTGATATGGAGCCTCACATCTCGGATTTCGGCATAGCTAAGCTCTTAGAAAATCAATGTTCTGCTTCAGGGAACTCCACCTTTGTTATGGGCACCATAGGGTACATTGCACCAGGTAAATTTCTCTAGCAAATTGTTAATAGAATGTGTCATTTTGTTTCTGATCATATTTCTAAATTGAAAGCAGTGTTGCCTTTGACAGAAAATGCATTTACAACAATGAAGAGCAAAGAGTCTGATGTGTACAGCTACGGAGTTGTTCTGCTCGAACTGATAACCAGAAAGAAAGCACTTGATCCATCATTTCCGGACAGAACAGACATTGTGGAGTGGTGTAGGTCTATATGGTGCAACACACAAGATATCAGGAGGATTGCTGATCCAGGCCTTGCTGAAGAATTCTATGATTCCAACATAATGCTTCATGTGACTAATGTGTTTCTGTTGGCCTTGAGATGCAGCGAAGGCGAGCCGAGCAGAAGACCCACAATGAGAGATGTGGTCAAGCAATTGGTGAGAGAAAATGTAGCAACATGTTGAATAATGCTTTTGGACTGCAACATCTACATTATTTTTATGTATTTTACTCAGTCAAGAGTTGTTGAGTTTGTTTCCTATTTTTCAGGCACTAATTAAGTTGTTGTGATTTGTTTCCTGATATTTTTGTACTTTTAGCACTATAAATGTAACAGAATATCAATGAATAAAGTATTGTATTCCTTGCTGCATACTTTCAGCTGTATTCTTCTTCTCTTCTATCAATTTCAGATTTCCTATTCCAGTCTTTGCCTTCTTTTGTGTCTTTTTTTAAACTAACAATTTGGTATCAGAGCTCTTTCTTAAGGGATCTGTGAGGAAGTGTATCATATTGCAGTGTCATGGATGCTGAAGCAAGTTCCAGTTTCTCTTCAATTTCTCCACCGGTATTTGATGGAGACAACTATCAAATTTGGGCAGCTCGTATGGAGGTGTATATGGAAGCTTTAGATATTTGGGAAGCAGTGGAAGAGGATTATGAAATTCCTGATCTTCCAAACAACCCTACCATGGCGCAAATCAAATCGCACAAGGAGAAGAAGACAAAGAAATCCAAGGCAAAGGCCTGTTTGTTCGCAGCAGTCTCATCTACTATCTTCACTCGAATTATGACTCTGAAATCAGCATATGAGATATGGAATTATCTCAAGTTAGAGTATGAGGGAGATGAAAGAATCAAAGGAATGCGTGTGCTAAACTTGATTCGAGAATTTGAGTTGCAGAAGATGAAGGAAACAGAATCAATTAAAGAATATTCTGTTAGGTTACTTGACATTGCAAACCGAATCAGGCTACTTGGTTCTGAGTTTAAGGACTTAAGAATTGTTGAAAAAATTCTTGTTTCAGTGCCAGAAAAATTTGAAGCAACTATTGCAGCCTTGGAAAATACCAAGGATCTGACACAAATTACTCTTGCAGAGATTCTCAATGCTTTTCAAGCCCATGAGCAGAGGAGACTTATGAGGCAAGATCGCATGGTCGAAGGAGCTTTACCGGTCAAGCATCAAGAAGCCAGCAAGAAGAAAAACTTCAGAAAGAACCAGTCTTCAACCAGTGAAAGCAATGTGAACCAGGGTAAGGGTGGAACTTCAAAGAAAAACTATCCACCTTGTAAACATTGCAATAAAATAGGCCATCCACCGTTCAAATGCTGGAGACGTCCAGACGCAAAATGCAAGAAGTGCAATCAGCTCGGACATGAGGCTGTAATTTGCAAAAGCAAATTTCAAAAGCAAGAGGAAGATGCCCAAGTTGCTGAACAAGATAAAGAAGATCAGATTTTTGTTGCAACATGTCTCTTAACCAAAAGTTCCTCGGAATGCTGGTTAATCGATAGTGGTTGTACAAACCACATGACCTATGATAGATCTCTCTTCAAAGAGTTTCAATCAGTTGGGATGATCAAGGTCAGAATAGGCAACGGTGCTTACATCTCAGCGAAAGGAAAAGGGACAGTTGCAATCACAACAAAATCAGGTACAAAAACAATTTCAAATGTTCTTTATGTACCTGAAATTGATCAAAATTTGCTAAGTGTGGGGCAGCTATTGGAAAAAGGATTCAAAGTATCCTTTGAAGGCCAATATTGTTTAATTTATGATGTTGCTGGTCATGAGATCCTGAAAGTTAAAATGAGAGGTAAAAGTTTCTCATTTGATCCAACCGAGGAGGAGCAGATTGTTGGGGAATTAATCGCACAAAAACAATACGCAGCGGAAATAAAAGGATTAATCCCCACCAAGGACCCATGTACATTGCATTGAATTGGAAGGAGGGTTAAAGAATTACCTTAATTCTTTGTAGGTTTTGAATCAATTAGGAACCAAAGTAGCTTCCCTCTACGGTTGATCCACACGGAGCAATTCATTCACCGCGTGCTAGCGCCGGGATTGAAGAACGATTCTTCGAACGAGAGAAGGCCAAAGTTTCGAAAACCTTGGGAGATGGAGAAGGGGAGATTTCGGCTGGCCCCTTGGAGGCTGCAGAAAATCTGCATCTTATGTTAAAATGACTAGGGTTAGGGTTTTTAGGTTATAAAACTTCCTTTTATATATCCTTTAAACTTAATTATAATTATAACTTAATACTCTTATTAGTTATAATTATAAATTAACCCACACAATTTAATATTAATTCTCAATTAACATTAAATCAATTCCATTTTCCATCATACACATATGTATATTTGATATTATAATTAATTATATCTCTATATAACTGAATTATAATATGTAGCATACTTTATGCAATATTAATCATATTAATATTTATACACATATATAAATATATATATCATTATATATATATTCATTCTCTTTCTCATTCATAAATTATTATCCAATAATAATTTATACCCGAAAAGATGAACTTCATTTTGCTCTTTGTGTGTGACCCCATAGGTTCATATCAATTGGCAATAAGGAAATTACCATAATATCCTTATAAGTCATAAGCGGACTCTAGCAAGCCTTTATGACTACCCAATTAATATGATTGGAATGATCCAATACCTATTTATAGAATGTCATATTCCCTTTTGTCTCTTTGATATCATGATTAATCATAAGACATGGTATACTTGTCAATCTTATATAATTAATCATATGCTTTCTCGATCTCAAAGTAAACTGTTTAGACAAATCAATTGATACTCTATCAATTATTTGAGCACGGCCATGCATTTAACAGTCTTACTTATCGAGGGGCCCAGTGATATCGCTCTCTTGTTAGAGAGGGACAAAATCCCATATCTGTCACTCACATCCCAAGGCATGAGTCATATCGTACCCAATCACAGCCTTTATAACTACTCTGTTACGAGCAGCGTTTGACTGCGTCAAAGCACAACATGAGTTCATCCCAGAATCAATGGTGACCTCAGGTCAAAGGAATCAGCTAATGACACTACTATAATCAAGATCAGTTGTGACACATGACGATGAACTTGATCTCATAGTGGGTCTCCAGTAACATGTTCTCTAACATATTACCCGTGAGTATAATCTGTATCTGTATACACTATATTCATCTTATGAATATCCATTATCACTCACACTAGTCTTAGTTTGTTATTATTCCCATAATAACAATCGACTAGGGATATTTAGAATAACACGATTTATTCATGGATACTTATCATATATGCTAACATACAAACATAAATGATAATATTAATCTACACTAGATTAATCTTAGAAGTCAAATTACATAATCCAATATTGGCCTTAGGGCACAATCTCCAACAATCTCCCACTTGCACTATGGCCAAACATACATGTATCTTATACCCATTGACCTACATGACTTTCATGTATTCACTCGTGCAGGAGTCTTTGTCAATGAATTATTAATTTTCGCTTCCGTTGCTACTTTACACATATTCACTCTCTCTTTAGAGACAGCCTCTCTAAATTAGTGAAAAACGCCTAAGTATATGCTTGTGTCATACAAGGTTCTTACGCATTGAACTATTGTCCCTACAATAGTCTCACAGGATAAGCAATGCTTAGAACAAAACACAAAAATTTTGATGAACTTCTTCATCCAAAATTTCTTTTACATCATATGTAACAATATACTTTGACTACTATTATAGATATTTAGCTATATTGTTTTATTTTGAACCTTTCAAAATCATAACATCTCTTTTTAAGAGAATACTAGATCTCGACTGATATATTGCAACTAATTGCAATCAGTTGTATATGTGCAGTTAACATAAGCAAGCTTCTATTAAGTCTTTTTACATTGAACGCTTTCAATGCTTTGACTTAAGCCAAAACATTCTTTTAGATCTATCTCTATAGATTCCAATTTCAAGAACACAGGCAGTCATGCTTATAACATTAACCGAAATTACTTTCTTAGCCAAGATTTTACTTCTTGCAAGGTAAGAATGTTATTTCCAACAAGCCATATGTCATCCACATATAGCATTAGGAATACCGATATGCTCCCACTGATCCTTTTGAAACACAAGATTCATCATCCTTTTGATAAAATCAAACCATTTGATTTCTTTATCAAAACTATGATTCCAACTATTTGATGCATGTTTCGATCCTTATGAGAATCTTTGAAAACTTGCATACGCTATTTGAATTCTTTGGATGCTCAAAACTTTGGGTTGTGTCACGTACACATCCTCAATCATGTTTTCACGTAGAAAACAGATTTTGATATCCATTTGCCATATTTTATAATCATATTATGCGGATGTGGCAACAAGAACTCAATTTGACTTGATCATGATTAATGACGAAAAAGGATTTTATCATAGTCCTACTATGAATTTGTTCGTATCCTCATAGTCACTACTATGAACTTGTTTATAACCCCTTTTTGTCACTAGTCGTGCTTTATAAGTTTGAAGATCACCATTCATGTCGGTTTTCAATTTGAAAACTCACTTGCAACCATTGCATATGCATCTTCTAAAAGATTTATCAAAGTCTATACTTTGATTGTTAGACATGGACTTATCTTCAACCTTTGTAGCATCAAGTCACTTATTAGATTCAAAATCTAACATTGCTTCTTCATAAAAGAAGACTTACTTCATCTAGTAAAATTACATCATGATTTTGAGAAATCCATATCTCTCCTAATCATGTCGTATTCCACTAGACTTTCATTGGACTTGTGTAATTTCAACAATGATCATGAAACCATTTCCACGTTCCTCTTCAACGTTAAATGTCACTTTTGTGAATTACGAGTTTTGTAGGTGTACCTTACTCCCACTAACTCTACTAGAAATTAACTCCCTCTTCAAGGGGAAACCATTTCTAGCTACAACTACTTTGTATCCCAAAGAAACACAGGAGTAACAACTCCTACTTTCCTTTTGAGTAATCCACAATACGACATTTAAATTTAGGTGCCAACTTATTCGAAATAAGCTTTACAGCCCTAAACTTATTCAATGAAACAACTTGGGTCTCTTACCCAACCATATCTCATATGTTGATTCATGAATTGTTTTAGACGGAACAATATACACAGCTGCTTTAATGGCATATTTTCGAGAAAACGATGATCAACTTGACTTCATCATAGATTGAACTATATCTTTATAGAGTTCGATTACTCCTTTTCCGACATAACATCCTTTGTGGCGTACTTGGAGGAGTCAATTGTGAAACAGTCCCACAATTTCTAAGACGATTGTCAAAATCTTGACTCAAATGTTCACCACTTGGATCATATCTAAGTGACTTTACTATCTTGTCAAGATGCTTCATACTCCTTTTACAAGCTTTTGAACACTTCAAAAGTTCCAAACTCGTGTTTCATTAGATACTCTTATCTAGTGAAAAGTTCCATAAAAGTAATGAAGTATTAAAACCTCCTTTAGCAGTTGATTTATAATTCATATACATCCACATGTATAATGCTTAATAAATCGATTATTCTTTAACTACTTTTAGCAAAGAACCACTTTTGTCATCTTTTACAATAAACAACATTCGCATGATTCAAGATGATTCATAATCTCATGAATCCAAAAGTCCATTCTCATGGAGTTTCGTAATGCGACTTTGCTTATGTCTCCAAGAGGACACTGCCAAAATAGGTTGAATCAACTATTTGATTCGATCCTTACAGTATTTATGTTACAGATGGGCTCCACATATAAAGACAATTATGTAAATCTACATTTCATAATCATGTCTTTATAAAGTTTTATAATTCACAATTATAAAATAAACAACATTTGTTTACTCAAGCCAACAAGCTCAATAGGCAACAAGAGTTCGTAACTCACATGTAAAAGTTCATAACCTTTGAGTAACAACCTTTGCTTCTCTTGCATATTCGCATTCTACCTTTCACCTTCATAAGGTTTCTATTCAAATTGCGATTCATCATATTCTACTAATATGAGATTCACAACAGTATCTAATACCTTTTGATATAGAAACAAGAGTAGAATAGTTAATAAATACTTAAGGTAGCAGTCTTACTGCCTTTCATCTTCTTATAGTTCTCCAAACAAAGTTTGCTATTTCTATTCTAATGAACGATTCATTCTAGAAATGGCAACACCCTTCTTTTGGAGATCTCTCTATGCCAACAGCTTTGGTCTTTAAAACATGTTTCACCCGAACCTTTCGGTCTTTATGCTTTTCGACCTTCCTTTTATCCTTTCCTTTTGAACCATAAGCACACAATTCGAGGCGGGCTTATCCTTTATGGATAACTTAACATTCTTTTGCATCCTATGCAACTAATTCACAATTTTCCCCATGTCATTCAAATGATAGTTCATCACCAATGACTATCAAATAATGAATTCAAGATCACATCTTAATGCCTTTTGGAGGCCAATGAGAAATTGTTGCCTCAAACACTTATCTTTTCTTGCTCACTAACTGATGGAACATTTCCATTTGTGATGTATCATATACCTCAAGTAAAACTTCCACGTGCGGAAGAATTGGTGGCAAGTGTAAGATAATAAATTTTAAACAGAGTCCCTTCGATGCTTCAAGTAAGCATCTTTTATACTCATGTTACAATTGCTAGTGGTTCATTGGGCAAAAGGATTATTGAGAACATATGATTCCTTTTGATTTGAGAACAATTCTCAAAGTTCAATAACAATCGAGATCATGGTAATAGCAATCATAACTATAATAAAGCGTGTAAAGATTTTTATTTAAATGCTCCCACTTAAATTATAAAACCCTTTAAAATATTCAAGTGGGTGAAGATCCAAAATCCATACTTAACCATAGCACTGCTTTGGCATGTCCCTATGGTTAAATATAATTTCGGTAGGCAAAGACTCAAAATCATGCTTTAAACCATTTAAACATATTTTGGATGTGCACTTCTTTGCCAATTGCATCATTATGCAACTTTTCTAATTTATGAGATGCATGATATCATATATCATATTTAATTGTATGTTACTCATCTCATCTTTGCCTCGGGCTCAAACACCATTTTGATTAACCCTTTGTTAAATCAATTACAACACAATGAGAATCACCATTTCTCATATTATCGCTTCGCTAAGGTCACAACATGCGTACCCGCTTTGGCGTGGCTACCATGATGCGAACATAGTACTTGACTAGTGTTATACGTAATTGGGTGGCAAAAATATAAACTTCATAAGTTTATTTAGGGTTTATTAATTCCTGTGATTAAAATGTATCTCATACAATACATGGCATTAACATTAATCTTTCTAAGTTAATATTAATTCTAGCATGGCATCCAATGTCATACATTCATCTAGCATGCATATATCATACTTAGCATGGCATCACATGGCATCAAAATATAAAACATGCAATAGACTCGAAAGACCGTGTTATGGTATGGTTTTATCTACATTGATTTTCACAGGCCAATATGAAAATCAACAGGTCATTTCCTAGGTGGTTGTAACCATCGCATAGTCGCAGCACAGCCGCATCCCTTGGATCCGTCTTCACGTCTTTGTTCCTTGGCACCATCCCATGGATTTACATATTACACAAAATTGCATCCTATACTATTTTCTAGCAAAATAAAATTTACAAACAATAAATTGCATCCTATACAATTTATCTAGAAAAATAAGGTTACATAAATACTAACGACTCGCAGGCCGTATTTATAAAACCTTACATCCACCAAAACCAAAAGAAAACAAAAAAAAAACATCCACGGGGTGCAAAACCATACCACAACACCATGCATAAAATTATCACAATAATTTTACATCTACAAGATTTAGGGTTCAAAGGCAAAATACAATCTTATTGCATTGAGGAATTGATTTGAAAAGGCTAAATGTGTAGAAACAATTTCTACACGGCAGCACCAAGGGAACACGGCGTGCAAAACCGGTTTGCACGGCGTGCAGCACCTGCACGCCGCCGTGTTCCTCGCTGTGTCTCAGCACACACGGAAACAATTTCCAGTTGCACGCCGTGCCAAACCATCACACGGCGTGCACTTCATGTTTGCACGGCGTGCAGAGCCTGCACGCCGTCGTGTTCCGAACTGAAAGCCAATACTGGAAACAATTTCCAGTTGCACGCCGTGCAAAGACAGCACACGGCGTGCACAGCATGTTAACACGGCGTACAGCACCTGCACGCCGACGAGTTCGGAACTGAACTCATATCTGGAAACGATTTCTAGTGCACGAATGAGCAAAACAATTGAAGAAACACATCATTCACAATGATCAATTCCAAATCAATTCAAAATAGTTATTCACAATAACAGAACAAATCATTCATAATGATCAACATTGAAATCAAATTTCAATTTGTTATTCACAACAACAAAAGAACCCTAAATCAAAACACACAAACCCTAACATGCATTTTGATCTAATCAAAATAACAAATCCAATTCAACCAATGCACAAGTGGCTCTGATGCCACTGTTGGGGAATTAATCGCACAAAAACAATACGCAGCGGAAATAAAAGGATTAATCCCCACCAAGGACCCATGTACATTGCATTGAATTGGAAGGAGGGTTAAAGAATTACCTTAATTCTTTGTAGGTTTTGAATCAATTAGGAACCAAAGTAGCTTCCCTCTACGGTTGATCCACACGGAGCAATTCATTCACCGCGTGCTAGCGCCGGGATTGAAGAACGATTCTTCGAACGAGAGAAGGCCAAAGTTTCGAAAACCTTGGGAGATGGAGAAGGGGAGATTTCGGCTGGCCCCTTGGAGGCTGCAGAAAATCTGCATCTTATGTTAAAATGACTAGGGTTAGGGTTTTTAGGTTATAAAACTTCCTTTTATATATCCTTTAAACTTAATTATAATTATAACTTAATACCCTTATTAGTTATAATTATAAATTAACCCACACAATTTAATATTAATTCTCAATTAACATTAAATCAATTCCATTTTCCATCATACACATATGTATATTTGATATTATAATTAATTATATCTCTATATAACTGAATTATAATATGTAGCATACTTTATGCAATATTAATCATATTAATATTTATACACATATATAAATATATATATCATTATATATATATTCATTCTCTTTCTCATTCATAAATTATTATCCAATAATAATTTATACCCGAAAAGATGAACTTCATTTTGCTCTTTGTGTGTGACCCCATAGGTTCATATCAATTGGCAATAAGGAAATTACCATAATATCCTTATAAGTCATAAGCGGACTCTAGCAAGCCTTTATGACTACCCAATTAATATGATTGGAATGATCCAATACCTATTTATAGAATGTCATATTCCCTTTTGTCTCTTTGATATCATGATTAATCATAAGACATGGTATACTTGTCAATCTTATATAATTAATCATATGCTTTCTCGATCTCAAAGTAAACTGTTTAGACAAATCAATTGATACTCTATCAATTATTTGAGCACGGCCATGCATTTAACAGTCTTACTTATCGAGGGGCCCAGTGATATCGCTCTCTTGTTAGAGAGGGACAAAATCCCATATCTGTCACTCACATCCCAAGGCATGAGTCATATCGTAACCAATCACAGCCTTTATAACTACTCTGTTACGAGCAGCGTTTGACTGCGTCAAAGCACAACATGAGTTCATCCCGGAATCAATGGTGACCTCAGGTCAAAGGAATCAGCTAATGACACTACTATAATCAAGATCAGTTGTGACACATGACCATGAACTTGATCTCATAGTGGGTCTCCAGTAACATGTTCTCTAACATATTACCCGTGAGTATAATCTGTATCTGTATACACTATATTCATCTTATGAATATCCATTATCACTCACACTAGTCTTAGTTTGTTATTATTCCCATAATAACAATCGACTAGGGATATTTAGAATAACACGATTTATTCATGGATACTTATCATATATGCTAACATACAAACATAAATGATAATATTAATCTACACTAGATTAATCTTAGAAGTCAAATTACATAATCCAATATTGGCCTTAGGGCACAATCTCCAACACAGATTGCCTATTCCATCAGGGCTGACACCACAGAAATTTGGCACAAGAGGCTTGGCCATTGTCACCTACAAAGAATGTTGCAGATGCAAGAGGAGGAGATGGTGAGAGGTCTACCTTCACTTGCAAATAATTTTCCAAATTGTCATGCCTGTCAGTTTGGTAAACAAAGCAGAAAATCTTTTTCTAAGTCTACCTGGAGAGCATCTCAAAAGCTGCAGTTGATTCACACTGATGTAGCAGGACCTCAAAGAACACCATCATTACAAGGTAGTTTATACTATGTCTTGTTCATTGATGATCTAACAAGAATGTGCTGGATTTTCTTCTTAAAATTCAAATCAGAGGTAGCTGGTGTATTTTCTAAATTCAAAAGAATTGTGGAAAATCAAAGTGGGTGCAAAATCCAAATTCTGAGGTCAGACAATGGAAAGGAGTACACATCTGCAGATTTTAATTCACTGTGTGAAGACGCTGGAATTCAACATCAGCTCACTGCTCCTTACACTCCAGAACAAAACGGAGTCAGCGAAAGGCGAAATAGATCGATAATGGAGATGGCCAGAAGCATGTTGCATGAGAAGGAGTTACCTAAAGAATTTTGGGCAGAGGCAGCCAATACTGCAGTCTTTCTACAGAATAGACTTCCAACTAAAGCCTTGAACAACATAACTCCATTTGAAGCTTGGCATGGGTACAAACCTTCACTCAGTTTTCTTAAAGTTTTTGGCTGCATGTGTTTTGTACACATTCCACAAGTTAAACGTGACAAGTTGGATAAGAAGTCGATCCCAGGCATTTTTGTTGGCTATAGTTCAGTTTCAAAAGCCTACAAGGTGTATCATCCGCAATAAAAAAAGATGACAGTCACTAGAGATGTTCATTTCAATGAAGATGAGCAATGGGATTGGAGGAATCCTAAAGAAACAATTGCAGCTGCACCTGAAATTCAAGGAACAACTCAATGGCTAGATGAGCTAGAAGATGACCCTCCAGTTCGAGGAAGCAGGCCACTTTCTGACATCTATCAAAGGTGTAATGTCGCGATATGCGAACCGGCCAGCAGTGAAGAAGCATTCAAAGACCCAAAATGGAGGAAAGCGATGGAGGAGGAGATGTCAATGATTCAAAAAAATCAGACATGGCAGCTGGTTAGTAGGCCAAAAGATAGAAAGATCATTGGAGTCAAATGGGTGTTTCGAACAAAGCTCAATGCAGATAGCTCCATTAACAAATACAAGGCGAGGCTCGTTGTTAAGGGGTACGCACAAATTTACGGTGTTGATTACTCTGACACTTTTGCTCCTGTAGCCAGGATGGATACGATTAGATTGTTGCTAGCAATAGCAGCACAAAAGGGCTGGAAAATTTTTCAATTGGATGTTAAATCAGCTTTTTTAAATGGTGTGTTACAAGAAGAAATATATGTGGAGCAGCCTGAAGGATTTGTGCAGGAAAGAGAAGAAGATAAAGTCTATTTACTGAAAAAAGCTCTTTATGGCCTTAAGCAAGCGCCTAGAGCTTGGTACAGTAAGATAGATGAGCATTTGTTGAGCCTTGGCTTTGTGAAAAGCTTGTCTGAATCAACTCTTTACGTGAAATGCAAGGAAAATAATCTTCTTGTTGTATCTCTTTATGTTGATGATTTATTGGTAACAGGAAATGACATTGAAATGGTTGAAAAATTTAAAGAAGAAATGATGCAGGTCTTTGAGATGACAGATTTGGGTCTTATGACCTATTTTCTCGGAATGGAAATGAAACAAAGCGAGAATGAAATTTTCATCTGTCAGAAAAAATATGCAAAAGAGATACTAAAAAAATTTCAGATGGAGGAGTGCAAGCCAATCAACACACCAATGAATCACAAAGAGAAGTTCACTAAAGATGATGGTGCAGATAAAGTTGATGAAATATTTTACAGAAGTTTAATTGGGTGTTTGATGTATCTCACTGCAACAAGGCCTGATATTCAATTTGCTGTAAGTCTCTTATCTCGTTTTATGCATTGTGCTAGTGAAGTGCATTTGAGAGCAGCAAAAAGAGTATTAAGGTATATCAAAGGGACTGCTGATTTTGGTGTCAAGTTTCGGAAATCAGACAAATTCAAATTATGTGGATTTTCTGATAGTGATTGGGGTGGATCTTTAGATGACATGAAAAGTACTTCTGGATATTGCTTCAATATGGGTTCAGGGGTATTTTCATGGTCTTCAAAGAAGCAGGAAATTGTGGCACAATCCACTGCAGAGGCAGAATTCATAGCAGCTACAGCAGCAGTGAACCAAGCTCTATGGTTAAAAAAAATTTTGTGTGATTTGCATATGAAGCAGCAAAGTGGTACAACAATTTTTGTTGACAACCAGGCAGCAATTTCTATCTCAAAAAATCCAATGTTTCATGGGAAGACAAAGCACTTTAATATCAAGCTATACTTTCTGAGAGAGGTGCAACAAACTGGAGGTGTTTTTCTAGTCTACTGCAGGTCTGAAGATCAGTATGCAGATTTATTCACAAAACCAGTTCCGCTCAACAAGTTTGAGTTCTTGAGGCAACAAATTGGAGTCTGCAGTTCCTAAAGCAAGGAGGAGTGTTGAATAATGCTTTTGGACTGCAACATCTACATTATTTTTATGTATTTTACTCAGTCAAGAGTTGTTGAGTTTGTTTCCTATTTTTCAGGCACTAATTAAGTTGTTGTGATTTGTTTCCTGATATTTTTGTACTTTCAGCACTATAAATGTAACAGAATATCAATGAATAAAGTATTGTATTCCTTGCTGCATACTTTCAGCTGTATTCTTCTTCTCTTCTATCAATTTCAGATTTCCTATTCCAGTCTTTGCCTTCTTTTGTGTCTTTTTTTAAACTAACACAACAAAACCGTCGCGCATATGCTCTACTGGCCAGGGATGTAGAGACTAGTTGTGTTTTAAATACGAAGGGAATTGGTTGGGTAGTTAGTATTTTTAATTAAGTTGTTTAGTCTCTAGTTAATTACTTGGTTTAATGGTGTGATTGTGTTAACGTAAAGGGTAGCCTTAATTCATATTAGCTATGGTTTTGTGGCAATTATACAAACTTGTTACTCGATCATTTAACTTTAGTCTAATATATTTATCTTCAATCGCATTAGGATAAAAGTAATTAAATAAAAATTTGAGGATGTTATATTAAAATCCTGAAGTTCAGTGTACTCTCTGCAAAAAAAAATCCTACATTATGTTTTTGCATCTTTTGTGGTATTTTTTTAGTTTTACTTGTTATTCATCATAAGCAAGTGGATAGGGGTGAGCATTATTCGGAATAACTGAGTACTAAACCGAACAAGAACCTTGGTTCGGTTACCCCTTTTTTTTTTTTTGATTTGGTAACAACTTTACATATAATTTGGTATTTGGTTTAGGTTCGGTTTTACAGTAAAAAAATTCAGTTTAATCGAAACCGAACTAAATTATGATAATATACTAAAATATTTTTTTATGTGTTTATATAATATTTATTCTATATATTTATAATATCATTTGGTCTATTCAATACTAATAAATTACTATTGTTTAATGTATTATATTTTATTTATATCAAATTATAAATCTTTTAATTTTTATAAATTTTTTGTCCTTCATTAAAAGAATTTCGGTTACTACGGTTAACAATCGAACATAAATGATAAATTTTAGTTCGGTCACATTCGGTTGTTACTTGTATTTGGTTTGGTTCAATTTTAATAAATTAATATATTTTAATTTGGTTCGGTTCGGTCTAACTGAATGCTCATTTATTGAGTAGGTTGATAGATTTTTTGGCATCAGTTATTGCAGCGTATCCACAAATTATTATTTTGGAAGCTAAGCTATCTTCAGGGCACTATTTCCTATTTCTTCAACCTGAAAATATGGCACAGATTGTTGTCCAATTTACTCGTATAAGAATGTTATTGTTTTGTTCGGTATTCAAAAGCCAACCAGCTAGCCCTATCTCATATGATACTGCTGAAATTTCTAGGAAGTTGAAGCACAAATGCTCAGATTCTTGGTATCTATGTCCAATAAGAGTCTAGTGTGTTGAAAAATCTGTATAGTAAGAAGCAAGAGTAGAGAAATAGAGAATGTGAATCATATTATCAAATTCAGTTTGATGATTAACAGGGGTGTATTGGATTAAGACTTTTAATGACTTTTACATACTTTTAAAATCCAGAGGTATTCAATTAAGACTTTTTAGGAGTCTCTAAAAGTCATCAGGTATTCAATTATGACTTTTTAAGAGTCTTTAAAAGTCATCAGGTATTCAATTATGACTTTTTAAGAGTTTTTAAAAGTCATCCTGTATTCAAAAAGTCATTGAAAATTTATGAGAATGACTTTCATATACTTTTTATACAAAATATAATACAAAATCCTTAGAAAAAAGTCTTGCATCTATACTCAAGACTTTTTATTTATCATTTATCGTGAAATCCATAATCACCCGCCCTTTCTATATCTAGAAACGATCGATCTCCACCCTCTCCGACCTCTATAATCACCCGCCCTTTTTCATTACCCTCTCCGACTAGGGATGAGCAAAATACGGTTCGGTTCAAAAACCGAACCGAACCGAAAACCAAAGTACAAGAAAAATAGAAACCAAAACCAAACCAAAGTTCATATGATTCGGATAAAACCAAACCAAACCAGTTCGGTTCGGTTACGGTTTGGTGCGGTTAAAACCAAATCAATAAAAATTTCAATTTTTTAATTTTTATTACCATAATTTTTTATAAATTACATGTAAAGTATTGCTTAAATAGGATTTATATTACATGTATATTACTAAAGTCTCATAAATACAAACTATATAATAATACAAATATATAATATGCCAAATAAAATTTATATATATATATATATTTTTTTAAAAAAAAAAAAAATATTTTTTCATACTATGGTTTGGTTCGGTTCAGTTTTGGTTTTTTTAATAAAAGCCAAAAACCAAATTATTATATTTTATAAAACCAAAACCAAACCAAATAGAATTTGGTACGGTACGGTTCGGTTTTTCAACCTCGGTTCGGTTCTTTTTTGGTTCGCGGTTTGGTTTTGCTTACCTCTATCTCCGACCTCCATAATCACCTGCCCTTTTTCGTTCTGCAACAAGCACGAAGACAATTTTTAGCTCCATTTTGAGGTGTTCGCTATCATCTACATGATTTTAATGGCAAAGATCAACATCCTGAACATGCAAATGAGTTATTTAATATTCGTCATGCTTCTCTGAGAAATACAATTGAGAGGTTATTTGGTATTTTCAAATCAAGATTTATCATCTTTAAGATAGCTCCACCGTTTCAGTTTGACACACAAATAGAGCTAGTCTTGGCTTACGCAGGATTGCATAATTTTCTTAGAAAGGAGAGTCGATCAGATGAGTTTCCAATTGAACAAAATAGTGAAACTAATTCATCTACACCAATGTCAATTAATGAAGAAGAAGATTTTGAACAATTTGTTGGAACACAAGAGCAACAAATAAATTATGTTAATGAATAGAGAGCTAGTATTGTTACTGACATGTGGAATAATATTGAACATATGAATGATGATAAATATTAGAAATTTTATAGCCAAATTACAATTTTTTAATTAATATTACTACTCAATTTTTATGTTACTATTTCATATTTTATGTTTGGCGATTGTTGTAGTCATTTATGTGGTGTATTATCATTGCACACATGGAGATTATTAGTATTTTCTAATAAGTCTACAAAAGTATTTAAAAATCTTTAAAAGTCTATAAAAGTCTTTAAAGTTCTATAAAAGTTTATGAAATAAACTTTTTAAAAAGTCATCGATACTTTTAAAAATTCTCTGCAAGATATTAAAAGTCACTGAAAGTCATTAAAGTCTATAAAAGTCATTCACTTAAAAAAAGTCCATAAAAGTCTTAATCGAATACCACCCCCTAAGTTTGTTGCATAAATGTAATCACAGATTGAAACTCATAGTATTTTTAATTTTTTAAACATATGCTGATATTTGATCAATAGTTACAGGATAAATTCTTTAAAAAATGTGAGTTTCATAGATTTCAGGTCAAGATGGAAATCAATTTTGATACTTGTTACCATAAAGAGGTTGTCAATATGCAAATTAATATTTTATGTTTCCCTTCGAAGCATAGGCGGATTAGTAGCATTACCATTTTTTGGTGGATCTAATTATAGAAAAGTCTTTTTGGGGGTCAAATCGACTCTTACACAATCTTTGTTTTCCTATTTATTTGTTTCTGTGTCATGATCTATAGTGGTTTCTTTCCTTTAAAATTGATGTACTACAAGGATGTTATTGTTTTTTTCGGTATTCAAAAACCTGCTCGCCAACCCTATCTCATATGATATTGCTAAAATATTTGTTGGTTGTTGTGATTGTTTACGTGGTTTTTGCTTAATTAACAAAAATTAGGAGAAAATTCCACCCAGGATGAGCGTATTCTCCTTTATATATATATAAATGATGATGTCTCCATTTTATTTGGTATTTCTTTCTATGTATGAGTTACTTTTAAAGTATTACACACATATTTTCAATATTTTACCAATATACTTTATATTTATATATATTTCATATGTGGAACAAATTAAAATACATGTTTCAATATATTACTGATACACTTTTACATATTTAACGTGTTTTTTTTACGAAAAAAAAATCAATTGAATTAAGCATCCAGATAAAGAATATCGAATCAACACTTAGGGGTTATCAACGCAAACCACACGCTCAAACAATGAATGAGAAGCTCTAGCAATAAAATGAAAAAAATAATTCCTTGAAAGACTAACCAAAGAAAAAGAACATAGTAAAAAAGAACAACCAAGCATTTTACAAAGCAATTAAAGTTTCTACACAGAATCGACATTAGAACCGTAGCATTTATCAAAGTTGAGAGTTAGATTTCAAAACTACTCACGGGAAATTAAGTTTTTTCAACCACGATTAGGCCTCTTCACCAATTACAAGAGAGAATTTTAGCAAGTAAATGATCCAAAGGGTACTGCACCATTGAAGCATCGACTGACATGAAATACCCTTGCTCATTGCACACAACCCAACCCACTCAGATCAGCCCTTCTATTAAGAAGGCATCACCTTTTATATTTTCTATGATGGACATAAAAAACTCAAAGGTATAGTTTTAAATATATCATTTTTAAAAAATCAATTAACTTAGATTTTCTATCGAATTTAAGGATGGCAACGGTGTGGGTGCGGGGACGGGAGTGCATTCCCCACTCCGCCCCCAATGATTATGGGGGAGTTTCGGGGATTCCCCGTTTAATATTTCGGAGATTTTTTCACCCCCATCCCCACCCCACGTGGGTACCTACGGGTATCGGTGAATCCCTACCCATATCCAACAAATATAATAAATTAGTATTTTGTCATTTTAATAACTATTTTAACATTCAATGTCCAAAATACAAATTCTACCATATCACAAATGTGGTTTAACATTAAATGTGGCAATAAACCAACTTTATTTTGTACTAAAACAAATTCATGATTCTCTTACAAGTATAAACCAACTGCTTAAATCATTGGCTTATCGGTCTAAGACTGAAAGGCCACAAATCAGGCAACAAATCAAACGCAGAGAATCAAGAATCCCACTAGAGAGTTGCGCACGAAGTCATTGGAGAGAAAGGAAGGTGGAGGCGGCTGCGATTTGGGAGGGTAGCGTTTGAAGCTTTGAGCAAGGATGATGAGGAAAGGAATATTGGATTTTTACAGAGAAAGAAAAAAGAAATGAGGAGTCAATTGAAAATGGTACTGTACAGTACAGATATTCATTAGAAAGCAGGGCTTTAATAGAAAGAAAGGAAGAGAGATGGGCTTTAATCGTCCAAGCTCATCTCTCTTCCTTTCTTTCTTTCTCTTTGTGTGTGTGTGTGTGTGTGTGTGTGTGTGTATATATATATATACAGGGATTTATACGGGAGCGGGGCGGAGATCCCCACAGGGCGGGGATAGTACTACCCTCTCCCACACCCATTTAAGAATTGGGGATAAAATAACCTCCACCCCCATCCCCGTAGGGGATAATATCGGTTATTCCCCGCGCCCGCCGGCTCGGATCCCCACGGTTTTCGGATTATCCCCGCCCCATTGCCATCAACTACCTTAAATTCCAATTCTTGTCATTAGCCACTCTCCACCCAATAAGATATCTCACCATTGGCTAGCATCAAGTATGTCACTTGCAATTTTTCCAGCCAAGTTGCAACTTAACATTTTCATAGCCCATGTCAAAAGATATATCAACTCTATATGCTAATTTCAGCTCTATGGTAGGAGACCAAGTTAATTTCCCTTCACTCCCAAAGTAAAAGTATGCTTTTTTGAAATCATGTTAAATATTGCTCATGCTGTCAATAAAAACCTTCCCAACCTGCTCCCCTTTAAGTTTTAACTCAATAACTATTTACAATGATTTGTTTTTCCTCTTGGGTGGAGTTGAATACTTTGATGTGGTCTTACTTGACCTATAATGTTTTCTACTCCCAAAGCTCCTCCTCCTCCATAGTACTTGAAGGGAAATTGGAAGGAAGACGTGTGTATATATATGTAAACAATGCAAGCTTTAACGATATTATTTCACGAAAACAAGCGAATGCTCTTGGATAATCAGGAAAATTAACTTGGTCGTTTGTGAAAGCGGAAGACGAAATTGGGGCTATCGAATCTTTATATTTTGGATGTGAATGGACAGGGTCGGAGATTGGGCCCTACAAGGGTAAGATAACAGCTAATTTTTATAATCATGATAGTTATTATTATTTGCTGTTCGGAGGGGAATGGTGGATTTCACCAGAGAAGGTTTCATTTGACATGGAAAAGGGGATGGATGAGATTTAATTATTTAGGAAATGTAGTAGAGTTAAAATCTGCGTTTAGTAGAGTTTAAATCTGTTTATATTGAAAATGGCAAAGAGGAGGTGAAGGATATATGTTCAAAGTAGAAATTATTGCTTCCAAATATGTGATTTTAGTAGTATTAAGAGTATTAAGAACATAATTTGGAAAGAATCAACTATCAAAATATTTTATTTAAAAATTTTGAATGTTGATATTTCTAAAATTTTATAAATATTTTTTTATTGACCATTTGTGGTCTTTATTCTATATTTATATAAATTTTTCTTTTTATTCCATTAAATCTACATTGATATTTTTTCTCTTTTATCAATCTCACGATCTCCTTTTCCCCACTGCAGATTTAATTTGAAGGTTTCCAGTGATTTCTTAGTAAATATACTACTGATTGAGTAGATATTTGGCTTGGTAAATATACATAAATATACTACGAATATAAATAAATATAATTACACAAAGGAATTTCAAACAAGGAAGCAAATAGTACAAAAATGGAGAAACAATCAATCAACAATTACCACAACATTAGCACCGGTCTTTGTTTCGTCGTCGGTGGCCATCGAAAACTTTGAGACCGGAGGAAATCACCTACCAAATCCCCTTGAGCCGAAATCCATAGGCAATATTTCAAAAATTTAAAAATTAAAGATAGAAAAAAAAAAGGAAAGGAGCAAAAGTTTACATGTCGTACGAAGGAGAGGGGCAGAAGAAGATCTACCCGATGAGCAGCCAGCAGGAAAGAGGCTACCATACGCAGCTGAAAAAAAAAAACACAAACACATTTAGAAATTTAAAAACTTAAAGAGAAAGATCCAAGAAAAATGCACGAGATAGAGAAAGAAAAAAAAATGAAAGGAGAAAAAAGAGGAAAAAAATATTTACTTGAGCAACGAAGGAGAAATGCTGCTAAAACCATTGGATGAAATAATTTTTGTTGATGAAGAGAAAGAATGAAAGAGTTAAGCTAATATAAGCATTTTTTGCACTACACTGTCCACACATTGGTTAGACAGTTTGCACACAACCGACGAGGTGATAGAGAGTGTTCAATAACGAGAGAGAGAGAGAGTTAGAATTAAATTAATATGTTCAGTAGTAAATTAAATTAAATTAAATGTACATAGTTACACTTTTTTGTCCAACTATACTTCTGTAAATTAAATTTGTTGGTAACTACGTTGATTACTAAATTTTGATTTATATTTATTCAATTAATCATATAAATTTCAAGTATTACTATGTTTTATTTTATGAAATTAAACACAAAATGATAAAAACATTATACATGTTGATAATAAAATTCTTTAAAAATGTTCTGATTCCAGTTTGCCTTTGATCTTCATATGTTCGAGTCTACAAACCATGACCAGAACTAAAGGCTCCACGTTTATAGGTAATATGATACCTCTTATAATCAATCATTAACATCTTAACAATTTTTCACTTAATTTGTTCAAGAAATAAGTAAAATTTATAATTAAAAAGTAGCAAACAAATAATATTCCATTTTCATTTGGGTATCATCATAAAATATGAAATATGAGGGCAATGGTGTTGGAACTTGGGCTCTTGTTTCCACATTGCGAATATAAATCTACAATTATGACTTGTGGATCCTATAGACCTATATAGGTTAGAACCCATGATCATACTTATTAGGGATTAGTTTGGAATGTTTTTGCATACCACAAAAGATAAAAGGGAAATGTCAATAGAACAAAGACCAAAAGGACAAACTGATAATAGCACAGGGACAAAAAAAAAGTCTTAATACCTTGTAAAAATTACCCATTTGTCTATGAATTCATATTACTATTTACCTCATTTGCCAGTAGTCATTTTATTTTTTATTTTTATTTTTATTTTTTTACCCTTATACTATTTTTTAAAATTCCAAAACAGGGAAAGCAAATACAATCGCGGTTTTACCCAATCCATATACATCCTTAATTGCTTACAATTATGAATGCCAGCAAAAGAGAGATAGTTATCAAATTCATAAATTTCTCATGTATTTGTTACTTAAAAATAAGTATAAAAAACCTCAAAAAGTCGAAAAATCCAATAAAGGCACTTTGCCTTTATCATAATAAAATGAAAAATGGAGAAAAACTAATTGAACACAGAGAAAGAGGAAGAAGAAGACAATCACAATGATCAAGGAAAATTCACACTTTGGATCACATATAGAACACAAATGAATTCAAGATCAAATGAAATAATAATCAGCATTTACAGACTCGAACGGGAAAAAAGGATTTTCAAATTTCATACAGCTACCAACCGTAAAGAAAGATGGATTATGCACTAAAACACAAACCTATGCAACCCAAATATGTGAATTTGCTGACAGATCAGATAACTATGATACCTATTCGCTGCCTAATTTACAGAGGGGTCGAGTTAATAAAAAAAAAAACCTGCCTTAGGAACTGCCGTGAGATCTTACAGATGAAATGGACTGTGCAGATACAGAGGCTGTTGGGCTGTTAAGCTCCCGCTCTCCATCAATAGCTTTTGGTTTTCCACTTAATCTTTCCATTGCTTCTTGGCAAATATCATTAAACCAGTCATCTTCTGGCAGTATGCTGCATTTAAAGTATAGGTCCAGCTTTCAAAATGCTATCATATTGATGTCACATGGACATTAACATTGACAAAATCATTCACATTCTTCCTATTCTGAGGGAGCTAAAGAACGACCAATAACCCACAAGGAGCATCGGCCTTAATCAGAAAATAAAGAATAACAAAACACCAAAAGAATTTGATAAGATGAATTTACAAGTCTTGGAAGTGCACTGTAGTAAAGGAGGTCATTTCGTCCTCCTTACCAAAGCTCTTAATTGAATAAAAGAAAATTGCCCTAGCAGAAACCCACTGCTTGCAACTTAAGTAAAAAATGGGCTTTGAGTGGTATTTTTAATAAGTTGACAACACTAAACAGAAGTGGAGCTAATTTATAATCCAAAAGAAGAATTTTGTTTACCTGTCTGGATCCATTCCTGTAGCAGAAAATGCAGTCACAGCTTTAGCTATGATCTCATTGACGACACGATGCAAATTCCGTGATAAATAACGTCCTTGAGAAGCGAAGCACATTACAAATTTCATATCCAAATAAAACTGCACATTGACAAAAGTGATATCAAAAGCCCGATATACCATGAATACATTGAAAAAAGATGCCACGTTTACATACTTGTTGCAGACCAAGAGGACCTAAAGGCCTTGGGCCTTCCTCAATATCATCCCAAAAGCTCTGATCTTCCGAAAGCCATAATATAACTGTTTCAGTGAGCCTCATCAGTAGTAATGTAGCAAATCTTTCCCTTCCCACAAACATATCAGCTGCTATGCTAGCCATTCGGTTCAGCTTTATAAAAAGTTCCTGAATAACATAGCAAACGTAAGATTTGTGTGAATACTTAATAGGTCTGATGTTACACACCGAAACTAGATATTATAGAATTGTTAATCCTCCTTTAACCCAGCAAAACAATATTCGCTCAGAACCCTTTTCCTCAGCCAGTATATATTTAAATTTTGACAGTTCATTTGCCAAATCCAACTGAATGGTGAGCTCAACCAAATAGCAATGTCTCCAATCCATCTAAATTTGACACAAAATTATTGGACAGTTAAATGAATCGTGAAAAACTTCCTCAGCAAATATTTCAGCCAATTTCGTATAAATCCATTCAAATTAGCTCTGATGTGAAATGAAAAACTGATAATCCATAATTACCAAACTTCAGTTTCCACATAGTCCATTTAATTCTAATTATATAAAGAACTATTTAGAAGCATACCATGTGTCTACATACACAAGATAGTAGCATGTATAATAAGCCGCATCCCCCACACTTGTGAAAAGAAAGTGAAAATATATATGGGCACCTAGAGTAGTACAAAGAGAATAAGCTAATCTACATAAAGAAAAACTTCATACTAAATAGTGTAACAATTTATACAACATCAATACAAACCCTTACCACCCCACCTACCACAAAAAAGGGAAATGGAAAAAAGAACAGCAGCATCTGCTATGAAAAATACCTGGAATATCGGAGATGGAAACCATTCAACCTCATCTGCACTCCCATCCATGTTTAAGTACATTTCTGCAATAAGATGGCTATCACCATCTTCTGTGAAAATAAGATCAAGTGCATGCTGTCGACAGAAAGTATCCTTCAATCTATCAACTGAACTTACAAGTCGCTTCCTCCATTCTCGTTGCTCCGGATGGCGATTTTGCCTATCTAAGGGCCTTCTACGGTTATCATCCTTGTAATTGGCCTGATGCAGAGGAGAAAGCTTCATTGCAGCCCTTGGGAGCAGTTCATCAGCCAACAATGAGGCATTAGCTAATAATGCAATTTGCTGAGCTTCAGTCTCAGCCATCCGTACAATTTTATTTCCTGGGCCATCAAAATTTGCTTCTTCTTCCATTGAACCTGGTAATGCTTTTATCAGCATGTTCACATATGAGTTGAATACTTGAAATAAACCTTCCAGAGATTGACTTCCCAACTGCATACTTAACAGTGGTCCAACATCCTCAAAGAAGTCCTAAGAAGCAAAATGTCATGGGTGAAGGAAAGAATAAAACCATCAATAAACATACAATAAGAAAATAATTAGTAATCCATCTGACAAAAAGAAAGCACGAATGATTAATTATGAATTGATAATTCAGAAGCAATTATAGAGATAAGAAAAGTTGCTCTACTCTATTGAAAGAGTGAACACAAGAAATTATCCCAGTGGCATCAATAAAGGGGGGAAAATCCATCCTAGCAAAATCCCATATGAGGAACCAAACATTCAAGATCAGAAGATCATAAAATGGTAGATAAGCAGATAAATGATACAAAAGAAGTTAATAACTAGGACCATTGCATTCACCAATATATCGTATGAGTACCTTTCAACCATAATATAACAGCTATTGCAAAGAGTACTTTTTGTTGCCCCACTATAAGGAAATATTTAAAAGATAACAATTTACTTGAACTAAGGTTGAGCTATGGAGAGAACAGTAATAAAAAAGGTTTGTACACATTCAATTAAGTATCAGACATCATCAACAACAAGAAAACACCTCTTCCAGTTAGATTTTTCACAAACCACCAATTACATACCAAACAATTAAAGAACAATTCAAAAGAAGGGTCAAAAGAAAGTAAAAACGAAAAGGAGATAAAAAAAAAACCACTGCTCAACAGACTCTCTCTGTCCCTTTCTCAGCATTATCTTTGGGCAACTTCTTAATGTGGAAAAGAAAAAGGGACTGAAAGACATGTTCAAATAAGCATATGTATAATGTAGGAAAGAGAAAATGTTTTAATGATTAAAAAAACTATAGGAAGATAACTCACCTGGACCATCAAATTGAAGCGATGGGCGCTGCTTGTGAGTTTATGTTGAAATGCAGCTGTGTTACTAAGTGATGTAACAGATGACCTGCCAGACTGCCGACCTCCTGTTGGCGGGTAAGTAAGCACCCAGTCATCAGCAGCAGCCAAAGCAGCAGTACTCTCTTCAATTCGTTTTAGATTTGCATCTAATGCCTGTTCAACACTAGGTCTAAAGTGTTTTAAAAGCACAGGACAAAGTGACAAGCCACGAGCTTCCAACAAAGTGCAATGACCTAATGCTATTTGGACACACTCTGCAGCAGCTCTTAAGCCTCCAGCAGCCGCTGATGATGCTAATGCATGCCTTTTAACAAGCACAGCAAAAGCTTCTGTTTGCTTTGTAGCCCACATTACAAGCTCAGAATTATAAGCCAGCTCACTGCCAAAAATAGACAATGAATCACTAGCAGCTTGAGCTATAGCGGAGAATACTATCTGTGAGAGTGCAGCAGTGTATGCTCCTCCATACGAGGTACTCGATGGACGAAGGCTTTGCATGTTATACTCAAATCTTTGAGAATGTGCATTGAGTAGTAAACTATGAGCACGAGGGCCATCCCCCAGCTTTTTAAGAGCTGATATAGCTGAACGAAGTTCATTACCACGGGTAGAAGGTTGGCATGCAGCTTCAGCAAGCTGATCAGCTAACTTTTGCCGACGCTGTGTAAGAGCTCTCTGCAATGACCCAAGCATATCGGGACTCAATAGTTTTGTTTCTCTTGCTTCGGATGCTGCACGTTCTCCTTCATCTAAAGCTGCCACAGCTTCATCCACTCTTCTTTCAGCTAATAAAACATCAAGAAGATCAGGAAATTCTATAGCCCACTTCTCCAAGTCAGACTGTTCTTGATCTTCAGTATTTAAAAAGCCATTCACAGTAGAGGCTTCTGAAGCCTTCGTAGATATTGAATCAAGTTGAACTCCCTCAGCTAAACCATGTATTAGAGTAGCCTGAGTTGATAACAGATTTCTGATGGATGAAAGCTCCCCCTCTAGATCTGATATCTCTTTTGAAGTGCTGTAATCCCAAAAGAAGATCTCATGAATTCCAAAATCACTAACCAATGAAGTTCAAGAGTTTGAAAAAAAAATAAAAAACAAAGTAATGATCCTATAGTCCAAACATCTAGATTGATTCCCAGTGACATTGAAATCGACTTGGTTTAAAGGATTTGGGGTTTAATGTTGGAAAGAAACTTACGTATTCCATTAATCGATTTACACAGAAATTAGCTTTTCAAAAAATCCAATATTTTTAGGAGGGAACAAAATACGAATTAATTTGGTTCACGTAATGCTACTTGCCTCTCAAAATTGTATATTCAAGAATGTAATCATTAGGCATACAGTTCCATGACAGTAAATTATTAAGCTTTCTTTTGTTTTGGAATCCTGAAAATTAGGCAAGATTATCAATGACATCTTATTTTCAACAGTTACACTACCTTCAATTTGAAATCCTTTCAGAGTATTTTTAGAATAATACGAAGGTGTTACACCATCAAACATGAAGATCAAAGAACAATCAAAAGAGTTAACAAATTCTATAGTTGCAGCCACTTGTTTAAATTCAAAAATAGGATCCATAAACTCTAGACTTAAAGCAATTTTAGCCAGATAAAGTCCTTAAACTTGACTTGCACAATCAATTTGGTGAAAACCAACTTTGAGTACCAATTTAGTCCAAAACCTAGCATATTTCTTTTATCAAATTAGTCCAAAACTGACACGTCAGAAAATGATTGGTGGCATTTTCACACATGTTATTTTGACAGTAGTCTGTTAAGGTTGACTTGACCAAAAATGCCAAGTTGTAGGACCAAACTAGTACTTAAATTCATTTGGGCAAATTGACCTTGCAAGCCAAGTTGAAAGTAAAGAGTAAATTATGGCATTCAAATTTGTACGATAATGGAAAATTGAGAAAATAAAAGGCAAAAATAACACATTTGATCTAATTTACATCAATAAGACAGAATAACACAGAGTGTTAGATGTTTCTGGTCATTTATCTCATAAAATCTTATATTGGGTAGAAAATTATTTCAATGAAATTTTTCATTATGTGAACTCATTGTCATCAATGAAGGAATATGGGATTCAGAAGAAGGTTGCAAACGATCAAAGATTCTTAGGTTCACCAAACACAACGGATCAGCTTTACTTCCATTTTTCATGATAACTGTGCTCACTTTATCGTTGAAATTTTTTATATGTTCCTTTATTTACTTCTGCTACCGCTAAGAAATTGACAACATTCAAATTGCAACATATTGCCATTGGCAAAATGATTTGTGGTCACATTTCCCTTTTCCTTAAATGCACTTATTCGTGTTTCATCATGGCCTATCCTCCATCTCCCTCTCACACCTTAGGTTGGTTGATCATTTACATTCTTAACTTACTACCTTAGGTCAGTTCTAATCTCAATTCATCATCCCCAAAAGTAAATTTATCAATCTGACTGGATCAAAGCAATATAATCAACTTCTGCATGACATTAAAAAATGAGAGGAAAAGTCCCTTAACATCTACAAATATCATGCCAAGGAAGATACTATTAGCCTGAATAAACATATACGTACTCTAGATAATAATTTCAAGGGGAAGAGAAGCACCAAAGATTTGATTTGGTTAGCACTAAGTGACATTCGAGATACAGTGTTATACCTCAGCTTCAATTATGACTTTCCTAGAAACTAGTAAATATGAAGTTAATTATTAAGCAAACATGCATAACAAAGGAGAAATACAGCAAGCAATTTCATTTCTATAAAAAAAGAAAAAGAAAAAAAAGCACTCACCGGATGAAAGCAGTATAATTTGCATAGACACTCTTCCGCATTTCCTCAGCAGAAGCCTTCTTCAAATCCAAAAGGTAGGAACATAATTGCCTAATCTCCTGTAAGCAGCAACATAAGTACATCAAAACGAAGTAAATCTAATCCTCATTTAGGGAATTCGGTAGAAGAAGCATATAATTAAATGAAATAACTCAAGTATCTACAATTAATTGAAGAATTCAACGATTTTATAATGAAAAGAAGAAGGAAAAGGAAATTTGACCTTGTCGTTGAGAGAGCATTTAGACTGAACATAAGCATCGGCATCGAACTTATCGGATTTGAAGAGAGTGAGACCTTCTTCAAGTTTGGTGCCGTTCTCCTTGACCGGAGTGCCTCTGGAGCGGGCAGTTTTAGCAGAAGCCATATACGATTGTGGAAGAAATTGAAGGAAAGAATCAGAATAGAAGGAAGAAGGAGAGATCTAGAAAGGGAAGATGATTAGGAGGAAGAGAAGAAGGAGGAGGAAGGAAGAAGTTGGTGTAGAGGAGAGAAGAAAGCGTGAAATTTGGCGAAACAGCGCCACCCTGTTCTTTCTCACCTCTCTCAACACTTATTTACTTGTCGTCTCTTCCACCAGCGACGACTCTTGTTTACTTACCTTTTACTGCGGTGAACTCTTTTTACTGTACTGGTCACGCCTAATTTTTTAATCTCTTGCCATTTATCGTTATTCTGAGAAATTATATAATATATCCGACACACCACGTTATTCGTATGCCAAACTAATAAAATCACGCCGTGTTATATATTTTAGCATGCGGGATTGATAAATTAGCTTCTTGGATTTATATTTTAGGGTCTAGGTTTTTATTTAAATAATCAACTATTAAATAAATAAATAATTAATTACAACGTGTTATTTTTCTATTGGTTAGAGGGTAATTTATTATAATTTTATTGGCTTGGTAGACGGATGATATAATATGCCAGACGTACTGTATAACTTCTCCGTTATCATATGGAAAACCGGTTAAAATTTGTTATGAAGCTTATTGTAACCTTTTTCTTTTTTTTAAAGTAAATAGCAATAAAAACATCCTAATTCAATTTCACTTTATGTTTAACGTTTTAGCTCAATTTCACCAATTTCTAAATAAATAGGAATAATTATTGCTGCCAAAATTAATATGAAGTTCTATTTCTAACTATGCTCATTGTAATTTATACGCTTATTATTGTAACATGAAGTGTTAATCATATTATTGCATAAATGATGCAACATTGTTTTGTTGATAAAAAATTTTGCTTTATATAACAATGGGAAAAATTGATATTCCCCAGAGGATATAGTTGATCCTTTACCCTAAAAATTTATTATTTTCACACTAGATAATAAATTAAACTCATTAGTCAAATAGGATATTCATATAGGTTCAATACAACTTGGAGAAAATCAAAACAAGACCTTAGCTAACATGAATTTTATAATTAAAAAGAAAACAAATTATATATATATTTTTAAATTATCACTATATTTATAGGGATAATATATGATCTCAAGAGACTTATATCCTTAGCTAACATGAGGAATGTTATTGGCAAATATAAAGGAAAAAATTGGGCACTTTCGGTTATTGCATACCAAACACAATAGCCAACTAAGAAAACTCATATAGGAGCATATTGAGCTGGCCAGCCAACCAAGAAAAAAAAAAAAATAATGAAGTTCAAAAAGCTAATAATTCGTTTTCCATCAAAGAGTAGGTGAATAAGATTGCAAATGATTACTTTATTACAACCATTGTTGTGTTAATTAGGTATTACATACCCAATTAAAATCCAATCTACTTAAAAGAGGGACAGCTGAAAATCTCTCTGCAAATGTTCATCCCTTCATTCAGGCATTCATGACTGAGGAGTATCCCCGCGCAAAACTGTTACAAAACCAAACAAAAACATTTTTTTAATCACAAGCAATGAATTAATCAGAAGTAATACAGTCAAACTATGCATGAATTTGTATTATCAAGCAGGACAACTACAAGAAGAAGCCACACAAAAAGGAAAACAAGGTGCAGACGCCGTTGGTTTTACGTATTAGAAGAACAATAACCATGAACCTAATTCCACTACAACATAAACAAGGATAAGCCCGACTGATAAGCTGAAGCGAGACATATTTCCACTCATAATTTCTCCTCCAACTACTTTCCAGGCAATGATTGGTTGGCTTGGAAAATTTGATGTTGTTTTATGCGCAGTTCACATGGATAATTCTCTCATCTGTTGAAGATTTGTTAAAATGGTTATTCTGCTTTTTAGTTAACAAACTACAAGTTCAATCCATTAAAATAGTGATGAACAAACAATGAAATCCAACAACTTCGCTGAATTTACTGGTAAGTTCGATGTCTGCAGATTAGCTAATGCTCTCTATGATGAATCTTTCAAACAAGCCCCTTGATTTCATTCATATCAGTAGCACCTCAAGAAAACTACCATCGCTGATTGCACAAGATGACAGAATTATTTATGCAACTTCAATTTTTGGTTAAAAAGGCAGGAATCAACATACTGTTGAACAGAAAGGGATGTCAAACGCCTTCAATTATGAAAACAAGAATTGCTACTCACCCACTAACAAAGAATTCAAAGTTCACCCATGAAAAACCACTGCAAAATCAGTTATTATATGAAATGCAAGTTTTAAGTTATAGAAAAAAACCATGACCTCAAAAGAAAAGGTATAATCTTTGGACAAACTTGTGTATTTTAACCTATGAGCAACAAAAAAGGAACAGGAGAGAAATCTAAAAACACCAATGTTACTCCAAAAAACTCCTTTTACTCGAGAAGTGAGAAAGAGGTAAGAATAATGATTAATGAAGACAAAAACTAGCTATAGCTCAATGGAGAGGGGAATGAGTAAGGTAAAGGTTATTGAACTTTTTACGTTCCGAAGGATTTTCTCACGAGTTGTGCAAATAGGACCAGAATCTCTCATAATTTGAGTAAATAGGACCAAAATTTCTCATAAGTGGCATAAACTTAGGACCTTCAATAAGCTGCAAACAAATTGTGCAATCCTAAACTCATTACAAAAATTAAAGGTGAATGTGTCACAAAAAAAAAAAAAAAATAGAAATTAACTGTATAGAAGATATTCCAAAGCAAAAAAGGGCACGGATTGAAGCATATAGTATTCATGAATAACAATGAGGTAGACCAGTGAACAAAACTCAAAGTGCTCAGATTTAACTGTCTGCAAAGTGCAAGATGCATGCTACAATTGCCATAGCTCATGACAATTCATGACAACCGCTAAACTTCAAATGAGCAAGGAATCCATACTTTCTCTATCAATTGAACCACCAATCAGACATAAAGTGAAACAGCCTATCTATGTAAGAGCAAGCAAACCAAGAAACAATAGTCAGAAGGCAACACTAAGACCACCAAACAAAAGTCTTCGACATTGATGCTAATTTGGAAACAACACCCAGAAAGAGTACTAGATGGAGAAAGCTGGAGCTTTCTTAAACTGATAGAAATGCAGCGACTATAGATTCCATCCAAAAGATTGATCTTTTATGAAAATTAAGTAATCAGAAAATTAAATCACAGTTGGTCAACAAATACATCGAGATCGAAGAAACCAATCGAATCCGTGAAAAAAAAATACGGCAAAGGAAAACGATAATTAAAACAACTCAGATGGAGAAAGAGAGATAGAATCATACTGGGTTTTTCGGGCTTGCCATTCACCCATTTGGAGACTGAAAAATGAACCTTCTCGCGAGTTAGGGCTTCAGTCTTGTAGGGTTCTTTGAGGCAATTCCTAACCAGATTTGCACATATGTTGGAATATGTTATGTAAGTCATCCCAGCTGATCTCCAGAAAGGTACGGCTGCGTTCGACGCCATTTTCAGCTGTCTTCTTCTCCTTTCTTCTTCTTCCCTTCACCTCTATTTGCTCTGCTGATCGCCAAAGCTAGTGTGACCTAATTTCTCTTCAGCCTTGGGCTTTTCCCCATTTGTTATGGGTCTAAAAGCCCCTTTTAATTCATAGGATTTTTTTTTTTTTTTTTTTTTTTTCACAAAACATAATAATTAATTTGGAGTTTTGGACTGATTTGTATAATTTGGAGTTGTATTTATATTCTATATCTTTTTTAAAAAAAAAAAATTCTCAATTTTATTTTTTTATTAGAAAATTATCAATTTTGCACCAAAATTATGGTACAAAGATTAAATGTGTTTCTAATTTACAATAATATTATCTCATGATAGAAATTCTAACACTTAATTTTACAATTTTTTAAAGATTAGTGTAAAATTGAGCTAGGATTCTATTATATTGATAAAATTAAATATATTCAAATCCAACCATTTTATACAATTAATATAAAATTGTAGAATAAATATAAAATTAATTTTGTAATAATATTCAAATCCAACCATTTTGTACAATAAATATAAAATTAATTTTGTAATAATTATAAGAGTTAAATTTGAATGAAATAAATATTTTTAAATAAAATATATATAAAATAACTTTCAAAATACATCTAATATGAAGAAATTATAAAATACGTATCGTCAAGTTATACAACAAAATCATGCTACGTATTATATTTTAAGATTTAAGATTTATAAATTAAACTAAATATTATATTTTAAAATTTAGAATTTATAAATTATTCTCTAAAATTTAGAATTTTTATTTTAAAATTTAAAATTTTATTTAAATATGCATAATTAAATGGATGATTAATTAGTTGTAATGGGGGCTGAGTTGTTATGGTGTCATCCATCTATCTTCTACTCCTCTGTTAAAAGTTCAAGCTTTGACTAATCAAGGCTTCCATCTTCAAATTTCACACCAAAATTATCATCTTCATCTTCATCTTCATCTTCTTCAATCAATCAATGCATATTCAAGCTCAATCTCTCACCCCAAACTTCCCTCTCTGCCAATTCTTTCTCCCCAAACCCACAACCAAACTCCATTTTCCAGCTCCATGCAAGCATAACCGGTTACCCCATTTCTCCTTAAAATGTTCTATTTCCACTGTTTCAGCCCCTTCCTCTACCTGCAAGCCTCTTCCTTCCGAAAATTCTAGGACAATCATGGAACTTTCTTCGCTTGCCACTCTCTCTACTTTGACCCACGATAACTGGCCTCTGGGTATCGGTGTTCGCTTCGCTGTCGACGAAGATGGGACTCCAGTTCTTTGCCTGACTGATGCCCATAGTCGTTTCTCTGTTGGCAACAAGTCTAGTCTTCACGTTCAGGTATTGGAAGATTTATTTTGGGTAAATGCTTTAATTTCCATAAATATGTGATCTTTCGATTTGGATTTGGCGTGGATCAGTTGGAGCAGTGTGGAATGCGGACTCCTCAATGCACTATTCAGGGCTCCTTACACAAGCCTGAGGACAAGAAGGTTTTGAAGGTACCGTATAATGATTTCTGCGCTTTTTATTGGCCAATTGTGATGATTGTTGAATCGTAAGTAGTCTTAATTTTAAGTTCAATGTTTCTACATGCTCCTTTAATTACTTTTGATCAATTGAGTGCAAATGCTAGCAAAGTTTGATACTTGTTTGGAGGTTGGTTATTGTCAAATTGCTATTAGTTTCTTAAAGAGACTTGTCATTCAATTTCCAAATGTATATGCCTTTTTTCCAAATAAGATTCTAGTCTTGCTTTGAGTGCATTCTAGTGGTATTGGGGAAACATGTTATGATAAGGTTTTGAAAATTACTGCATCCTTGGAACTAAAATGTTACATGAAATTGTGAAGCATTGTTGTGTTTTGTGTCAAATCAAGCAAATTGCCTTTCATGTTTTGCTTGATTTGTGAGATAATTATCTTTCAATCATTAATGAAATTAACTTTTGTAATCCTTCTAAGGTGATATTTTCTGTCCAGAAAATACTTCCCTCTATGATATTGGATGGCGTAATTCTATGGTATAGAAGCTTGTTTGATGGAGAACCCGATGTGTTAGCATGAACCATGAATCTAGTGTTTCTCAGATGATCTGAAAATTGATTTTTCAAGTGGACTGATCTTTTGTCCTGGCTTCTGCATTTTATTCAGTTTGTTGGTTGTAGTACATCAATATGAAGGTGCCTTAGGTACTCTGTTAGATTGCTGTCTATATGTTGCAACTTAAATTTTCAAAATGCAGTATATATCCATATATCAGAACTTGCTCCTGTGCCCCTATAGATATGCTTGCTTGCACTCCTGTATCTTCCCACTCACATTAGGCAAGTTTTTTATGTTTCTTATACCCCATGGTGTCTAATTAATGCAAGTGAATATGTGTTCCGATTTTTGCTCAATAATATTATTTGTACATGCTATTTTTTTCTAGTGGCATCAAATGATGTGGAAAAAGAGATTTGGAGAAGAAGTGGATGAGGAGTTCATGTATGTTATTTCCGTGGAGCGGGTACTTCATATGGAAGACTTCATGGAGGTTCGATCTTTTTTTTTTTGAACTTGTTTATGTAATTTTGTTATGGATTGAATTTTTCCTTTTCTGAATAAGAATTTCACAATCCTATCCTTTGGTAGGTTATTATTGACCCATGTTTCTTTGAATGAATGAATTTCTTGGCTGGAATTGTTTTAGGATGGTGTTTGGGTCTCTTCATCAGATTACAAAAATGCAACTCCAGATCCGCTCAGAGATTCTGCAGAAGCACTCGTTAATGAGATAAATGCCAAGAACATTGAAGACATTTACCGTTTTTCCAACATATATGTTGATTTGGATTTCCAGGTTAGCAATTAGCCCCTGTTTTCAAACCCCTGCTGTAACTTTTACATTCTTTGTACATATTGTTCTTTAGGATTGCAGAAATGATTTGCGTTTATTTTTTCTCTACATCTAACTTTATTGAATAAAGTATGTATTTTAATTTTCTTCAGGCATAAGTGCAAATTATCCTAGGTGTAACATGAGAGAAAATTAAGAATAACACCTTGAGTGGGGAAAACATTTATATAATATAACACAATCCAAAAACTATTTGTTTAATCCCTTAGTGGTACCAGAGTTGTCTCCAGAACTGTGAAACATTGAGCTTGAGCCTCATACCAGAGCCTTGCGACCCCTCCCAATGAATATATAAAAAGTCCTCTGTTCTTATCATATAGCGGTGTGAAGTTTTTTCATTCCTAGAGTCCCTTTTTGGCATTGTTCCATGAGAAACTGCCTTTACTTTCCTGGATGTCAAATGAATATGGAGGCTGTTATGATGAAATAATAATTGCAACGGAGCCTCCCTTGTAATATTTTGTTCAGTTGAATGGAAAACTTATATTGTTGTCCCAATTAAGAGTAAAATTATATGCAACTCATATTTATTTTATTGAACTAGATTGTATGCTTATATTTGTGTCAACCTTGTCTTCGTATTTTATTCATACGAATGTTTTTGAAATATTGGATTATACAATATTCTAATTATCTCTCCTATTCTTTTCTCTCTTCTATTAAGCTTTCACTCATTTTGTTACATATTTTCTCTTACCATACTCAATTTATCCCACCCAGATGATCAAAACGTTAGTGGAATAATTGGCATAAAATTCCAAAGGATCATTCACACTTGAGTTATCATAAGTCCAAATTCAGAAAAATCTAATGTAACACAAATCTAGCGTGCATTTGGTTTTGGTTTTTCCTGGATCTTAATTGTTGTTTTGCTTACTTGTGGCTGCTTTTTCGCTTTTTGTTTCAATCGGATAATTTTTAAGCTACACAGGGCTACTAAATGGTCAATTAGACTGTATCCAAACCTGTTGCTGCTTTTTTCTTGAGCGAAAAGAGTGCTTTTTATTCTCAGCCACAGGGAACTTCTTTATAATTATAAGAACTTGATAATTTTTTAGAACATTCTTGATCCAAGTCAAGCTTGTTAGAAACACTTAGATACCCTTTACATCTTAGAATGTTTTTCCATGTTATAGAAAGTTTTTCATTGCAGAAAAACCTTCAAAATTAGTAGTCATAGGTTAATGTCATGCCAGCTTTATTGTAAAAATAATGATATGAGGAAGAATATCTGAGCATGCTGGAAACTGAACTGTGCATTTTGGGTGGTGACATCTACCAAAGAGGTATTTAATTGTATTTTTCAAGTGATAGAGCAGTTAATATGCAAATAATTGCTAGTTGATGTGATTTTAATCTAACAATGCTTTGGAAAAAAAAAATAGTACCCACCTTGCAGAGACGAATGGCATATGCTGAAAATCACATAGCATCTAATGCTACACGATCCTTTTGTGTTCAAAATAAATTAGTTTTCCAGTTGCATTACTTATGTGTATGCATCTTCCTTTTTCATGTGTTTGTTTTCTCTTTACTTTGTCGTTATGGTCATCATGAAATATAATTTGGTTGCAGGTTTCGGAGGTGAAGATGATATGGATTGATCGTCTAGGTTTCGACATGCGCCTCTGGTGTCCTCAAAAAGGTATTTTCGATGTCCGAATTCCTTTCCCAAGAGAAGTGACAGATATAAAGGGTGCGAGGTCTTCAATCAATGGTATGTCACAACTTGCATGGGAGGTGGAAAAGAATTATCATTCCCCTGATTTTGAGAAGGTAACACAATTAAAGCAGATTACATATAACGTATCATAATTAGTGATTTTTTTTTTTCTGAAGCAACATGGTAGGAGAGGTTCATGAAAATTTATTCTTTGTTGAGGTTTTATATCAGATAAATAGGTGATACCTGCAAGGCCACCCTTTTTGTGTAGGAATTTGTTGATGTGATATTTTCAGAATGTCAATGTTTCAGTCCTTATTGTTTTTGAGGCCATTCGTGATATTTACCCTAAATACATTTCTTTTTGACAAATTCTACTATGCTATGATAGCACGTATCAATTTTTTCGCATCATATTTATTTTTGGTGGTTCTTGTTACATGTGTTTACGTGAAATTCATAAGAAAGAAAAAAGTGAAAATATCCATGGATTGGTTTTGATAAAACTGAAGAATGAGTCTGAGTATTGTTGATCAGATGTGACTTCCCACCCAACTAACTTGCCTTATGAAGAAAGACTAAAATTTCCCTCCAACAGTAACAAGTAAGTTTTACTTTTAGGTCTGAATCTTTAGAGGAATCCTCAACAACCAAGAATCCAAATATTAAGGAACAATTTAATAATTGAATCAACCATAATTAATGATCAATTAATTATCTGTATATGCAAAAAGGAAACAAAAATTGATCTGAAAATGAAGAATTAGATAGCCATTAGAGTGAAGTGATGAATGTGATCTACTTCTATATTTTTCAATTCATCGATCCAGTGGGTTTGTTTAATAGCTCCATGCATTCTTATCTTTGGCTGAAACAGAGAGCTTAACATACTTGCTACTCCTTGTGGTGTATATTTGACCTCCTCTTCACCTAAATGGCCATAATTCTTCAACCATTCGCTATAGAATGGCAGAAAAGCTTGGATTCCCACTTTGCATATCTTCAACCTCAATTTCTCATCGGAAACTACCCATTTCGATTGCTTCTCGTACATTCCGTCCAAGGCCTCATTGAATGCTTTGAGTTGCTTTTTCACTGTTATAGAGCAAGTTAAATCTTGATCCTGGCCAAGAATATCAAGAATCTTTCCCCATGTTTCTTTCAAGTAAAGCTTCATGTAATAGTCCCTGTATTGATCGTGAGCTTTGATCCACGAATCACCCATTAGAATTCCGAGTTTAGTCTCTGCTAAGTTGCAGAAATGGAAATGGTTGTTCATCATGAAAAGGTAGGAAAGTGGTTTGTCTTGATATGCATTTGACCATGTATCCAGATTCAGACAGATTTCCTTTATGATGAGGTTTATGTTCTGGAATAGCATTGTATCTTGGTACTCTTCATTTCTCCAGGTTTGATGAATGGTTAGAATCTTGATCAGTAATGGCTTGTAATCCTCATCTAAAAGATAGTTACAGTAGTCTGTTACGAAACTTACTAGTTGAGGGACATTGCCATCTGACGGAGAAGGAGATTGCCTTTGCATCTTTACTTGAAATGGTAATTCAAAGAATACCTCACAAGCACCATTAACAACTTCCTTGATTAGTTCCCTTGTCAGGTTTTGAATTTCTTTGCATTCTTCGCCTGCAAAAAGCGAGTTGAATTCCGATCTCAGCTGGTCTAGACATTCGAAAATGTCTAGTAGCTTTAACAGCTTGACAGGATCTCTTTTGCATTTTGTTACATTGACTCCAAATTGGAGGAAATGAACAATTCCAGATTGATTGGCAATCTTGGCAAAGCAACTCATCCAGATATTCGATCCAACCCTTTCAAAAACCTCCTGGCAGAGCTTGTATTCGGCTTTGAAAATGTACTTGACGGCAACCTCCAAATGCTTACACCATTCATTTATAAAACCTTCAATATCTTGCACATCATCTAACTCTGTAACCGATACGTTCACATAACTTAAATCAAGACCTTCCAAACTGGTTCTCACATTCGCGCTTCGGATCTGTACATAAGCCGATAAGCAATTGGACATCATGCTGTTAGCATTCAATTTGTCAAGAATAGCCTTAAGTTTCTGCATAACAGCTGCAGGCAGTGGCGGCGAACAATTTTCCGCAACAAGATGCTTGAATTCTTCTTCAAGCTTCTGAAATGCTCGAGTGAGGAACCCACCTTTGAGATGAGCTCGTTCTCCGGTTGCTTTCAACCCCTTGAGTATCCTCAAGCACATGTTTATCTTGGTGAAATACAGATCATTGGAAACCAACTTTTCTTCCAGGACTCTCAGAATGCCTTCCATCCATTCAATGGCTAGCCCACAGTTGTCACCAAGAAACTTCAATGCATCTTCTAACTTCTTAATCAGCAAAAGATAAGCATCAAGATTAGAACGCGGGTTTTCGGATAAGACCGACTTCTCCATCTGCTGGATTGAAGTGCACATCCTGAGAACCGCCATTGCCGGGCAAACAGCATTATCAATTTGGTCTTTGATTATTGCAGCAAAAGTGGGATTTTGGATAGAGAGATTGGAAGTAAAAGAAGCTTCAAGAGATGACAATCTTTGGCCAGTTGTGTCAAGAGAAGAAGCCATAGATTTTGAATTGTCTAAGCTGTTTTTCAGTAAAACCCTAGCAGAAATGAGATTTTCCATAATGCCAAATTGCCAAATTGAAATGTTCTCAATCTTCTTTTAACTTCAATTTACGAATGGGTTTCTTGTGTGTACTTAATTCTGCACATATTTTTCTGCACCAAACTCACCAAATAAAATTAAAGAGGGAAGAGTAACCATATTCAAACCAAACTCTCACTTGCAAGACAACCATCTGTCTATCCCTCATAAACAAACTTCAACCACCATGCTCCATTGCTAAATGGGTTCAAACCCAACTTCACTGTTTTACAAATGGGTTCTATGAAATGCTAAAAAAGTTCAAATCTTTGCATCCAATCATCAAGCCGGAAGAAGCAACTCTTGTGGTATTCCCATTTGCCTTTAAATCTCACTACGCCGTTGGAGTTTCCATAATGAAATAATACGTAAGTCCTCTCGTAAGTCTCTTTGCGGTTTTAAAACTTGTCTTGTGCATTGAAGTTGAGCGTTTACATCCTTTTAAAAGTGCAAAAATGCTTTCAACCAAAATTAATGCTTAAGTTTCTCCGATTTTGGACAAAAACTTGGATTAGAAATTTAAATTTATGAACTATATTTCTTTTGTATTATTAAGATGTTCAGTTTAAATTAAACTTTTGAATTTTGTAATTGAAATTTGGTGATTCGTTTTTAATACAAATAATGTGAAAAAAAAAAAAAATTACATTGTGCAAAAGACATGTGATAAAATTTGCCACAAAGATAAAAAATATAAATAGCACTCAATAAATTTTAATTTTATATATATATATATATATATATATAATGAAATTGATTTGTAAACAACTTGAAGAAAAAGAAAAACATGGTCCCAATTCAACTGATCATAAAAACATGATGAGAAACCAAAAATGGCCCCAAAGCCAATAATTGCAAGAACAACCTAAAACATTTAAAAATAAAATGAAATAAATACCAAATTAAATCAAGCTGAATAATTTTTATATTTAAGTTGGAACCAACTAAATTTATCAAATTTCTACTAATGAATAATAAATTACGTTTGATTCAATTAAATATATTATCACGAAACCTTATTCAAGACTCAACTATTTTTAATTTATTTTCTTAAATAACTTTTGTAATAATTAAATATTTTTCTCTTACAAAAATTGGAAGTATTCTCTTTTGTAAAAGGAAATGTACGTACAAACACAATCCAACTATGGATCCATGGAGAGATTTGAATCAGTAAAAGGGCAAAAGCACGTGGAGGCTGTTGATTTTTTTTCAATAATAAATTTCTTTAATTTATTAATTTAATGTATTGACTCGTTGATTGATTACAATTAAATATATTAAATGTTTATTATTAAGAAAATTAGTTATCAATATTTGTAATTCAGATGAAGATAAAACGAGTTGTACATTTTTTTGCCAAGTTTAATATTAATAACTATTGAATATTTTTTGAATGTGTTTGATTATAATTAGTGAGTAGTTCAATGGATTAAATTAAAAAATTAAAGGCTTAATTTAAAAAAATCAAAATTAGGTCACCAAGATGGGGGTTTTTTTTGAATTAGTAATTTTGATATTTTGAAGACCAATTGCAGACGTTATATTGGTGGATTAAATAACTTTTTGGTAATGTGTTATTATCGGTTTGTTTTTTTTTTTTTGCTTCTATCCTATTGAAATTCCTTTTACTTCATGTGGTATATAAAAACGTTCCAAATTGACTTTTAAAAAGCATATTCTTTCAGATTCTGTTGATAAAATTATTAACAGAATCTAACAGAATATGTTTTTTGGAGGATCAATTTGAAACGTTTTTGTATATCACATAGAACAAAAGGAAAATTTTAATAAAACAAAGATCAAAAAACGAGTGCTGTATTCCGTGATGCTACTGGTCAATTCATTGGGGGCTTTGTAAAGCCTGAGCTGTTTATTAGCAGGCCGGATCTGGTTGAAGCTTTGGGGATGAGGGAAGTATTGAGCTGGATGGGTGACAGACGCAAAGAACGAGTGGTGATGGAATCGGATTGCCTAAGGATAGTTCAACTCATCAATTCGGAGGAACCACATTTTTCTTCCTTTGGTACTATTATTTCTCATTATAAAACTATTCTTGACACATTTCACCAGGTCAAGATAGTCTATGTTAAGAGATCTGTAAATTCCGTGGCTCATTATTGATAAATAAATTGATAATAATACAAATACTAAAAAAAAAAAGACCGTTACGTGAATAAAAATAAAACAACGGTCAGTACCTAAAATTCTAATTAGTTTGACCAAAACAGTGTGGCTGTTAGATTGTGCCAATTTCTGCCTTCATTTATTGCCCATTTTCCTCCACTAATTCCGATTCACTTAACATTAATCTTTGCATTTTTATTTCTTAATTACATTCATCAGTCAACTCAACTCCCATGACTCACAACTTTTAGTCACTCTCATATTCTTTTAAAAAATTATTCATTTTTTTTGTTAATTAATCCTAAATGTTTTATATGGTTACTATTTTATTTTTTTTCCCTTTAAACTTAATGGGTGTTATTATTTAAAATAATACTCCTTCCGTTTCAATATACAGGTCGTTCTACAAAATTTACAGAGTTTAATGATGCATTTATTAAGAGTATCGAATTACTTATTTGTCTCTAAATAACTCTAAAAGATCTCTCCTTTCAATGACGTATTCATAATCCCAACAATGAAATTAGTGTAAAAATTTATTTTTCTTAGAAAATCGTTGATTTCCTCTCGTCTTATTAAAATCTAAACACTCGCCATTCATTTTGAAAATTATTTTCATTTATAATGCCAAGAATTGAATAAGGATATAATTGAGAAAAAATAGTAAAAAAAATACATGGAAAAGAGAAAAAAATTTATAAAAAGGAATTTCTAGTTTTTGATATAATAATCTATATATTGAAATAGAGGGAACGGTATTCTATTTAGAGCCAGTTTAGGATTGCTGTTAGTGAAAGTGCTTTTCCCCACAGCTAGATTTCATTGTTTTCTTTAAAAGTAGTTTTAAGTGTTTTTCCAGTACTTTCCTTAATACAATCTGACTTTTATCAATTGTGCATTTGACGCTACTTTTCGCAGCCTTAAAAGCAGCTTTTAGCCAAAATAAGATTCCCCTTATTTTGGCTGAAAGCTGCTTCTGGAACTGCTTAGCGTGCTTTACATCAAATTTCTCTATAACTATGAACATGAATTGTTATTACGCTTTTTTTTTTTTTTTAAAGAAAAGTATATTTGTTGGCTGTTATTAAATTTTAAAAAATAATTGATATTTTGTGATAAAGTACTTTTCATACTGAATTTCACATAAATTTTAAAGTAAAGAGTTTTATGGGTATGATTTACATTGAAATTCATATATCACTCTCAACTCAACAACCTAATTCTTCATTATATGAGTTTGATTGCCTTTAGAATTAATTGATGATCTCATTTCTATATGTTAATCTTATCTTATCACAAATAAAATATTCACACAAATTTCTGAAAAAAAATGAGAATATCTTTTAGAGCTTAAATGAATCGTTGTTCATACAATATTTAGTTTTATCAACCACAATAATAACATTAATTAGATAGAAAGACTTTTTTACCCTTATTCTATCTTTACGGTGAAATTATATAATGGACTCGGTTTATATGGACCTTCCCAATAAAAAATTGACACATGAGTGTTTTTTATTTTTCTAATGCCCATGTTGCTTACGTGTCAGTTTTTCAATAGAACGGTCCACATGGACCCGGTCAACTATAAAATTTCTCATCTTTATTTGTCCCATGATCTTTTAAGCTGATATTTATACTTCTTAGAGCCAATTTAGGATTACTGTCAGTGAAAGTGCTGTTAGGGAAAACTAGGTTTCATTACTTTATTTAAAAATAGTTTTAAGTGTTTTTCCAGTGCTTTCATGAATACAATCTAACGTTTACCAATTGTGCATTTGAGGTTACTTTCTGCAGTTCCAAAAGCAGTTTTCAGAACTGTGAAAAGCAGCTCCAAACGCAGTCTTAATCTATTTCAATCCAAGCTAATTTTATCCCAACTTGACAAAATTTTATTAGCTTCATTAAAATTATGACTAAAATGTAATTTTTTTAATTAAGAAAATAATACTAATTCAAATGGAGACCAATGTTATTTGAATATTTTTCTTTTCATTTTTAAAGTTAAATGACTTCTGTCAAATATGGATGAAATTGATCCGAATCAAAACGAGTAATATATATATATATATATATATATATATATATATATATATATATATATATAAACGTGAGCCAAAGTGATATTTGTGCCGCATTAATTAAGCTGGCAGGTAAGATGGTTAATTAGAATTAATTTATACTAATAACAATAGCATTGATATTTAATTATTTGCAATTTGCATTTACGCATAAATAACTTCTATATTTTATTATTTTCATATATTTTTTCAATTAAAATCCTTTTTTTTTTTTTTGTTAATAGTCCTAATATTTAATTTCCTTTTATTTTTTTTTTCTTAAAATAATTGCAAATTACTGCCTAATATTTTGTCCCACTAAAAAATATTAAATTAAAAATACTGCGTATTACAAAAAGGTTAGATTTTGAGAGAAGAGTGTCGGTGGTGCAAAGAGAGAGAGAGAGAGAGAGTATTCAGTGAAGAAGAAGAAGGCGAAGAAGAGATCAGACAGACTTGGTGATGCTGATATTTACTCTGCTCCACTTAATTTGAATATGACTTTCCTTCTTTTTTGTTGATATCCAAATCCCCAACAAACCCATTTTTGTTTCTCTCTCTATTTCTTCTTCTTCTTCTACTTCACCATCTTTCCATTTTATCTACTTCTTCTCTTCTTTCCTATCTGTTTTCTTAACAAGAACAACCCTTTAATTGCCTTGCCTAAGTAGTTCTCTCCTCATTTTCCTTTTCCTTTCTTAAAAAGAGAAAATGGGGGTTGATCTGAGACAAGTGGTGGCTGGAATTCTCACTCTTACAATGTTTGTAATGCTTGGTAACATGATCAAAAGAGAGCATTTTTATTCTGTTGAGGTAACTTTAATTGTTTTTCTTTTATAGTGATTACATTATTCTATATGTTCTGCAATTCTTTTGCTTTTTATCTCATTTTAAACTCTGGTTTTGTTGATGGGTTATATTCTCTTTACGTCTTAGATCTTTTAATCCCTTTAAATCCCATTTGTTGCTTCAATTTCTGCTCTTGTTTTGCTAATTATACTGTTATAATGTGAGATCTAGCTTGTTCCTGTTTCGAACCATTATGCTTCTCTCTCTAGCCCCCAAACCGCCACCCACCCCCCGAAAAAAAAAAAAATCTCATTTATCTAAACATCTGGTGTTTCATTCCTTTGTTTATTTAATTGTGTATGATCTTCAAGGTTATGTTACTTTTTCATCAGGAGAGAGAATGATATTGAGGGGGATAATGATTTTATGACCTTAATATGCCCATCTTTATTTGTTTTGGATTGAGGAGAATTAAGCTTGCTCTTTTATAAGCTTCTACCTTGTTTTCTTGGGAGGAATTTATCATTGTTTGGTGACATTTTATTTGCTGTGAAGGAAAAATTTCCTGGAGGAGGTACAGATGTTGAATTTGATAGTGGGGAAGTGAAACTGTCGGAGCAGGGACTTGGATCATTTGCAAAGGATGGGCCTTGGATGGAGGATGGTCAAGAGTTAAAACCGTGTTGGACCAAGTCAAGTTTTGGTTGGTTAACTTGTTCTTCATAAAACAGACAACATTTTGTGTACTACTTGGCCATATTAATGCACACACTAAGACACTTATGGGTACTAATTACTTGTATAGGGGTTCTCCACCACTTCTTATGGATTATTATTTACATGGTTCACTTGCAGATAAGGTAGATCAATCGAAAGGGTTTATAACTTTCTCATTAACTAATGGACCAGAATATCATATATCACAGGTAACTATGGCCTATTTTCTGTTTATCTCATGGTGTGCTTGTTACTCATGTTGTGTATGGAAACTGCTAAAAAGGCTTCTTGATCCAATCATAGCAATTTATCTTTCTTTCGATATGCGTAGCAGTTGGTTCAACAAGTGAATAAATGTTGAAGTAACAAAAAGCATGAAAATGAAAACATTGTTCTCTTTACCTGTCTTTTTCACAACCCAAAAGTAGATATCTGCTTTCCTAGGCAATTGCACAAGTCCCTTTTGATATTTCAATGTTAAGTTGTGGTATTTCATCAATCATTCTTTTGAGAGTTCACTTGAGTCTGATATTTTATTCAGCTGAATGCAGCCTTAATTTTGCTTGCAGCAACTGAGCGTTGGGATTACTTAGACCAATCTGTTTCTTGATTTATTGATTTCTAGCCTTTCATTTGGATGCTGAGGTTCTAGAGTTCATTTGTGCTTTCATAATGAATAATTTAGTCACACCTTTTCCCCCAAGTTTTGCTTCTTTACTTGGGCTGACAACTGCCCTTCGTTTCACAGTTTCATATGTCCGAATTCCTACTAGTCTTGTTAAGATCTCCTTTAAAATTCAATCTTGCTACTATCGTGTGCACAAGACTTGTCTTCCCTTATAATTTCTTACATGATTACATATCTATGATTAAAGCTTCTTATCCTAAGCTTTCCCTCACAGTTCAATCCTTCATTGATTATTTCTCCAGATTGCTGATGCTGTGGTGGTTGCAAGATATGTAGGAGCAACTATTGTGCTCCCTGACATTAGAGGAAACAAACCAGGTGACGAGAGGTTAGTGCTCATATGACTGAAATAAGATACTTTGTTTCTTTGTTTGAACTGTATTGAAGTCCTATGCAATTTTACTATCATTTAGACATATATGAATTATTCTGTCTTGAAAATTCCTGAAAAACAATGAGCCCACAAGTGAAACTCCTTCAGAACATTTGGGATAATGCTAAGGTTTAATAGCCAGGATTATAGGTTTCAGTTATGTAGTTCTGTTCATTATTGGAGTTTTTTGTCCATTGGATAAATTTTTAAATGTTAGATAAACTCTAAAGGTCAAAACTTGATTCATATACTTTCCACTCTTTCCTGGAAAGTTGTAGGTTGCAGAAAAGATTCCATCACTTTTCTCCTTATCACTTTCATGCCAGAGATCTTCCTGGTTTATAATAATTTTTATTCTATTTCTTATAGCTTGATTTGTAGCTTTGACATTCTTTTCATTGAGGCATTTTGGCTTTATTGACAATAACGGAGCATCGTGTTGTTGCCTTGTACTTTTAATGTGCATTACAAAACTCTATTTTCAGCACAATTTTGATTAGAATGCTTTTGGATGAGTACTAATACTGCAAAATTTCCAGGAAGTTTGAAGAGATATATGATGTGGAGAAATTTATGCAAAGCTTGGATGGGGTAGTCAAAGTGGTAAAGGATCTGCCCGATGATTTATCAATCCGAGATTTTGCTGTTGTAAGGGTTCCTAATCGGGTTACAGAAGATCACATTGCAGAGTTGGTTGAACCAATCTATAGATCAAAGGGGAATATAAGACTGGCTACGTACTTTTCCTCGGTTAATATGAGAAAGACTGCACAGAAAAGTAACAGCGATTCATTTGCATGTTTGGCAATGTTTGGATCATTAGAGTTGCAGCCAGAGGTTAATGAAGTGGTTGACTCCATGGTTGAGCGGCTAAGAACTTTGAGTCGCAAATCTGATGGTCGGTTTATAGCTGTAGACTTGAGAGTTGAGATATTGGAAAAAAAGAGTTGCCATGGAACTAGTGCCGGTGGTGCAAAAAATTGCTATAATGCACAAGAAATTGCCCTATTTCTAAGAAAGATCGGATTTGATAAGGACACCACAATATACTTGACTCAGTCAAGATGGGATGATAGCCTTGAAGTTCTGAAGGATATATTTCCAAAAACTTATACAAAGGTGAGAACTTTATTATTTGTACAGGATATGTATGTGAAATTTCCAGCATTTCCTGCATCTAATATCCTTCTAGGTTTCGTGGTTGGCATAATTACCACGATGACCTTGTTTGTGCTTCTTGTGAATTTTTCTGCCTCTGGAAACTTTTGCAGGAGAGTGTAATGCCTGAAGATAAAAAACGGAAGTTCCTCGAATCAGAAGATTCAGAGTTTGAGAAGGTAATCGACTTCTACATGTGTACTCGGAGTGATGTTTTTGTACCCGCTATATCGGGGCTGTTTTATGCCAACGTAGCAGGAAAGAGAATAGCTACTGGAAAGACACAAATACTGGTCCCAGCCGATATTCCAGGTTCCTCTGCATCTATCACCAATCATTTCTCGCCATATGTCTCAAAGAAGAATCACTTAGCCTACTCATGTTTTTGCTAGTAGACAAAGAAAAGGCATGAAACAGCTTTCTTGATGTCTTCCTTTTATGTTATTACGTAACCTCAAACGATGTTTTTTCGGTTTAGCACAGGGACATGTAGATTGCACGATGCAATCTTCCATTGTGAGCAGAAGTACCTCAAAAGAACACAAATTTATGTTTCTAAGCTGATTTTTGAAGACCTTTAAGAGGTAATAGGATAGGTTTGTGATCTATATATTCAAGATTTGTTTACTTTCTTGCCAAACCCAAGTAGATTTGTTCACTGTAAAATTAGCTAGTATTTTTTTTTTTAATAAAAAAAAAAAGAAGAATATACCAATGGATTATTTGTTGCCATTTGAAGTCGTCTTTGATTTTGTTATCGGGTCGTAAGATGAGCTACAGAGTAAGCTTTTCTTCTTCATTTTTAGTCTTCCAATTTAAAGAGTGAAACTTGATATTAAATTTTGGAACTGTTTTTGATTGTTGGATATGAAATATTGATGTCTAGGAAGTGATATGGCTAGTCAATATTGAACTAAAAAAATTGTTACTTAAAACATAATATCCATTATACTGTTAACGTCAAATTTATTCAATAGTGATGGTCATTGGTATAATCAAATAAAAACATATGGCGTTAATAATGATTTTGATCAGATTATAATAGCCTGAGATACATATATTCACGTATAATTCATACCAATATATATGTTATAAATGCAGCAAATGTCTCCACAAATTGCGTTATGCAGCAGAAATTGCTGCCTACAGAAAAACCACAATAAACTTTGTAACAAAATACAAGGGTTACAATGTATTTTGAGTTTTTCCCATTAATTTAGTTTTGGATTAAGAAAAGTTTAAATTTTACTCTTTAAGGGAAGAACAGTGAGACCCACTGTCATGTAACCTAATTTGTAAGAGAATTCATGGGATAATTTATCTATAATAATCAACAAATTTTGATTTTTAAAAAATAAAAAATTTGACTAAAGTGTCTTCTAAGAGACGAACATTTTGAAAAATGGGCATTAATTATAATGGACGGGAAAATTCAAGCCATATGTCAAATGGTTGCGTCAGCCATTTCCCATCAACCATTCAACACCTTAGACGTACTCAAATTTATCTTATTAGATTTTCAGATCGTTTGCTAATTAAAAATTAAGGGCACATTCAATTTGTTAAACAAAGTTAATATATTCAAAAAGAATACTTAGGTTTTACCAAAAAGTTAAAGCAATTGAAAGAAGAAAAAGAGATTAAGGTACAGTTCTTTTACCACACTGAAACTAGAATTAGAACATAACTATACATCGATTTGGTTCGATTCCTATAATCTTCTGAAAATCAGTTTGATATTTTAACCGAAACAACCAACGCACAGAAATTCAATAAAATAAGAAGGATGAAAGACAAGAATTAAATGCAAGCAGACACAGGATGTTTTGTTAAGGTTTTGCCTTCTTAAATTGGAAATCACTTCATCATTTTCCACATTGACGTTGCCCTTTCAATCACTTTCAGGCAGTTGCAAATACAAACATTCCATTGATTTGCTCCCTATTTGGAAACATCATCTTACAAATGTACAATTCTGAGCCCAAAACTCGATATGGATAACAGGAATTATATCAAACTTACATTACGTTAAGGTTCACGAAAGAGATACAATTGTTATCAAGGTTTTGGCTACTTGGGTTAGCAGATATCAGATGTATGGTAAGAACATCAGTTGATATTTTGAAATAATCAAATTCATAGAAGGCAATTACACATAGAGATATATTATGTATTCTGACCAGTTCTCTCTCGCTTAAATGCCTTGACGAAGTAAACGGACAATGGAGTTTTCGGGACTGGTATAAGTTTTCCAACTGCAGCAAGTGGCCAGCTGTAATAAGACAAATATAAGTCAGGGTAATTGCTTCCAGAACATTAAATAGCAGAGACTACAAAGAAATATTTTCTTCTTAAATCTAACTATCATCATCAGCAATTATTATTATTTGATAATTGGGGATTGATGAATTCCATCACTTAAAATTGACAACACATCTCTTACAACAACTCACGTAGTGAAACCAACCTGAAGAAACCAATAATAAGAGATGCAAGCCATAGCTTCCAGTTGAGCCTCACAGTTGAAGTAAATTTCCCAGCAAACTCAATGAGGATTATCTGTGAAATAATGGGGAGTTCTCTCAGTTGAAAATGAACAAATGCCAATTCGCGTTTAAAAGAAAAGAATGAAGTCAACAAAATTTGCTACCTGTAGTATGACGGTAAATCCAACAATTCCAACAAACAAGTTGTTTTTGGTCACTCCACTGAAAATGTTCACTTCATCAGGTTTCCGAGCATTGAATTCATTAAAAACCTGTAAATCAAACAATTAGGAAACAAGCTGATCTGAGTGAATTATAAATTACTTGGGAAAATCAATTATAATCTCCTTTCTTGCATCTGATTTATTACAATAAATGCAAATGAGGACAAGGAAAGTACACAATAAGAATACTTTGGCATGTGAATCTGATGGAGATCTGATTCCTAATTCCTAGAGGTGGCAATTATGTACACGACCTGCTGACACGACACGAATTTAGTGGGTTTGGGTTTGATTAAACAGGTAATGGGTCATTTTTGGGTTGACACGAAAGTGACACGATAATTTTTGTGTTAGGTTAGAGTTGACCTGCTAACCCGAAAATGACATTAATATTTAAAATTTATTATTATATTTTCCTATATTTTTACATGTCACCATTAAGAAATGTAATATAATATATATAACTCACAAATACAAAACAATTTTTCAATATTTTACACGTCATTCTTAATAGATGTAGTAAAATGACACATAAATGCGAACAAGACATAATCCAAAATAAAAAATACAGCGTTAAGATTTGTAAAATAGGTTTTGGATCAATATTTTAGGTCGACAATGGTTAAATTGTTAATTTAGATACGTCATAAATATTTAAAATTTTTAATATTTCCTTTATAATATTTTTGCATGTAACCTGAAAACACGACACAAAACCAACACGAACACGATTGGGTTAACCCGATTATGATACGAAAATTTTTGGGTCGGGTTTGGGTTTTGCTCATTGAAACACGAACCCGAATTTGACACGACACGAACACGACTCACTCACACGAATTGCCACCCCTACTAATTCCCATTCCAGGCCTTTGTTGGCCCATTTATCTCATGGTCCAAGAATTTATAATGTTTATTCTAGAAGGGGGAATGTGGGTACTGGGTGAGGTGGCAAAGTTAGTTATGCTTGGGGTTGTGAGCTAGGCGTTTTATGACTGTCTGTGTGACAGAGGGGATCATTTTCTGGAATTGGGAATTCTTCTATTTTGGCTCTTAGGGCAACTAGGAGAGAGTGGGTTTTCTCCCTGGAAGGTCTATTCTCTGTAATTTGGTTTTGCATTGCGGATTCAATAACCTAATCCTCCTAGTTCATCTTTTCATACTTAATTTTCTCTATTTGGTTAAGTTTGATCGTCTCTGAATTGAGGATTCCCATACCACAAAATCAAAAGAGGGTTCTATGATTAAACACCATGCAGCCATTTGTTTCTTTTACCACTCTTCCGTGGAACCATGATGAATCATGCATAACGACAATATGTCTCACCAAATAGCATAGGAAGAACAGTCCTTAACAGTTCAATGATGGCTGCTGCTGTCCCTGATAAGTTTGGGATAAACTTTTACACCTTATCTTCTTTTTTTTTTTTTTTTGTCCTTTGGACCTGTTTAATTATCCAACTTCAGCGACTGTCAGTTCCACAGCAAAGAATCTTAAACGCGTGGTTATCCTTGTAATATATAGGTCCGTTTTAACTACAATATCTAAAGTAATGCCCAAAAATGAAACTTTTATGGATTTATAACGTATAGCTTTTGCAATTGAATTTTTCATAACCTTACAATGATCAAATCTACAATTCTAAGATTTCATGAATCTATTCAGAGCATTTTAACTTATTTCTTAGTTCATTATTAACTTGAGACTCCTTGAAGGCAATGAACAGTATGACCAACCATTCAGCCAATCTACCTGAATTCATTCTGATTATATTAAACCATTTTGATTCATGAAATGGCTTCTGTTTCCACAACTCAAAATACTGATGGATTTAGTACAGCATATTTCCATTTTGTCAGATGCATATACAAGAAAAACCTATCAAATTGGACAGGCAAAATTACAGGAGATTTTCGGCTCCTTTTGGTTTAGAAAATGTAATTTGCCAATAAGTATCCCAGATGCATTTAAATGAAAAGCTCGGCCCCTGCCTAAAAAGACAAAGCAGGAACAATGCAAAAGAAAAATGCATACATTTAAAAGAACTTTCACATATCTTGGGAGCAGAAAGTATAACAGTATTATTATCCATGTAATGGGGGTGTTTGGACATGTCACTATACCGACGCATGTTAGCAGCATACTTACTTGGCAAAGGACGAAGGCATTAAATATCATAGTATTCTTTACATCTGTAGCATGTTCCCTTGTCTCATTTTCCAAATGGAGAACACTCTTGCCATTGAAGTTGAGTACAAGGAGAACAATTACTTGATAAAGAGCCTGTATAACATGAAAATAACAAGAAATGTAACGCTGACAGTTCTATTAATCAACAATGAGAACAAAACTGGGTTTTAACTAAACTACCACATCAAAGGAGAATACCTGTATGAGTAAATTCCTCCACATGATATTGGTTATAAGAGGTTCCCTGAAATACCAAATACAAAACATCTGTTCAGATCATTTTATTTAATTTCATAATTCGTTTTTACTTCAAATGCATCAAATAACCCCTAAGAGCTAGTTGTTGGAAAATACATGCTGGGTATTTCTTTCGATAGTTCCAAGTAAGATACTATAGAAGAGATTGGAAAAGGCACTCAACTTGAGATAGCATCACACAGTTCATATATTCAACAAAAACTGGAAGCCAGATAAATTGTAAAAGGAAATGACATTTCATCATCACCAGCTTAGAATATGTTATACAATCAATGAATCAATAAAACTACACAAAATGAAATTGACTTCATAACTCAGAACCTCCATCAGTATCAGCAGCAAAATCTCATCGCACACGGGTATTTAAACAGTCAATTTACTTTCACTCCAGTTAAATCAAAACCTCTGTTAGCAATCATGGAAATGGCAGCTATTATATCTAGAAAATCTAAAGTGCATTACTCAAACTTCAACACTATTGAATTTTATGGTTTTACAAACCTTCGACCAACTGGGGATCTGTGCATAAGGTGGTCTGTTGGTGGTTCTGTAGCCAATGCAAGTGCTCCAAGAGTATCCATGATAAGATTAACCCATAGAAGCTGTAGCAACAAAATTTAGTAAACCAAAATTAGATTAGCAGGAGAATAAAGTTGAATAAGTTGAGTTTTGGTTGATCTTTTGTATTTATTATCTAACAGCAACACCTAAAAAAGAAATCTCTGATCCCTTATCTTACATAATTCTGATTCAGTTACTGGTACTTGACAGATGGTTGGGGAAAAAAAGTGAAACAGTTCCTTTGTAATACTCGATACATGAAGTATATGAATGCTCCTTTTCTTTCCCCATTTGCAATTTATTATGAAAAAATCACAATAAACCCCTCGAACTAATACTCCAGACAATTTAACAGGCATTAAATTTTTTGTGCCAGTTTAGACTCCGAGACTGTAACTTGGACTATTTGACATTGTCTAATAGGTTGTATGTGCAGGACTATTTGACATTGTCCAATAGGTTGTAGGCGCATAAATATCATGGTTTGAATGATGATAAGTATTCAAAATATATTCAGGACCCAAAACAGTTGAGAAAAGATTATTTGAACTAAAATTGTATATCGAGTATAACTTCAGGGGTATGTTGTGCATATGTCATTTCATTACACAGGAATCAGTTAACCAGTTTGCCAACAATGATGCAACACTTTGATTTGCCTTATATGTTCAGGTAACTAACAAAAGCCATCATCATCCAGTAAAATGTTTGCACTTCCTAAGGTATAGGGAACCCATAAACCAATTTGGCTAGAGTAAAAATGCAACAACTAGTCTGCCTTCCATGTTCAGATAATTACTAGAAAAGGGGACACCATCGTGGCAATTTAGAGTAAAATTTCACTGAGAAAACAAAATCAAGTCACAGTTAAATATAGTTATGATAATTTTATAAGGTTTTTGCTTGAGTTACTCTGATTCCACAATTCAAACTTTAAAACACTATAAATTAAAGTATTATTACAAATGAGAGGGAGGAGACAGAGAGATACCTGTACAGCATTCAAAGGAACATCACCGGAAGAGATAGCTGCAACAACATTGATTATTAGAGCAGCAACGTTAACAGTAAGTTGGAACTGGATAAACTTCTGAATATTTGCATATACAGAACGGCCCCATCGCACTACCTACAATTAAAAAGAATATGATATCAAATTGTATATTTCCATTAACATGGCAAAAAGGAAATCAACATTAAATGTGGTCAATTAATTCCAAGAATTCAGAAGATACCACGAGCTTCAAAGGTTTCTGATGTACGAATTTACATCAATTAGAGGTTGCTAAGAGTAAACTAGTTAATGTCATGCATCAAACAAAATGGTAAGGATTGTTCACTTTGTATTGGGGAGTGTACCACCCAGATGGACAAGACCCAGAATAACAAGAACATTTGGACCAAAAAGAAGATGATACTATTCCCAAGATTTGGTAACATGCTCTTGGTCAATCTCTATGACATTCCGATATCTATTCTTCATATCAAGCTCCACAAAGTGATGATACTAATTACTTCAGCCTCTTCAGTTTTGGTAATTTCCAGCAACATGTACTATTTTAGATCCAACAGTTCTCTTCGTTTATGATTGTATACTATATGGACAAACGCAGCATAATGCTATCTCTAGTCAAAATGATAATATAATTTTCTACATCAAATTATTTGGCATTACTGCCTTACACCTGCAATTTTTTCTATAATTCTAAATATTAATTATAAATAGGTTTTAGGGAAAAAAATATCAATTTTTAGTATGAAAAAACTAGATAAGTCTTGAAATTGTATTAGGCAGAGAGAAAAAAAAAATTACATTCAAACTTTGATGATAGAGAAATTAACAATAGCTAGAGATATTGCAAAAAGAAGGCAAAGATTAAGATCACATAAAAGTACAAGAAAAGGTGATGAAATACAGAATCTAGTTACTAGAAACACATGCCTTCACATTAAAGAAAACAAAATCTCGAAGTAAACTATAAATGACATGTACAAATTGAAAACACAATAAATTTATAAAGAAAGAAAAAGAAGCAGATGTTTAAATGATTAGGCAGTCAAGTGAAATGGCATATGATATCACATATGTCCTATTAAAGAAATTTTTTCAAAAGAAAGCATGCTTAGTTTGTATCTTTATTATATAGCATTAGGATTCATTGCATAAGAAATGATAGTGGCATTTTCTTTGAACATGGAGTAAAGACAAATCAAAATTCAATGGAAAACAGCCCCACACCCCACCAGAAAAACTAGAAAATCCTGCACAAGTTCATTCCAGGTAAAATAGGTAAACAGTCACTAACCTTTACTACTGAAGCAAAATTATCATCCAAGATAATGATATCTGAGCTTTCTTTTGCAACTTCAGTCCCTTGAATGCCCATGGAAAGGCCAATATCTGCCTAAAATACAGAAATGTAAGAGAGCAGATCAGCAATGCAAGTACAAAAGAAACTACCATAAAACTTCTAGATGAAAGTATGAAAGACATCATGAGGATCTCCAGCAAAACCTCCATTACACAAAACCTAGAGAACTCTGCATGCATATGTATGTGTAGTAAACGGCTGCAGATCTTTAAAATAAACTCAAGGCTCAATCTCTTTTGTTTTTGCTATTGCCATAGAAAGACTTGTCCATGAAGAAAGCTGAATAATAGCATAACGTGTGTGGCTACATTATGTGTTCAATTTCTTCATACAATAGTGTACATACGTGGGGCCATACCAACAAAAGTATGCTACATGAACACCCATCATTTATCCTTTAGGTACTCGTTAAAAACCATTTATAACCCAAGAAACAGTTCTCATCAGTCAATACATTAATAATTACCCAAAACAGGCCACCAAACTCGATAGAAAAAAGAAATATCCAAACACACAGGATATAGGAAAGAAAGCTTTGGTTGATGAACATCCAGATCACTACAATAAGAAAAGAAAAACAAGAACAAGACCAAAAGATAAACAAAAACAAAAAGATGGATGGAAGAAAAGAATTTGTTTTCCCACAGCCCCTTTCCCAAGCTAAAAACTGAGACCCAAATTCTAATTCACAAAAAGCGACCTCCTTTTCAGCCCACCACACCTACATAAAACTAACTTGCTAAATTTTGCACCAATCCCATGCTTAACAACCTCCAGCTCAGAAACAAACCCATGTGTCTGTAATCCCAAAATTATGCTTACTACCTCTCTACATTCTCTACGGATGCATTTGTCTGAATTTGTAATTTAAAAAAAGGGCATATGCACATGCAAACATACTACGCTTCAAGATTCAAAATAATGGAAACATCAGTGCCTAGAATTATAGGTCATGTTCATAGATGAGAATTATTGCATAACATACTGATGAAGAAAAGCAAGCAGCAAGCCAGCCTTGAAATTATGTACATCAGAACTGTAAACATGTCACATTAGCAGCAAAGAAATATAGATGATAGACCTCATGAAGTGCAGGAGCATCATTTGTACCATCTCCAGTCACAGCTACAACTTCACCTAACTTGCGTAAGGCTTGAACTAGCAAAAGTTTGTCATTAGGAGATGACCTACCCATCACCTATAAAATTATTTCCAGATTAACCATTTGTTTAAATAAACAATTCTCGTCTAAACTGACTTATAAACCATTATGTTTAAATAAACAAATAACTGTAAGTTGCATTTGCAGCTCTAAAAATTTTATGCCTTTTGAGTTTTGACACATACCGTCACTTTCTTGGCAACCAATTCTCTTTCCTTCTCAGAATATGCACGGAACACCTTTCCTTCAATGATATTAGGCTCCACAGCATCTTCAATTGAACCAAGAATACCGCACTCCAAAGCTATAGCTTTCGCTGTTTGAATATTGTCTCCAGTGACCATTCGTACCTTTGGTTTTACATCAAATTATCCCAACAAGTCATTTCTCAGGCTTTTATGCCACAATTAACCCAAGAAAAATAAATAAATAAACACTATTATTTTCTCAAAGAAACAAAAGGCAATAAACAGCATTATGACCAATAAATGACTAATCAACATAAGAAAATGTAATCTTTAAACATCGCTCCTAGAGACATAAGATCTATAAGCTTTCAGTCAGGTAGCCGGACTGAAAATTAACTACGTACCTTGATGCCAGCTGCTGTGCACAATCTGACTGCTTCTTTTACACCTGGGCGACATGGATCCTACACGTGCAAAGTCAAAATGTCAGCAGACACAAATGAAGAAATGGAGTTTCCAGTGAAGGATGAATCAAGATTAACAAATAAATAAATCATACTCACAGTTCGTTTTGGTTCAAAATAAATTGAGACCTTTTATAGTCATAATTGTATAAAAGAATGTCTTGATAAGTAAGACAACATCAAATTCCACTTCCAAATCCCATTTATGGGGCACAAAGAAACAGAGAGAGAATAATCTCTTAAGATGGAAGAGAAAGAGCAAAACAAGATATCGTTTCAGATTGCGAACCTTAATGCCTACAATGGCAAGCAAAACAAGGTCATCTTGAGGTAACACCCATTGGTTCAAACCTTCTTCATCAGCAGGAACTTTGTCAAATTCAAATGATCTATATGCAATTGCAACACATCGCAAGCTGCTTGCAGCCATGTCATCAATAGCAGTCTTGAAAAAATCCTGTAGAGAAATTCATGCATAAACTTCTCAGTCAGAAGTTTGTTGACACCCAACAAATTTTCAGCTACATTCTACGTATGGAAAGATAGTGCAGAAAACAGGTCATGCCATGTTCATCAGATGATATGCATGATAGTTTTATATGCAACTCAAAATTGGAAATTCCACTTCATAATTAAGAGGTAAAGTAGTAACTCATAGCCACAAAATCTAAACTCATTGCTGCCCCTAGTCACATAAGTTCTCTCAAAATTCAAAAGGCCCTTAGCGTTCCAGCAATGTCAATAACACTTGCCACGAGCTACCAAGAAATCAATGTATAGATTGCTAGACTATATAATAAGGAACACTGAGGAATTCAAAAATTAAAATAGAAATACAAGGCTCTAGAATCAAACAGAACATATGCACAGATAGAAAGGATGCCAACCACTAGCAATATTTAGGAATATAAATTACTTGGCAAACTATTCATCCATGAGTTTAAGAGATAAGATATTTGGTGAAGATTTCAAATGTGAATTCCAATGAGTATTCACATTCCCGCTTTTTTAAGATGCAAAACATTATGATATTTCAAACAGAGCACACCATTCCCAAACCTTATCTTCATCAATGGACTGCAAGCAATTATTAGCATCAATATATCTAGTACATGAGGAGAGAACTATCTCAGCTGCTCCCTTCCAATGTATATGGACTTCTGAGCTGGTCTGCCAAGATTTTTTTATACAAATTGCATCAGCACAAAACAATATATAAATATGAAGAAAAAGCATGAAAGAGAAAAAGTTCACACAAATTTTTGGTCATCCAAAAAACTGAGCTTGAAATTTCGCAACTCAACTTAAACTCAGTTTTTGGTTATCTAATGACACAGCCAGACAGACACTAAATTGTTACATAGTTCAATCTGAGAAAATTTTTTGAAAATCCCACATTGCTTAATGAAAGAGTTATGTTGCTTCCTATATATGTGCGGCAATCATCCCCCTTTGAGGTGCATTTTGGGGTGAGTTAGGTCTCTGTTTACATAATATCAGAGCCTTGTATGCAATATTGGGTCACCCAGTGGATGTTTGTTTGACACTCCAGATGGTTCTAGGCGTGAGAGGTGTACTGAATATTCCACATTGCTTAATGAGAGAGCTACTTGGCTCTTTATATATGTGAGGCAATTGTACCCCTTTGTTTACACAAAATGAAAGATGGCACACATAACAAAACACAACAATTTACAATCTTAACAAGGACAAAAGGAATCAATTCTTTTCATTACTTAAATAGTCACCCCAATTTTTGGTTTACTGATCGATTACACATCAATTTTTGGTTAACAAAATATTAGCAAACAATAGAAATAAATAGTTTAACAATTAATGAAAGGTCGTTTTCTATTAATCAAATGAGCCAAGCCAAAAATAAATAAATGAATCTTTCATACTATAAATTTTGCATTAATAGAATTACGAACTTGGTGATCATGATATTCTGTGTCAACTATTAAGGTATTCAAAATAAATTAATAATATCCCAATAACTTAGTGAAAAATTGAAAAAAAAGCTACAGTTTTGAGATGAAAGGAAATTATAGAGATTTATTTGTGTTACAAAATTAATTTAGAAAATCAACAATAAATTTATAAATTTGTTAAGAAAAAGATATTGGCTAGTCTAGAGGGGACACCGAAGGCCTCAGCCCTTCCATCCCTTGGATCAATACTGAGGAGGGCATTTGGGTTTTCAGGTTGTCCAATAGTTGAAAAGTACAAATACATGGTGAGCACATAAATTGATCCCGTCATGTAGGAACATGGTTGACTTTTTGCAAGTTACATAAAATATGAGAATAAGAAATTCACTTATAAATGATAATTTATTTGCAAATAAAATGAATCCCATCTCAAAATTCGACCAAAAGAAGTAAGCTCATAATAAATTAGATTTTAGAAAATGCAGATCAATTTTATTTTAAAATGAATATTTCTTTTTCACACACATATACAAGTAAAGAAAAAGATATGTATTCCATTAAAAAATCTTTCAATATTTTAATATAAACAAATATTATGTATGTCCTCCACTAGCTTCTAAAGCAAGAAAAAAATCCTAAGGTCTCCCTACTATTTTGATGCATCCAAGGTTACTTTATTTGCCATTTACTTTGTTTAATCTTTGTTCTTTTCACCATCAAAACAAAATAGTTTCCTTCATCTAAGAGCAAATGCTAACACACTACCAATAGAATTAACCTATTAATTTTCATCAGCCAAGTAAAAATTGGATGTATTTGGTCTAACAAAATAATAAAACCGCTTTCTTCAGAAACCACTACTTTCTTTTAAGAAATATTATGCAGACAAATTATTCCATCTAAAACAAAGCAGTCATAGAACCTATTAATTTTAATCTAGTAAAACATATCATTGCAAAAAAATAAAACCTCATTCTTCAAAACGAAAGTACAACTTTTGGTTAAGAAATATTGTTTAGACAAATTTTTCCTTCCAATGTCCTAACTCAGTTAATCTTAAATTGTTCATTCCAGCCCTAGACTGCACAAAGATAAGAAAGTCGAGATTGATTGCAACTATTGGAATTTCATCATCAAAAATCCTTTTTTTAAAGTAGCTTCTGGTTGCACAATTTACAATGTAATGCAGAAAGTTAGATTTGGAGATTACCGTTTGTACAGCAACACCACCTCGCTTTTTCTCTGAATTGAATGGGAAAACGTGAAGAACTTTTGAATGTGATTTAACAACATCAAATTTCATTCCTAACTGCAAAATCAAACAAGGACAGAATAATCAGTAATTAACTATAATATACAGAAACACACACAAAACACACAAGAATATGATTTTAAAAAAGTGTACCTTGACAGCCCAAGAAAGGATAGCTTTTTCAGTAGGAGATCCAGAAATCTCTGCATCTCCACCATCCTGCCAGAGCAAATATCGTCAACAATATATTTAAATAATTAGAAGCAATTATCCTAAGACCTCTGAAAAATAAGTCTGAACGTCCGATAATTAAACAAAAGAGGAAGACAGTAATAAATGGGCGTTCAATATTGTCACATTTACTAGAAGATGCATGGACTTGAGAAAAGATTTAAAAATAAACCAAAATAAAAGAAAATAACTGGTAATTAGAAGAAAATAAAAATGTTAATTGAGGATATAATAATATAGAAGATGGATAATATAAGATGCTTTTGAGGCATTGGTTTCAATTTGTTCACCTAATATGATCATCCCGTATCAAGAAGGTCAACATAACTTTGCTCTGTATTGGCAGATGCAAACAAATACTTAAGAAAAATAAAGAGAATGCACATCCAAAATCACTTCTATCAAGTGAACTCAAAATATCCTTCAAATACAAGATCCTAATGAGCAAGGTATTTTGCAAGTGTTGTATCAAACTTCAATATTTAATCAAGTTTGTTAGTCAAATTGAAGGAAAAACTGACATTTAGATGCTCAAACTTTTTATGTTTTAATTAAGTATGAGCTTTTCTTTTCCTTTCTTTCTTTCTTTCTTTCTTTCTTTTTTGGGTTGAGTCCTTGTACTTTTCATTTAATTGGCTCCTTGAAGCGTGTAAGCTTAATTTTTACTTAGTCTGGTCCTTGTACTATTACTTGTTTTGAAGGGTAAAAGGACCCAATAAAAAACATGCAGAAAAGTTGAGAAACGCTTAAAAGATTCTTCTTAAACCCATAATAACAAGCCTAGAAAAAGAACGAACAAAGAAAACATGTTCAGAAGGACAGTTTAGACCAAAAGACACAGACCCGCTTGAATTGTTGGCCAGCTTTAAATAGATTCCCTTCCTCATTCAGAAAACTTTAGAAATCAATTTGCATAATTTTGTATGTGACGTGTTGTCTAAATAAGAAAACTTATTAACCGAGTAACATAAATAATTTTTACTGAGTAACAGCCCCTAGGGCAGAACTTCAGATGCATTAACATCACAAGATAACATAAAAAGCATACCATCTCCGCTTGATTTGCAGAAAAAAAACACAATTACCACAATGAACTCATTCTGGGAGCATGCACACTGTAATTTGCCGAGAGCAATTGAGCTTGTGGTTTATAGTGGTGCATTTTTCAGAACCAACTGGTAATATAATAGATATTGAAATTTGAGTGGAGCCATAAGTGAAATCAAAATGGCAGATATTTGGGTTGAAGCTGCAATTAATGAGTCAAAAATGCCACAGCATAAATAGCAATTACATTGAATGTTAAGGGACATAAGGATTGACCCGGATAGTGCTCACAAACAGGCTTCTCCTTTACCCTACCAACTGATTGATTCAATTAAGAATATGTCAAGTAATAGGACCTCCCACTACTCTCTAGTATCTATACTAGGGGAATGACAATAAGATAAGAGACAAAAGAAACTTTCATTCCTCTCTCTCTCTCTCTCTTTACAAATCGGATACTGGCATTCAAAAGTGATGAATTCAAGATATCCACCAGCCTTGAGCTCTGGATAACACATAATCCCCAAATTTAAGACAATTTGACTGCTAATCTTTATCTTTCAACTGATATTTTCTTGACATATTAAAGTAACAAGTTTAGTTGACTCAACTGTTAGATGGTCTACTAATCTAAAACTAACATAACAGTACATATCCTGCTGTTATAGCGTTATCTGAATTTCACACTTTTGCCTTGACATGTCAGAAACTAATTAAACTTGTAAGGGCAACAAGTTATTATCCAGAAACCTAAATTAGAAAGTCAGCTTGGGCACAGGTATCAACTAAAACTGGTGGACTTTAAAGAGAAAGAAGAGAGAGAGAAAAAAGACCCTAAAATGCCATTTTTCTGTGAAGCATTATTTGTATCATTGGTTTTTTACTTTTACAATTTTCTATTTAAAAGAAATCAAATTCTAGATTATCAATAAATCAACACACTATTAGGTTATAAATGATTGTTTTACTCTAAAATGTGCAATATTTCAACAAACTGTCCAGAGACTCAAAGTTAGAGAGAATAGTCCTCCAAGGAAATTATTGTGAAAAAGAATCAAATGAAAGGCACAAACAAATAGGCTCCAACAGAAATAATTACCTTGGGAACATAGACATTCCCTGAGCTGTTCAGTGCAACACCCTCACATAACAAAGACTTCACTTCAGAGTGCAACTGTGAGGAGTTATCTGAAAGGTCCATCTTCTGTTTCCCAACATAAGCCTCAACTACAGTCATCTGTGATATACAAAATGCACCGCAAAAATTAAAATATACCTGAAACTTTCAAATGAAAAAGTAAATAGCGATAATTTTCCATCTTCATGGTGTATTTTGTGTATGATTTTTCATGAAATTATTTACATAATTAAACTTATATTTTATATTTTAAGGACTTCTACATAAACTACACTTAGCACATTAATTAAGTAAGCCGATACTTTGACAAGTATTAACCGAAAACTAAACCAGATTTTTAACAACAGAATAACCAAATTTTTTCGATTCAGTTCTGGACTCAACTGCACCAGAATGTTCCTATGAAAACAAGTTCAAAATTATGAAGTTTCGTTCCTAAGCTGATAATCCAAAGCAGACCATGAGTTGTTTAGAACAAATTTCAAAAGTTATACATTGCATATATCCACCAGCATATTTTAAGGAACAGTACACAAATCCATAATTAAGCTATACAAACACACACACACACACGCACACGCACACGCACACGCACATATACACAACTTGATCAAGCATCACAAAAGAATAGAAGGAAAAACTACATGTCCTATAAGATTTGACAATAAATTAACATATTACCATAAATGTGCCAAAAATCTTGTGGTAAAACATAGTAAGATACAAATCTTTCCTTGCATTTTTCTTGACGACAGGGAGGTGCACTAGCTTAATACTGATACCAACTTTCATATAGAAATGATACTTCTATGCACTTATGGAGCTGATACTCTAAGTTTAAAAAAGTGGTGTTTTAAGTAATATAGGAAATGCACCTTAAGCGTTCCTGAAGATGTAAAACAAGATACAAGTATACAACAGTTTTTCTCAGTTCACTCACCATGGTTGGGAAGTTGGATCGTGTATCTAAATTACAAGATTCATATACAAAGCGACAAATTGTACTTTTATGGCTTATAATGTGTGCCAACTAGATAGAAGGCAATACAAGGAACTCAAAATAGAAGCTCAAACAGCTCGATGGTGTTTGAATTGTCAGTTTCAGTCTTATTCACCCTTCTACAGCCCTTAAAAACTTCTTTTTTTTTCTCCCAAGATGTCCTTTCACCACAAATAGAACTTGAAAAATTTAAGACATGACTTTCATTCTACATGCTAAGTCTTAAAAAATAAACACATTTTAAGGAGATTATTGATGAATATTCCATAAATTGAGACTTAGCTATAAACATAAACTGACACAAGATATCAAACGTTTTTATTTTAGGATTCTATTTTGAGACTCCTTTCTCACTCAGGTTAAAAAGTTGTGCTTTTGTTTCCTTCATACTTATGTAATCTAATATAAAACCTGCAACTCCAAAATACCATCAGTTTCCCTCTATGTCAAGGGGTTTGCTGAAACAAACACAGATTGCTATTTCAGCTTTCACCTAAAGTTCACTATAATGAAATGAAAATCCCCAAGAGCAGCTACAGTGTATGCATGCAACAGTGTGGCAAGACTCGAGCTCCTATCCCTTGTTTGGAAAGCTCTTTGGAATCAAAGAAGCTGATGATGTAAAACTTTTGGCAATCCATCAAAGGGAGAAAGAATTTAGAACCAATCAACCAACCAAGATTCATTTCACGAATTTGAGACCCATTTCATAAACACATGCTGCAAATTTTCCGATCAAATTTTTAATGCATAACCTAGCATATCTAAAAGCAGAAGCAAATTCTTAAACCTGAGAATTGAAAGCCATATTATCATTTCCAAGTAGCCAGACCAATGAAAAATTGAACATATATTGAATATGACCAGGGCTAATCAATGATTACTTATGGTTGTCACTGCAGAACCAACCTCATTTAACGTCAATGTCCCAGTCTTGTCACTACAAATTGTGGTCGCTGAGCCCATAGTTTCACATGCTGAAAGCCTACGAACCTGTAGATTCATGCTTGTCAAACAAAAGGGATAAAGAACCAAAATTTCTAGATAGAAATAATTTTAGTAGAACTTCTATGGAAACAGAAAAAAAAAATGCTTGCCAAGGCTTTATCTGCCATCATCTTCCGCATTGAGTATGCCAGCCTGCAACAGAACGCATACAACCCAGATAAGAAAGAGCACAAAATTCGGAAAAAACAGTAGCTCACTGTCAGCTACGATATCGTGGTGGTATAAGATATAAGATCACTTACGTCAAGGTAACTGCCAAAGGAAGCCCCTCTGGCACAGCAACTACAACTATTGTGACCTGAAGAAATCAACTATAGGTCAAGAAAAGAGATAAGAAAAAAAAAGGACAAAGATAACACGAGGAGTTGATCCACGGATTCCACATACTGCAATGGTAATAATTTTGATCACTCCATCTACTGTCTCACTGATCGATGTCTTGCCTTTGACAAACTGAACTTCTCCCTTTGCGTTTGTCGTATTTCCAGTAAAGTAGCTACAAATTTTGCACAAGATTATAACTGACAACTTTGCTAGTTAAAGTTTGAAGAAACCAGTGACTGTTGACATATTCAACTCACCGGCCTAGAAGGACAGCAAGAACGCAGACAGCTACTGAAAGGCCAACAATGCCAATAAAAGTAGCAGCTCCATTCAAGCGTACCTACTCAATTCATAAAAAACTGGATATAAAGATATATTACACAAACTGCTTGCACACTTAAGTAGCAAAAAAAAACTAAGAAAGGACCTGCAAAGGAGTCTCTTCACCAGTATCCTCTGAGATGCTTTCCATTAACAACCCCCATTCAGTATTGGTCCCAACACCAGTTACCTATAAATGGCTTAGAATTGACTCTTCAAGCAGAAAAGTAGAGATAGAAAATACTGATTTTTTCAAATAAATATGAATATGGTTACTGCATGAAGACATGTTTTCAGCAAAAGAAATATAAATACAATTAAAATCTAGAGATCAGGCAGATAACAGAAACCTGCATGACTCCACCTTCTACTCAATATGGGACTTGGGTTCTCAGAAGTCACAAGTAAATGAATCATACCGGCATTACCCTTTTATAAAAATTAATGTATATCTAAATACATCTATGCAAGTGAAAGAAATAACAAAATTGCTTTGTAGCCATACATAAAGTAGAACTAACGAATAGGTTTCCTACATGTAAGAGAAATAAATTGCAAAGTGTTTAATTTCTCTAAGACAAAATTGGGGCAAGACAAAGACTCAAGCTACAGTTATAAAGAGTATAATTTGAATCAGTACCATACAATAGGTAACATCAGCTCATAAAGACCTCGTAACAAAAGAAATTAATTTAGACAAGTTACCAGCATGGTGCCAACACCATCTGCAACTTTGCAACCAGACATTAAAAACGGTGCCTTGTGATCCTTGCGAACCTACAAAAAGAAAATGAAGCTTAAATCACAATAGATGTGTGTAAGGAAACTACATGGCTAGAGGTTAACTAACTCACAATCTTGCTTTCACCCGTCATGCTAGACTCATCTATGGCAAGAGAATGGCCAGCAACTAAGACTCCATCAGCTGGAACCTAAAAAAAAAATAAAGCACCTCAAATGTAATTGGGTTAAGTGCAAGGATAATTTGGAAGTGACAAACATAGCACAAACTGTTAATACATGCTTAATTGAAACCCCATCATTTTTTCTTCAGAAAAAGAGAATACAAAAGTCAATTTGGCAACTAAGTGCTAATAGCATAAATTATATGGTACACATTATCATGCAGAAGAAAAATGCAGGGTAAATTCAAGTAATCATTTACTAGTCTTTGTAGTTATATTTCAACCAAAAACCCAATAAACAAACTTATCTTAAATAAAACCTACCTGGTCACCTATTTTAAGAGGTACAACATCCCCAACAACGATCTCAAATATTGAAATTTGTACTCTTCTACCACCTCTCACGACCTGAAAAAATTTCCAGTGTATTTCTTTTTTATAGAATAATGGGTGTTTGAAAGAGAAAAATGCACACTTGAGCAATAATAAGTACTCTTCTTGTTATGTACGAGTACATACCTCTAACTTTATATTTTGTTTTTCCTCATTTAAATTCTGAAACTGGAGAGATTGTCGATAATCACTAATAGCTGGTATACATTTAAGAAAGAGAGTTACAAAGAAACCAATCAATTAGAAAGAGAGTAAGTACAAGACTGTAGCAATCAGATTACGAACATACTGGGCTTGGCACATCCCATTTACCAGCAAACAATTCAACTCTGTTTAGATACACCCTAAATACCAACCAGCTAAAGAATGATTGAAACAACAATACCTCATACTTGCTGGTCTAATAGAAATTAGGATGAGTTGAGAAGAAAGCAGCTAAATACTAGAGCTATTCATAAGAGCAATAAAAATAATATAAGTGGAAAATTGTTCGGAAATCAAGACCACGCCCAAATTTCTCTTTGTATCTTGGCATATAAGGGACATGCATATCAAATTTGAAAAAAGATAATATAATGGTCAAATAAACAGTGGCCTCCAACCACCTAAAGATTGGAACGGCAATATCTATATTTGCTGGTCTAATAGAATATTCGACTAGTTGAATGAACAAAGAATTGGATACTAGAGAATTTTTTAAGAGGAATTAGAAAATGGAAATTTCTTGGAAGTCAAGACCAAGACCATGCATGCCCAAACTTTCATTCCTAAGTTGGAATACGAAGGGCACATACATCAATATTTTTTTTAGATAGAGAAGATTGCAATTATTTAATACCTGTAACAATTATGACAAGAAAAACAGCAAAAGCAATACTTGCCCCATCATACCATCCTTCTTCTGCGCCCTGTGGGGAAAACCAAAGCATGAACAAGATAAAACCTTAACCTAAAACATGTGACTAAAAGATCATGAATAAATAAAAAGCTGGGGTGTCTGTATTTTATTCAACAGTGAGTAGTTCACAGTTTAAATAATATCATACTGAATTTTCAAACATCTTATAGAAAGGCCATAAATAATATAATAAGCAATAAGAAGGGGAGAAGAGAAAGAAAGAATGATTAAAAGAACGAAGCAACAGAAGAGATATTTATATCTAATATATGTGGACTAAAGACCATTTTCCAAATGACTACCAGGAAAAATTCCCTTCAAGGTCTTTCATCAACAACCATATTGGCCCCATAGATCTTTCTTCTCACCATAATATCACTGGAATAGATTTTTTCTTTTTTCACTTAAAATATGCATATAAGATGTCAGATGAGAAATTGACTATCAACCCCTGAAGCCTATTAAACTTATTCTAATATAGCCTTGTATCTCAAAACAGAGGTAAACTCAAAAGCACTAATGTGTAAACATATTGATCTAGTGCCAAACTTCTCAGAAAAATTGCTGGTTAAAAAAAATTCAGACTAATAAAGCTCGAAAAAATTGAAGTTATCTAAGGCAACCCAACACACCTCTGTTTTAATCCCAAGCGCCAGTGATGCTATGGCAGCTACAATTAAGATGATAAGGGTTAAATCTTGCCAAGCTTCCCAAAGGAACCTCTGAAACAAAATATGTGAAATAAGTGAAATATTTCTACCGCAATTGAAAACTAATGGAAATTTCTCAATCATAAACCAAAATGTTATACCAAGAAACTGCGGCCCTTCTTCCGGGGATATGTATTTGCTCCAAATGCAATTCTACGCTTATTTAAATCGTCCTCATCTCCACTGATTCCAGCCTCCAAGTTTGTTCTCAACTTATTAGATAACCCTTTAGTCTGGTAACGGTACCAGCATCATGTAATTAGACTTAAGCAATAATTCTGTGCTTGAGAAGGAATAACTATGTTCACAAGTGACTTACACCTCCATGCTGTTCTAGAGCTGAAAAATCATTGTCCCTAGTCATTAAAGTAAGTTCTTCTAGTCCGACAGAGTAATCGTCACTATGAGCCGGGGATGCATCAATTGGACCTATAGCTCGACAATAAAATACTTTGATGTCAATAAGATGCATAGCCCCAAAACAACGCATATATCACAGCATAGTTTAGATTAAGAAACCGTGAGTTTAGAGAAAATGTTTCCAACAAGGCATACACACTAGGACAACTGGCAAGTGGTAAATTCCACAGTTTAACTCACTTCCAAGTTAAACCATTATGCACATACTGGGTGTAGGCAAGAGTTCACTTCAGCTTGCTTTATAGGTTTTGAAGACAGAAGTACATTAAGATGGTCGCAATGAGTTTGTCACATGTGCAAGCTAAAATAATAAAAATTCAGCAATGACACTGCTGCCGTATAAAATGTGGGGACCGCTGACCCACAACAAAATAACAATAAATAAAGAATTGGTCTCCACCTTTAAAGTAAACTAGATGAAATTAGCAATATGCCCTAAATATAGTTTCTTCAAGTTTAGTCTCTAGCTCGATTAACTTCACTCAGATTCTTTCTATTATTTCGACTTACTCCCCTAAAACTTCAAATATTTTAGTTCTAGCTATCATTTCTATTAACATGCTAAGTATAATGAGTAAAACAATCATGGAGAATTTGAGATTCTTGACAAACTACAAAGAAGTGCGTACCAATTTGTCGCTCGCCCGCCAATTTGAAAAGCACTGCTGCCTGCAGTTACAACCGTCCATTAACCAGAAATAGACTGGAGTCGAAAAACTGAACTGAATTGGTTGTAAAGATAAGAAACTTTACTCTTATAACTTGTGCATGGGCTCTGATCATCCTTTTTCTTTGCTCTTTCTCTTCTTCTTTCTTTAAATCCAAAGTGTATCGAAACCGACGAGAAGCATTTAGCACGAGTGCTGCTTGCTGTGAAAGTTCAACATCTTTAGTCTCCTCCCCAAAAGCACATATTATAAAACATTTAAATAACGTGGATGAAAGAAAATAAAAAATCAGTTGACAAACTCAGTAACAAGTAACAACAAAGTAGTTAAATTGCATAACCAGGAACTTCGAAAATAATTGTTTTCTTTTTCTTTTTTTTTTTTTAATTTGCTCGTCTAATATGCAAGAACATAGCAAAAGATTGAATTTGTTGATGATTCTCAAACTCTCACAATGTGGCCATGAAATCAAAAGTTTCAAACTCAACTACTCAAGATATATTTGTAGATTCCTTCAATAATGGACTAGGTTCTTCATGTCCTAGACAACGTTATTTCCAAGAACCTAACAGAGAGGAGTTCATATATCGAGGGATTCAACGTAAAACTCATCACATCATAAAATTTAACCAAAAATATCCTCCTATTCAGAATGTGAAAAGCAATAGAGAATAACAATCAATGCAGGACATAAAAATGGAAAATGAATGGACATTATAAGAATATCATATTACCCTCCATCGCTTGAGAGTCTCACGAGGACAGTTCTTCGTATGCGCAATATCAAAAGGATCGGATTCTTGAGGGGGGTGGTGGTGATGATGCTCGCTTTCGTCCTCCACATCTAGCTTAGTGTTTGGGCCAGCCTCCATTTCGTTATGCTGCATTGAAGACGAAGAGGAAGACGACGTCGACTGCAATAATCCATTATTAGAAGAACTCCTCATTTCGATAACTCAAATCAAAAAGAACAAAAACAAAATAATCCTTCAATAAAAATATAAAAATGGCAACCACCAACACCACCACCGCTGCACCAACCGACGGAAGCTGTCACCCTCTTCCCCCGATAACTCAACCCAAACCCAAAACGAAAATTATAATAATAAAAAATGAAAAAATAAAAATAGCAACAATAAAAATAAAAAAAAATTTAAAAAAACCTTAATTAATTGAAAAAGTTACAACCAAAAAAATAAATAAATAAATGTAAAACAGCTCACAAGAATATTATTTTCGATTGGCAAACAAACAGAGAGAAACAACCTGTGAACAATTACTGACCCGCGAATGTCGGATTCATATGGCGGAGATTACGAGACCAAGTATATCTATGTATGACTTAATTTTCTTTTTAAAATTTAAAAAAAAAGGCGGAAATACGATTACCGTAGATGAAAGAACAGATGGAGAGTGGATGATTGAGAGGAGAAGGAGAATTTTTGTGATGAATTTGAGTCACTCCCTTGTGTCCACTACTGATGAGTACAGCATTGTGTGGAATTTCGGAAACTTTTTTCTTTTTCCTCCGTCTTGTCGCCATGTTTTGAGAATAAAACACAAATATGAAACTTCGAGGAACTTTCTTCATTGATTATCATTTATCATGCTTTCATAAGTTTCAATTTCACGCTCTAAAAAAGTCAAACAAGTATCTTTCGGTCAACGCTCTAATAATTCACCAATTAGGCATTTTACAGGTTGTTTGGCACACGGGATGGGAGGTGGGGATTTCTTGTCCCTACCCCACCTCTATCCCCCGTTTGTTTACATGTAAATAGGATAAGGATAAAGGATTTTATCCCACTCTTATTCTAAATACATAATCCCTGCTCCATGTATTACTCATCTGGGATAGGGATTTTTTGCTTTCGACCCATCTATTTATTCCAACCATTATTCAATTGATTTCTTAAAAAAAAAAATAAAATAAAATAAAAAAATTATATAGCATCATCAATCAAAAAGTATGTAAAATAATTTATATACTGTATTTTAAATTTTTTTTATAAAATAAATAAATAAATAAATGAATTGAACTAATAAAAAATAGATACGCTACTTTCTTAAAATGTGTTTGATTTTTATTTTAATGATGTGTTTGGTTAGTGAAAATTATACAAGGGAATGAGAACGTGAATAGTTAATTCCATTTCTCATTATTTGGTTTTACAAATATTAACGTAAAAATTAAAAATCAATTTCCTTAATAATAGGAATCATGTTTCCCATCCCTTGCCCTCTTTTTTTTTCTTTTTTTTTTTTTTTTTTTGACTACTCAAATTCTTAATTAAAGGTGCAGTATCTGAATACACCGAGGGTCGAACCTAGGATCTTCTGGATCAACAAGGGATGCCATTACCACCAGACTACAGCTGGATTGGCCCCTTGCCCTCTTAATTAAACATGATTTTCATTTATTTATTTATTTAAAAAGGAAAAAAATCCACAGTTTTCTATCTAAATTGGCCCACAATTTTCTACACATACCACTATTTTTTTTTTTAACTGAAATACATATCCTTACCAAAAAAATAAAAAAATAAAAAATAAAAACTGAACAAATATGTCCCATTTTCTTTTTAAAACCAACGGGCGCATATATATATATATGTATATATATATATATATATATATATATATATATATACTAGTAAAATTTTATATTATTAGTATTTTTTTTAATAAAATTGTATTATTATAATGATGCAAAGGCATAGACAAAAAATAAAGATTTTGAATTAAACCAAACATAATCATTAAATGATAACTCTGATTTCTGAATTAACCAAATAAAACTATTAAATGGTGATTCCAATTCTCATTCTAATTCCGAAGTTTGAACCAAACACCTTACGTTACTTTTAAAAAAATTTATTATCAATGAGATGCATTAGATTCGACTAATAAAAAAAAAAAAAACAAAAGAAACTGCATATCACTCCATTATAAATTATTGGTATTAAAAAATAATAATTGACATATAAAACCTTATTTAATAATTCTTATATGTTTTTAGTTTGTGATTAATTTTTGTTAAGCCACGACTTTTAGAATAATATATATGTGAATCGTTTTAGAAAGTAGAGATTTATTGTTAAGTTCAAATTCACTGTCAATTTCACCTAAGCGATTGTGAACATTAAATAAGCAACAAGCTAAGATATAATGAACCCCAAAAGATATGTGAAAACCAATATAACAATAATAAATAATAAATAAGAATCATTAGCAGTAACTAAGGGTGGCAATTTGTTGAAGTAAAATTCTACCTCTCTGCCAAATTAGGAGTAAGTCTTCATCTAAGTTGACCCTCAGCATTGAAAAACTGAATTTGCTCTAAATTTTAAGAAAAAATTTCTCCTATCTATCTTCCCTTAAATAAAGGTATCAAAAACGTGAATCAAAGTAATTCTTTCAGTATTTCCATGCAAAATGTGAACCCTTGCTTGGGAACTTCTGCTTTGTTATGTCCAAAGACTACGGCAACTCCTAGCATGTCCAAATCATTCACCTAACAGTCCCGCACCGGAAGTTAGATGAATGATGACAAGTCATTCACCTAACAGTCCCGGACTGGACTGGACTGGTCCTGGACCATGCTATAAATTTGTCACAGACTAGAACAGGTCAGTGAAGGCATCACACAGAATAGATGTGAAAAACTTCAAGGAATGAATGCTAAGTCTACAACTGCAATAACATTCTGAGTATGTAATATAACAATCAACCATGTCTAAGTAACAAAAAACATAAAATCCACTCATTTGAGGCTGCAAAATTACCAGTCTGTTAAAGTAATATCAAAACTTGAATTTTTGATTGGAACAAATACCAAGTAGCACCCCTAATTCATCCTCCTAATTAGCTCATTGATATAGTCTTCACGGTTTCCAGCGTCACCTCCTTCAACATAGTGATTTCTCTTCTTCTTCAAACCTCCCAATGGTGCTTTCAGCTGGAATGGCCACAAGAAGTTGTTTGCCTCCTTAAAGTGAGGTCCAACAGTCATAATCTCGTGGATGAGATCCTCCACACAGATGATTCCATGCTTTCCGAGAACCTGAAGCCATTGAGTTCAGATTATGAGCACACAACACCATCAATCAGAAACAAGATCCAAACAATACCAAGGGTAACACCATTAAACATACCTGTTCAATTATTGAATTGTCGGTCAACGCAATTCTTTGTTGGTTTACCTTCCCGTAACCCCTCTTGTAAATCAATTCCCTCACACTCTTCAAGTTAGGATATCTGGCACCATTTGAATAGAAACGTTAATTTCGGAGAATGAGTGCAGTGCATGTTAAAAGAATTCAAGAAATTGTACCCGTATGTAACATAAGGCTCAACCCTGTGCAGCATGTTGACTGTAGCTTTGTTTACTTTCAAGAAAACACCATTAAATATCTGCCAAAACCACAATGTTTAATTAAAATGTGATTTATAAACAAGTATACGGGAAGGAAGGATATACATAAGTGTCATATCATATCATATAAAACAACACCAGGCATGTTCATAGAATATAAAAATAATCTACCCCAATCCTTAAAAAATTTTAAGCTTCCATACAGAGTCAGGGCTCATGTATACCATTAGACAGACTCCAAAACAAATCAGTGGATCTCACACAAAAAAGATCATTTGATAATTAAAGATCTCCTTTCAACAGGAAAGGCATTAAAGTGAACCAAACTTACATTGAGTAGTTAGAGATACTGCAATAATCCTTAGCCTCCTAGAATTCCGTATTTAAAATTCAACAGGACATCTGTCCTACAACAATTTCATTTGATATATAACTGTTTGGCCAACATCATCGAACATATCTAATTCACTAGATATACTTTTTCTACGATATCATTCGTATCAGTTGCTCCAACATTTACTACCCTGGAGAAACTTAACCATCTAAGAATCAGGAAACAAATTTGAAGGAGGGAAGACGACTTAAAATCCAGCAAAAAACATTAACAATATCAAACACAGTTACATCATTATGGTACAAGAACAACTACGAAGGATGGCAGCAGACCAGAAACTTAACAAAAAGCAAAAAGTGGAGAAACAAATATAACTTGTCAAATTCACAATCTGTATCCAGTTATCAGTAGAGACATTTTATAGAATCATGGAAACCAACAATTACATAATGCATAGAGCAAACTCGGGAAAAAATGGGAACATTAAACAAAGATCTCAATCTCATATTATCATTCCTAGGGAGAAATTTCATAATCCAATAATCCAGTAATATAGCAAGTATTCATTATGGAGATAACAAACCTGTCTCAAACGCAACAGCTGCAAAATCTTCCTTGTCTTAGGGTCCATGGCATTGATACTGAATTTTTTTTTTTTTACAAAAAATGTTACCAAACAGAATACAGAGACATTTTAAGAAACACTACACAAAATGAACAAAAAACATACCCACGAATCCTGATAATGAACAGTAGCTTAGCTTCTGGAGGGACATAGAATCCTCCTTTCAGCTTAGCCTCACGCTTAAGCTGAATCAGCTCCTTTTGCTGATCAAACAGAAACATAGAAACATGAGAAAAGCAGAATAAACAGGAGAAAATAAGAACAACCAAATCTTTACAGTAAAAAAAAAAAACAACCTGCTGATCATACTCCTGAGCGTACTTCTTAGCTCTGCTGAAGATCAATTTGCGGCTCTCAGTAGCCTTCTTCTTTGAAGCTTCTAACTCTTGCTTCTTAGCTAAAGCCCATTCTTCATTTCTCTTCTGCTTCTTCAACACAGACTCCGGCACCGCCACCTTCAATTCTTCTCCGGCCATCTCTTTTTTTCTAATCAGCTGCCGTGAGGTTCGATTACTCTCAGTTCTGGGGATCAAACCCTAACCTTTTCAACACACTGCAAATATAGGTGCTCAAGAATTAGGGTTTTTGTAGATCCTCCTATTTAATCCACGGTCCAGATCTGCCTCGCTACTTATAAAACTAATCCGAGCCGTTGAATACTCATTAGTATATTTTATGGGCTGGGCTTACAATGGCCCCAAAGCCCAAAAAAGAGCTTAGTACATAAACATTCTTTCGGGATTTCCACAGATTTTAATCCTTTTTTAATAATAATAATAACTAAATTAAACCAACTTTGCTATGATGAAATGTGATTCCGATTCCAGATCGAACCAAATAAAATAAATAAATAAACAGATATTTCCATTCCGATTCTATCACATTCTGATTCCGATTAATTTACTCTGAAAGTTAAATGAAAATATCGACTCTTATAAAATATATTATATATTCATTTAATCTTCATATGAAATTGCATTTTAATAGTTGAAAAGTAATTTTTATAGGGTTAATAATTTATTAATTCTAGACTTTTTACCTGATATATTAGTCCGTGGTACTTATATTATCCAAAATATATTATAAAGCCTAGGGGTGAGCATGGACCGGTTCGGTTCAAAAACCAAACCGAACCGAAAAAACCGATCCAAAAAACACTATATTTTATAAACCAATCCGATCCAAACTAAATTTTAGTTCGGTTCAATCCAAACCAAACTAGTTCGGTTCGGTTCGGTTTGGACTAGCTTGAACCAAAAATATCAACTTTAAAAAAAAAATCAAAATAAAAATTTTATATAAGTAGTTTGTTTAAAAAAAAAAAAAAGAAATACAAAAAAATTAATTTAAAAAAATAGTAATACTAAATAATACTATTACATCACAATAAAATACTAAAATTCTCTTCCTTTTTTTTTTTCAACTCTCAAGTTTTAACAACTATAAATTAGCATAAAAAAATCACAATATAAAACTATAAAAGAATATAATGTCTAAAATTCTCTACAATTAGTATATATTGATTTTATAATTAATTTTAATATTTTACCAATTATTCAGTTTTTCGGTTTTTTCGGTTTTGAACCGAACCAAACCGAACCGAACCGAAGTCCAAACTTCTTCATAACTTAAAACCAAACCGAACCAAACTATGAAATGAATCGGTTCGGTTCGGTTTGGATTTTCGGTTTTTGGACATTGGTTTGGTTTTGCTCACCCCTAATAAAGCCCCTATTTTTTGTTATATTGACATAATTTAGTTACTGCCATAAAAAATTAACAATGATAATAACATCTATAATCCTTCAACTAATAGAGTTAGGAATAGAATTACCAAAATTTTTTATTCATTCGTGTTTCGAGTGTAAAAGAATTAATTATTTGGTATTCAAGTGATACTTTTGAAGAACTGATTTGGTAAATTCCGATCAATAATAATAAAAGTCAAACTATATAATGTTTTGCATTATAAATCAAAATTTTATAGTAACCGTTTTAACTATGATAGTTGGACAACTATGTATATAATTATTTTGGTTTTTTATAATAGAGACTAAATTATTTAACAAGATAAAAACTAGAGATCTTATAATATATTTTGGATAATACAAACCTATTAGATAAAAAGTTAGAAACTAATAAATTAATTAATTATTTTTTTTATATATATATAACGTGAACGAAGAAAAATTATAAAAATTCACTTCAAACTGTTAAGGGGAGAAAAAAAAAACAATTGACATATTATTAATATTTATAGTTATTAGTATCATTAATATTTATATTATTTTGGAGACTTATATTTTATATAAAGAGTAATTCATTGTAAATAATTTTGAGTCATAGCCGTTCCAATAAAAAACTGACATGTACACAATATGAGTATTGGAAAAATAAAAAACACTTATGTATCAGTTTTTCATTGGGACAGTCCACATGGACCGAGTCCATTGCATAATTTCTGGCCTTTTATTCATATAAAAGTAACCCAATTTCTCAAGAAAGCTAGCCATTGTTGTAAAATGTAACATATTTCAAATGCTACAAGAATAATAATTCGCCAATTGGGGCAAATAAGCCAAAAACCTATCATCTTCCATGTTCTATTGCATCAATGATATTCATCCAAACTTTTATACAGATACAAAAATACATGAAAAATACTAATGTAATAATCACTTAATTGGTTCTACTGGATTATGAGCTTCAATATCAACATGCCGGATGCCCGGAACAAGCTCCTGTATCTCCTGTTCGAGCCTATCGACTTCGCTCCCTAAAGCAGTAACGACTTCCTCACCTGCAAAAACGGACCTGTTAATTCCAACATATGAACAGCTGCAAGCACCACTCACCGGAGTGATCGGATAATAGTACATAAGGCATCATCCTCAACTTAACAGGTCGAGAGAATTAAATCCACATTAACTTTTGCGGTCATATACGCCCTCCACCTTTCATTTTTAGGTCAATTTAGTCTAACTCACAAGTAGACTCCGTATTTTTACGGGTCAGATCGTGAGTTTTGCTTAAAAAAAAGGGAAGGTAAAGAGTGAGCTTATTTGACCAAAGTAGTTAATTTGAGCTTATTTGACCAAAGTAGTTAGTTTGAACTTATTTGTCCCGACTCCAAAGTTGAATGATCATATGATAAAAGATAAAATACCATAGTTTGACATTATCTTGAGCAATTCGGTATCATCTTCTGCCTTTGCAGCTTCACGAAACTGCACATCAAAAACACCAAACAGATTAGAAACTCATCATATTATCATAGTATGAAGGAAGAATGGAACAAGCAATCTGGTTCTTGTTCGATCCTCTGAAAAATGATGTAACTATATCCAAGTACTTTCAAGAATGGTAAAGCACAATCAATAGTAATGAAATGCACCTATAATAAGAAAATTAAGAAGAATAATTTAGCAAGTTCCATTTAAATTGACACAGGAAAAGTGGTAAGTTTTGAGAAACATGCACATGAATCACCGCTCGCTGCGAGGAAGGCTGATAACAAAATATTATAGATTCTTTGAAATATATCTTAAAAAAGAGAAGCTAGAACTAAACCTGTTTGGCCCATTCGTCACGTCCAGTTCTATTCAGATAATTCTGCACGACCACCACTCCATTAAAATCTGTTGCATACATTGGCACATCAGACCATATTGATATCCAACAATTACCACTCTCTCACAAAATAGTATTACTTATGATGTGAAGTACAGGTGAAATTTTTTATCACATGGACATATACACTAGTTTTACATTCAATTCTCAAGCAATGATTGGGGTAAAAGTTTCATAAAATGCAAGTAATTTAGATCTTATTTCCAAAAGTTGGGTGTTAGCGCGCCCGCAAGAGAGTTACTAATTGTACTCAAAGTGCATCTCCATTTAATAGCTTTTAACATCTGTTTATCAGACACATTGTTGCATATTTACTGAAAACATGCACATGAACCAACATTCATAAACATGAACTCAAAGAAAACAGAAAAGGCTGAAAATCACCTATTTCTGCTTTAAATCTAAAGAATCCAGGTCCAATCACCTCACTTTTGCAATCATATAATGCATCTACAACCTACAACAAAAGAGAATATATTTTAAAAGTATAGATGTATGAGCAGGAAGAGACATACTTCATAGAAGCAAAATTGGTTTATTACAATACCGGGTCATTTTTTAAGAAATTGAGAACCTTTTCCATATCATGGTCATCCATTGCTCTACCAATCAGCGCATGCCGATTTCTCTGAATAAGAAATATAGCCACCTGTGGACATTCAATAAGACTTATAGTTACCTCAATCTAAGATTACAATGAAAAAAATTTTGACTCCAGATTAACAATAATTAAATTTCTGTTTCTGAAATATTCCCTTCATATTGAGCGCAAAATCATTTCTGAAAGTATAAGGGCAAACAGAACTACATTAGGAAGCAGAAAGTACTAACAGAATATATGCCTTATGCCTTACTGCAAATGGCAAACATAAACAACCAAAATCGATCATACCAAAAATGATCCACCTAGATGCCGTATGCCTCAAATTTTCTGACTATGGACGGGTGGAGCTAATATCTCAATAGTTCCTTGAATATGGAAGAATAATACTTCATTCGTGCAGAATCAGTTTGACAGCAAATGCAACCAAAACAGTTTGTGTTTTTTATTCACATGTGCATATCATACGAAGTGTCTTCTAATAGACTACTTAAAAAGTGCTGACAAAGGAGTAATCTTCAAAACTGCCAATTTTACCACATTAAAACTTCAAGAAATTAGCCATCGTAGAAACAAATGGAATACAAAAACAGCATGCAAAAATTAAACTTGAGATCTTCATTGCTATTATACTGTTCACTGCCTAATTATCAGTGGTCACAAAGCTACTCCACCTCAAAAAATTACAAGGCCCAGTATACAGAAAATAAATCCTCACTCGACATTAAAATGCTGACAGAAGTCACTATGCCACTACAAATTCTCTTACATATGATTGACAACCAAACATGTGAAACCAATGTTCAACCTTCTATGCTTCATTCATTAGTGAATGGGTTCAAGGACTTTTCTTATTTTCTGTTCCACCTTATTTTGTGAAAATAAATCACACCTTATTTCATGGCTTTGCATTTAGATTACTACAATGTGCAAGAGACTAGCAAGCTTTTGTTGTGAGCATGTACCAAGTCCACCATTAGCAATCTAGCATCAATAAAATGAAACCGTGACAGGTAGAAGCAAACGACTAGTGAGATATCTTTGACTACAGACCTAGTGTTACTCCATGATTTAATATTATGCTAACTGGGTCATCCCACAGTTTGGCCTTAACTTTGAAATACCCCAGCTAATTGGCATCCGTAATTACAATATCACTCATATTATTGCCGAACAAGACACACTAAAAGCATACAAAAATGATTCAAGAAGCAAAGATTAACTATTAGTTTCCAATAAGCAGGTTCGCAAACCATTTTCACAAGAACAGCAATAAAAGATTTCCCCACATGATTCTTTCCTGTGTTAAAATGGATAAAAGTAAAATTTGGCTCAAGAAAACAGCAACACAACATTGAGTGAATAATGTCAAATATAAGCAACATACCAGTCCAAGGAGGTTTCCAACAATAATTGAACCTATAGGATCATAAATTGCATTTCCTGTAGTATTCACTGCTACCAAAGATGCACCAGCTATCATAAGTCCTGTTACTGCAGCACCATCCTACAAATTTGTCGTTATTAGCGAACACTCAGCTAGCTAAAGTATTCTGATAATTAAAAGTAATACCACTAATGTATTCTCTTAATACATGCCAATAGTCTTAATTTATCTAAAATAGCACATTTCATATTATAATCAAAGTACATTTTAAGGTAAAACCAAAGGAGAATTGGATAAAAAAAAGCAATTTAACATTGATAAAAGTAAGTTTATCTCATTACAGCATCAACACTAAAGAGCCTAAAATTTGGTCTTCATCCATATCTTCAGGAGAAAGTCAAATCAACTTTATCAAATGTCCTAAATCAAAACAGAATTGAGGAACCTAACTTAACATTCGTTCCACTCAGTTTAGGGTTACATTTGCAGAGATTATACGATAAGGTACCTCTGTCATCACTGCCACAGATGTCGGATCATGACCACGCCAAACATAGTCCCTCACTTTCATTCCCTCTGCAGCTGCACCTTTCTTCACTGCTTGTATGGCAACAACAAGAGAAGCACCTGCAATAAGATAGAGAGGAGAAGCATGTATCTGTCAAATTTACATCAGGAACAGTCCTAGGACGAATAACAGACATGCCAATTGTACCTTCAATGATAAAAGAACCACCAATCACCAAAGCAGCATACTGAATGTTTTCAGGAGGCTGAAAAAAAAAAAAAAAAAAAAACCATAATAGTAAATAGAAAATGATGCCAAAGCAAATAAATATATTATTCCTTGAGCATGAGTTTTATGGAGGAAGGGCACCAAACATTTTGAAAAACACAAATTCTGTAAGTAAATGACTAATAACTCACATGTGAAGTCCACAAGTTCTGAACTCCGTGGACAATTGTAGCTCCAGAACCTAGGCAAAAGATTCCTACAGCAGATATCAACGACCAAACGAACCTCTCTTTGGAATAGCCATACCTGTGCATCATAATGAAAATGACTTCAGCATATCCATCAATCATAAATAGTGATACCAATAACAATCTAGAAGCGTGTAACCCATCTATCCTCTAAATAAATGAATGAGGGTTTGTAAACATAAAATGGACAAGAAAGCCATGCAAGCACCTTCTCTTGATTAACCAAGTTGCAGCTTTGGTCAGGAAAACAAAAGTTGATAGTTAATTAGGTAATAGGTGATTTTGCAACTCTATACTCAGTCCCACTCGAAGGAAACCAACAAGGCCAAGAACTAAGATAAAGGAAAAGAAGGGAGTAAGAGAGGGAGGGAGAGAAAGAGAGGCCAACAAGTTTTTGGCATGAATTGATACAGACAACCCACTATAAGTGTTCAAGTTGCAAAATATTGCCAATAACAAATCATTCAAATGTACATTGCTAGGTAGACTTGTCAAATCATGTGTTTAACATCAAACTTGAACAAAAATGAAATCTATGACAATGTTAAAGATAGTAGCAAATGGTGGGTGACATACGGATGAAGGGCATCTGGTGCACGCCTTGAGCTACTCAAGCCATAAGCAAGGAGCGCCTACAATGTCAACATGAATTAGTTTCTCTGCATTCAGTGATCAATAGGTCATGTTAAGACTTAATATATCAAAGCAAAAACAAGATAACTTTTAGTTAGCAGCATCATAATTTTACCTGGTTGGCAAAATCTGCAACTGAATGCACAACTTCAGCCAACATCACATGACTAGAAGTTGTTAACCAGACCCCAAACTTAAGAGAGAAGACAAGGAAGTTGCACCATAATGCAGTTATTACTGCTCTTTGACTGCCATATAACAAAAAAACCAGATAATCAGAAGAGCTACAAACAATTTCCAAAGCATAGCTCTGGCAAGAAGTGCGATATAGCTACTAATATGCTCAGCCAAAAATAAGATACACATATTTATGCTAGGAGGCAAATTTTATGAATCCCAAATGTCCGAGTAACATTTCAAATAATACTTTTTTCAATACATTAACAAACAAAAGTCCAAAGTACTACACTTACAAAAAATCTGTAGTCCAGCATATTATTTCACGTTCAATTATTAATGAAAGAGTTCTTAACCATCACAACTGCAAGAGTCAAGTTTTCTGTATGAAGATAAAATCCAATTTTACTATTTACACCCAATCACTCACCCAAACATCTCAATGGCTAAAGAACAGTTTCCACAAGGAAACAGTTAATTCATCAAGAGTTCCCACTCCAGTCCAGAGAGACAATCACATAAGAATTGCAAGTTTTTTCATCATTTTTCTAGACAAAGCCCCATATTCTATCTCACATTTATGAAGCAAGCTACCTATGGTTGAATGAATCACATGATTTACATTCTTGCAATAATGGTATCTTGAGAAATGAAATAGGTCCAAACAGCGGTTATATTTGCAAACTTAAAACACTAAGTCAATTGTAGGTTATAATTCCTTTCATATACGTAAATATGGAATTCAGACTTATGTGACAAGCCAAGGACCTGAAAAGATCACTAACGAAAAAATGCATCTAGAAGCCCATTTACTCCAAATTTAGATTAAAAAAAAGAGAAAGCGATCACTCACTCTTAAAAGCATTCGTAAGACCAATACTAACTAATAGCAAATATCACTTACAATGCCAAATTACCTGACATTGCTATCTCTTCTATAATTTCGGAAATGCCAATATATGATAAAAATAAATGACAAATCAAGTAAAAAATGAAACCTGTGTTGGTCATTGATTTCGATTTTTTTTACTTGTTTAGCCCTCCTGAAGAAACCTGCATTAACATTAAAAAAAAAAAAAGGAAGAAGGGCATTTCAGAGTCCATAGAAAACAAAAATTACAAAAGGGAGAAAAGGATGGAATGGGGACTTACCACGACGTGTTACGTAGTAATGGTTATTTGTATGATCAAAAGGAGCAAAATCCAAAATTGGGAAGCGTTTAGAGCAATTAAAAGTGAAAAACGAACGGGAGGGAGTAAAAGAAGGGGAATCCAAAAACTGATTAGAAAAATTGGGGTTTAATTTGATGTAAGCATTAGCAGAAATTGGAAATTCAGAGTTGTGATTGTGTAAGGGGAACAAAAAGTGGTAATCTTTGGTCCATGAAAGAGAAGAAGAAGGGAGTAAAATGGAAGGATTGTGGTTTTGGGTGTGAAAAAGGCGAGAGAGTAAACGATATGACGATGGCATTAAGACAAAACAGAGAAGAAATAGAAAAAGAACCAAGCTTTAATCAATGGCGGAACTCAGGGTTTAGGCAGAAGAGGGAGAAAAGAGACAGAAGTGGCAGCATCAGTTGAAAGCTACACAACAAGACTGAGAGCTTTCCCCTCTCTCCCTCTAGTCTCTAGTGTATAGTTTTCCTCCCTGAATTTTTTTTTTTTTTTTTTTTACTAAATTCTTAATTAATTGTGCAGGTATCTGAATATACCGAGGGTCGAACCCAAGATCTCCTGAATCAACAAGGGATCCCATTCCACCAGATTATAGCTGGATTAGCTCCTGCCTAAATATTTTGTTCACTGTTGGTGTAATTTTTATTTTTTACAATAAATTAAAAATATAAATTGGCCTCATTGGGAGGATTTTATTTTAAAATTTGAATAGAATTTTTTTTATTATTATTCTTGCTAAAAAATGATAATTATTTCTTTTACAAATATGAAAAGAAATGATAATCTTATTAAAGGCCTGTTTGGTTCAGCTGTTGCTGTTAGCTGTTTGTTGTTGCAGTAAGCTGTTAGCTGTTAGCTAATTAATTGATAGCGTTTGATAAATTTAGTATCAGCTGTTGTTGTTGAAATGTAAAAAGACTAATATAGATATATATTTTATACCATTATAGTAATTATATAAAAATAATAATATTACATAAATATTAGTAAAAATAATTAGATAATTAAAAAATTAAAAAATAATTTTTATTACACTTCAAAACTTCATAAGTCTACAAAAATAATTTAAATTATAGTTTCATCTATGTAAAATGCATCAAAATAATATGTTTTTAATTGTTGACTAAATTAATATAAATAAATTAAAAAAAAAAAGTAAAACTAGCCTAAATAAATTAATTTGAGGAATTAGTCTCGCTTAATTTTCAACATTTATAGAGATAAAAAAATTTTATAAAAAATCTACATAGTTATATAAAAGTATAATTTATTATTTTAGAAAGGTTAAATTTGTAAAAACCAAATAATTACAAAAAGCTTTTCGTGAAAAACTCTAAAAATGAGCTTTTCGTGAAAAACTCTTTTTTCTTGCAGAACAACTAAAAGCAGCTATTTAATTTTCTAACCAAACGCTAGTTTTTCTACTTTTCGGATTGAAAAGCTAAAAGTTCCAGCGAAAAGCAAAAACAAACACCCCCTAATTCTTGTTGAGATAGTGGCAAGTTAGATGTTATTTTGTAAATTTTAATTATTAGTATTATGGATATAGAAAGTGTTATATTAATAAAATTTGTTTCTGAAAGAATATAATAAAATTATTTGATGCATCATAAACCATAAGAAATAGAATTTTTTATGAATAATTTAATGATAAATGTTATTTAATTTTTTTAATATAATGTAGAATCTGTGAACTTATAATTAGTGCAATCAAGGACCTAAAAAATCAAATTTTGTAATTAAAGACTTATTATGACTAATTTTAATTGATATTTTCATAAAGTAAAATCTCAGTGGTATTTAGGTCTAAAACAACTATTCTATTTTGGGTGTTTAACAATATAAGTATTTTTTGCTTTTCCGGTTCCCCCTGATTACTCGAGCGGATTTTTTGTGATTTCCTTTTCGGTTAAAAGAGGTAACTTCATTTAATTCAAGATTTGGTAATAGGCATCAGTACTTGTGCTATATATCTCTTAAACTTACTTCTGCCCAGTTCAGATTTCATTTCGTATTCAGGATCATCAAAACATAACCTATTTCCAAGTTTTTTAGTACCTGAATTATAGTTTTTTGGCTTTTTTTCTTTATTAAGGATTACTAATACTTTGATTTTGGGTAGCTTTTCGAATCATATTTGAGTGCCTAGGTATAGCATCGTAATAAAAGATGTTCCTGGCAAACGCACCAGGCAGAAGATACAATTATTTTGGTAAAAACTTATGTTTGTTAAGTTTATACAAAGTAATATGACAGTGAAGATTAGTCTGGTTGATGATGAAACGTTGATCAACCCCGAAGACGTAGCATTAGTCAGCCGTAAGAGTCAGTAGAGTCAAGCAGTCCAGATATGCTGGGTTGTCCCGTTAATAGTATTCGTTATTATTATAATTCACATTTTCAGCTGTAAATTATAAAATGTTGGATGTGCAATGTCTAATGTGGTAAAAACAAAATCATATTAGTATGATATATTCATATCGTAGTTCAACTTCTGACTTTGGACTCTCAGTGAAGCTTAATTAATTAGGCTGGAGCTTCAGAAGAAAGCTGCTAAGTCTGTACTCTGATAGTTTTCGTGCCTATATATATATATATATATATATATATATATATATATATATATATATATATTTGTGCATTATTTGAGTAATTTTTCTACGATTAATTAAAAAAAAATTGGTTTCATGATTCATTCAAAGGATTTTACTTTAAAATTTGATAGAAAATAGAGATGATCCGATTGATTTTTATTGAGATAGTGGTAAGTTAGTTGTTTTGCAAATTTTAATTTTGAGTATTGTGGATGTTCAACGGTTAAATAACAAAAAAATAAAGTTTTTTGTTTAAATTTTTGTAACAAATTGTAATATAAACATAATTAGAAAAATATAGATTAATTATGGTGTTAAACTCATAATAATTTGTTAATAATATTTAATTTTAAAATTTTAAGTTAAATAATTTGAATTATGATAGATTTCCGAATGAATTAAAATGTTTAATTTGTTAAATAATTAATTTTACATCAGTAAGAAAATTTAATACTCCTTTCAAACCAATATATTACTTTGCCATTTTAAGTCGTCTATATATTGAAGACATTTTTTTCACAAATTAATTATTTTCTAATATTTTTTATACTATCGCTTACTTCCATCAAATAAAGAAAATATATCTCTTACTTATTATCTCTAAATTTTTTAAAAAAAAAAAAAAACATTAAATTAGCTTGAAACTTAGAACCAGTTTGGGGCTGTTTTCCACAGCACCGAAAACAGCTTTCAACCAAAGCATGGAAAACCTTACTTTGACTGAAAGTTGCTTTTAGGGCTGCAGAAAACAGCCTCTAATACACAATTGGTAAAATTCAGATTGTATTCCTGAGAAAACATTGAAAACTACTTTTAAAGAAAGTAATGAAACCTAACTTTCCCTGACAGCACTTTCACTAACAGCAATCCCAAATTGGCCCTTAAACATTCTACTCATTCCAATACACATCACAAAATGTTGGAATAATTCAACACATATCCACTTGTAATAGTAAATCTGCAATTCATTTAACCGAATGGGAACACAACCCTTTACTCCCAATACCGAATTGAGCACAAATGTTTTAAAAAAAAATTGAGCAAGTCGAGACCAAATTAAATTGCAATTTTCAGTTTGATTTGAGTTGGTTACTCCTAAAATAGAGATGCTCAAACCAAAAGTTACATATATAAATGTAGAAAGTAGAAAGTTAGGAATGCAAAATATGAGTGATTGGCCTTGAAATCATGGGAAATTTTTCTCAGTGTGCAAAAAACTAAGAAATTTTTCCGTACTTGAAGGCATGGACAACAAATGCACAAAAATCTTAAAACCTACCACACTCTGAAAGACAATGAATCACCACCACCCACAAAAAGCTCCATCATAATCTTAACAGTATATTTTTCATTTTTTTTCTCTCTCTGTTTTTTTTTTTTTTTCTTTTTTTTTTTTTGGGTAGAAAAAGAATGTTACCATCAATAATACAGAGGGATCAGCAGCATCTGCATCTTAAAAAATCTAAGCAAGTGTAAGGTCTTGACTTTTCTTCGATTTCCATTGCTGTCGGTAAACTTTCCAGGGCATATTTGCTGCTTCTGCTGCAGCAAAATCTGTAAAGATTCCTACAAGCTCCTTTACTGAATGGATATACTCGTTCTGGAACTCCCCTGTAATTCAATACCCATTCCATAGTCATAAGTTTTAGCTCCCATTCCGTTATCGTGCCACTTAAATTCAGTGCCTATCCGAGTACTATTATATAACGAATTAAGCTTGACATTTTTTGTGTCAAATCAAATATTCCCTTCTTTACCATAATCCTTATACAGTTCTGATCCAACTGAAAGGTTAGGTTAATCAGTTTATCTCCAAATATGTTGGAGCATATTTTTACCTTAACCCTATAGGAGTACATATCAATTTGGCCATTGGAGTAGCAAGCAGAGCCGATTTCACTCTTAAAAATAAAGAGAAGAAAACTTGCCCATTTGTTGTCGAGTTAAAGTAAGAAAACTATCAACTCAATCCAATCATTACTTTCGAAATTTCAGGGGTCAAACAGGTAATTTTCTTCATTTTTAAGGGTTTTCTTACAACAACTCAACCAGTTTAGATTTTAAACACTAATTGTCAAATAGGCTCAATCCTCCAGCTAGAAAGGCCAAATTCATATTTAATTTATCAAATAAAATATCATGAGCTCCTAATTACCAAATTGTCCACCACTTCAGCACATCATACAACAGAACACAGTAGTCAATCTCGACCCGCATTAAATTTTGAATGAATTTAAGTCAATTGGTAAAACAGTAGGTTTAACAGAAGCACTAGAACACCATAATAGAACTTACAAACCTTAAATATGGGATGCGCCTACGTCTTACAAGTTCATAGGTTGTCTGATTAGTCAAAATAAGATAGCTGCATCGAAAAAGATAGGCTTTAATATTTTGCATAGTTGTAAGAGAAAAAAGAATCCATGTTAATGCAAATCACAAAAATAAACTCTTCTTGGTACAGCAGGATCTTCAATATGACATTTTCTTGAAAGCCAATTATTAATGCTCAAACCCAATTTTGCAGAAAAAAAAAGGTACTTGTAGCATTCCTGGTCTATGCTGGCTGACAACAATTTAGTATTATTAATATCTCCTTAATATCACTATAAAGGTCATAAGTTGATAATAACCAAAGCCTTAATCTGTAACAAGGATAATCACATTACATCGTACATGAGAATATGTTATTGAGACCCACAGGGTTAGAATCTAGCTTTAAAAGAAATGTATTGTTTCTATACTATCCATAGACAAGATTGTTCTACCATAACAGTTTGCTAGGTGATTCCAGTGTTGAAGTACTTCAAAAAGGAAATTGCTAATTACAACGATGATTCAGTCTTAACAAATCACAGCCTAAGAGATTCTTATCTGTTCCACAATTACAAGGAATTGATTATTCGTCAATACAATATTTCCAATCTCTTACCATTTATGGCTACAAGTGAACTAATTTTAATTTCAAGGAGAAAGCAAAATCCACTCTTTACTCCTACTTCAGAACCTAGAGCACCAAGCCCGTTTAAATGTTATGATAAACAAGTAGGTCAAGCATACAATAATAAATCTAGTACTATCTCATCACATATCAAGATATCTTTTTATGGAAATAATTTAATTGGCTAAGTAGGACAGCACAACTTTAAAGAATGATCTCGTCAAAAGAACCTAATGACATACAACTGGGCATAACCAATCATGCCATGTGGTGAAAACAAATTCTTCATTAAATATTATAAATACCTATGGAAGATCAGCAGGAGGAACAGAAAGATCAAGGAAATTGCCAGAGTAACCAAGAGCATTATCATGATTGCATCTTTCCACCTGCCAATAATAGCATCCACAAAGATCCAATTCAACTCAACATAAAATGCATGATAACTAAAAGTTGGCCCAACGGATAATTTACTCATTTGGACCATCATGATGAAAATGATTGCAATTTGCTTGCAAATTTTCTTCTCATGTCCCTCAATCCACCCCACTCTACCACGTTGGCGTTTTCTTTTTTGTTTGTATGTAGCTTTTAGCGTGATAAGAAATGAAACGCTGAACAAAATTCCTCCGAGGATAGTGATATAAGTGTAAAGAAAAGGAACTCAAAAAGATATCATACCAAGCCCTCATGATGTTAGCCTTCAAGTATTCAATATACAAGATGCCCGTCCATAGGCACAATGCTGTTTCTTGACAAATGTACCACCTAGGGTATAACAGGACATTGACAAGACAACAATATAAGTACACCATATGTATTATCAGTAAAATCATTAATCCTCATACAGCATACACTTCATCAATTGATTCAACTGCAGAGACTAAGGCGTTCATTTATGTTTTTCTCTCTTCATTATTGAAACATGGAATAAAATAATATTGGTATCCAGAAGTGTGTTTTCTTTCATTTTAGAAACACCGAATACGACAAGTGGTTGTCGTTCAATTGTAAATAATAAATTGTTCGTTTCAAGTTTATATAAAGAGATAGACTTCAATCAATCTATATCAGCTCAGAAAGAACATTCCACAGGTGAATGAGATGGGAGTCTAATATGAATTGTTGAAAGCCAGCATTTTTTTTTCACATTCATAGTACAATGGAGCACATCAGATTGTGACACTCACCAAAATTGACAATGATTTCCCTGACCAATGCATGTTCCAAGCCAAACACAATGATGATCAAACTGAAGAACACATCTGTCACAATCATGGCAATGCTTTGCTCGTGGAGGCTGTCATTTAGGAGGAAAAGAATTTTAAAAAAAAGCATATTAAAGATTGATTGAGAAAAAAAAAACAAGTTCAGCTATAAAACAGTCAAAAACCTAATAAAAAAGAGTTTTGAAAGAAGCAATTCAAGAGACCAAAACTGGCAGTGAGCAGTAACTGTATTTAAACACCAGTAAGTCTCTCCTAACATTTCTGCATATAAAATATAAATTTCCACATGGATGTAGCTATTGTTTCTCAGGGAATTAATCCTTAATAGTGCCTTAGTTATTCTTTACTTTCAAATGAATACTCATTGACAACATTATTACTCCAGGGACACTAGCTTTCCTGGGTTTTGTCTGTCCATGTGCATGTGTTATCCATTCAATGCCAAAACTCTTAGAGTAATATAAACATAAAAATGAAAGGAAGAGGTTTGCCATTTCCCTACATCATTGTACTGAATGTCGATTAAGACAAGTTTATTTTAATCTAGTCTACGAACAAAGTTATCCCATATTCCATGCTTCCCTAATTAACAAGAACAAAAACTTAAGGTACTTCAAAGATGTTATGATTAGGTGACTCAAATTACTTGTAAGTATAATCTCATGCCATGCAATGGAAAGATAAAGAAAAACAATACTTGTAGAAGTAGAATGTTGCACTTAAAGCAAATTAATTTATAGGATGGGAAGAGACTTCAATCCATGGATCCAAAAAGATATAAATATAAAAACTATACCTGTTCAACATGGCAATAGGAACATGTCAAAGTTCTGCAAACACCAACACAAAAAAGCATTAAGCATTAATAAAACCTCATTTTCATTTTTTTCATTGCATGCACCACAACATATTCTTCTCCCTACAAGATAAGCCATCTTTATACAACTTCATTCATTGAACCTAAACACATTCATTGGAAGATTCAGAAGCTCATAGACTAGTGTCATATGAGAAAGAGGATATTATTGGGAATTTCAAATGTACAGGAGAGCGAGAGTGTGTATGTGTGTCCGTACATAGGCACTCAAAAACAAGTCAAAGGTCAATCTAAACCCTAGAATCAAGCTTTCTATGTCTCAGAATCAGGTTATTCAGCCTACTCATACATTCATTAACTATTTGAGTTCATTCACTGTATTTGGAACAAACATGACAGTTACTAGATATGGCTTAAGGGCTTTTCTAGTTACATACAGTATCATTTTTGCTTAAATTCTAGATTTTTTTCGCATTTATCGAAGTTCCCCACATCCATTCTTTTATTTATACTCATAGATAATAACAAAATATAGCGGTAAAAATTGCATCAACATGTCAGAAAACAGAAAGGACCACTAACAATGTTACCATCAGCACACATATCCTACCCTGTAGGCCTGACTCTTGAAACGTCAAAAATTGTTTGTGATTTTTCAAGAAACTTAGAAACCTTGTTCCATTGCTATCAGAATAAACATTAATAAAATAACAAGGGCCGCAATTGAATTTTAATCAATGTGATTATTAGAAAAAATTTATTAACACCTTTTAATAAAAAGAATGATCATTTTGTTATCACCTAAATGTATTTGGCTGCCAAATGGGAAAATCATATATAGAAGAGCACAAAAAAAGTCACACGTAAAATGGAGGGAATTCCCAAGTTTGATTCAGCAATAGGTGACATACATTGCTCAATACTTCCCTCAGAAATGCATAAGATTAAGCACATAAGAACCTAAGAGATTTTCCAAACGATATGTCAAGTGCTTTGTACCTAATAGATGTTCCAGGAGGATACATGTCCAAGACAAGCTTTGTCCAAGCTGTTAAACTTCTTCCAGATTGGCTCGCATCCACAGTGATAGTCAAGCTTCCATTTTTACTTGAAGCAGGCTGTCTTTGCTTAACATTATAAAAGTTAAGAGTTAGTAATATTTATTGTGAATGCTTATCAATTCCTCACATTGCATATTACTTCTTATCTAATAATTAGCCTATCATATAAGTCTGAGATTTGGAGCTTACTTTGAAGTCGTTGATGAGATTGGAAATACTGTATTTTGCTCATTCACAACCCTCATTGCATCGACGACATAGCTATAGGAAGAATTGAAAGAGTGACACAAAGAAAACAATAAACTACGTAATAAGAAAAAAACACAACAAAAGTCATGTGCTCTATTAAATTTTTAGATGTGTAATTGCATTCAAATTTTACCCCGGAGAAGAGCAAGAGGTAACAAAGTATTGAACCAATGTTGTGATAAACAACAACAAATATAAAGCCATGTACCTGGGAGCAAACAAACCAAATAGAGGTGAATGTTATAACTGATCTCAAGCTAAAATAAAAGACAAAAGGAACATGCCAAGTAATTTTGGAAAATGTCAACAAATGCAAAGTAATACACTTTTTTAATATTAAGCTAAAACGAAATTGAAGTTCAGCACTAAATATGTTCAATTAAACAAAAAAAAACTATATTTTAATACTATCTTTAAGTGAGAGACTAATTTTCTAAGGCATCATCATTTTAAAACAAAAATAGATCATATTTATTTTAGATCCAACAAAATTTAAAGTTACTTGCTTTTTCCCTCTTCTTTTTTTCAGACTTCAAAAATTTGGCAAAAGACTCAAAAGGGGATGAATGAGGACAAGAAAATTATATATTGAAATGTCTTAAGACTCATTGCTGACTTGTAATACAGTATATGCCCATGCATACAAACATTTATGTTGTGAGATTATAGCACACTGAATGACTAGATAACACAATCCCCACTCCACCCCTTATAACTAAACACTTATAGGATGAAAGAAGAGGAAGAGACTGAAATTCCATAAGCAAATAAGTGCTTAAGATACATTTTGATGATATTACCAACAAATACAGCAACACCATTAATTTCCACCTACAAATGGAAGTCTGAAATTTCAAACTCTCAATGGCCCTTTTTTTTTTTTTTTTTTTTTTGTATGATTTAGTCAACTTTACAACAAAACTATGCTGCTAAACTTAGTCAGATCATTGTTTCTCTTTTAAAATCTAGGTATAACCAGTTATAAGTTACTACATTTGGCTAACATTTTTTATCCTCACTTCATTAAACAACCAAAGAATAACTCATCTTATTTGTGAAAATTCAATTAAATTCACTTTAATGCCAATCAAAGCAATAAAATTTCACATAGTAAATTGATAGAAAATTTGAAACTAACAAGAGTGTGACAAAAAATTTGACAATGCCACTCTAAATAAGAATATATACAACAATTGTTGAATTTAAAGATTAAACATACCAAGGCTCCTGTTTAATATTCTGTACCAAATCATCATCAAAAAGGAAGAGAACTCCTGCATATACAAGATGCAGGACAACTAACGCAACCTTCAACCCTAAAGAAGATCTCTTGGCTAAAGGTATAACAAGGAAAACTCAATAAGAATATAAACTAAAAAATGCGTCGCTGAAGTTAATCAAATTCCAAAATTGGATTTCAATTCACAAAGGGAAAAAAGCGAAGAGGGAAAAGAAAAAGAAAACAGTACCGGGATCAGCGAGACAAGGAAAAAGGCGATAGCAGCGATCAGAAGCTCCATCGATGCAGTTGTGGCACACACTCATAATTTTCATGGAACGCTATACTTACTGCATCGAAAACATGGAAGAAAATGCAATGAAGTCAATATCCAAAGCTTCAAAAAGAAAAACATAAAAAAAAAATCCTTCACTGTAGAGGGAAATACCTGAAAAACGAGGTCAAATCTCAAATCACTGAGTAGGAAAAAAACTGAAGAAGAAGAAGAAGAAAAAATAGAAAGATTATTGCTAGGAGAATAGTGAAACGGATGGATTGGAGAAAATCTCCGGCGAGAGTAAATAGGCGGAGCTGTGGAATTTTTGTTTGTAGAGTTCTCTCTTCGGTCGAAAGTTAGTTGAGTTGCACCGCTGATGAGAAAGACAGGTACGAACATAACAACGTTCTGACTCGACGACCTGTCGTTTTGATGAATTGGATTCAGCAGTTAAATAATAATAATAATAATAATTCAATTTGCCACCTAAATTATAATTTTAATAGACATTTTGTATTATTTTAATTGGAAAACTGACTATCCAAATATTAAATAAGAAATTAATAAAAAAAAAAATAACACCAAAATAACTCATTTATTTTTATAAAGTACAATGTAACCTTATTTGATTTTGGAGAATATTTTTTTATTATTTATTTATCTTTCTTTTATTTAATTTTATTTTTGGATCTTTCTTAAAGTTTTAAATTTTAATTTATTCAATGAGATCAATTATATGCTTATTAATTTTGTTTTCATATATTGAAATATGAATAATTCATACCTCAAAGAAATAAAAGTAAAGTAAAATTTAAAAAATTTTTATTCATTTTCTCACATATTCTTCAAATTTTAATTTATAAATTAACTTTAGAATGTGTAGAACTAAACACAAATTCTACTTTTTTTTTTTTAAACACGGTTGGTTTTTGGTCCGCCCATGACATTTTGGAATGGCAGTGACTAAACTGTAATTATGTGTAAATTACAGGGACTAAATGTGTAATTTGATCCGGCCCTATATATAGATGGAAGTTGGGATTTCCACTATAAATAGAGAATTCGTTTCTCAGATTCATTATGTGAGAAAAACGAAAAACGCTCCCAGAGAGAAATCACGAAACACATCTTTCTCAATTCATCGGAAGAATTCACGGATTAACGCCCGTACTCTGTGTAATCATACATACGTAGGAAATGCAACCAGAACGATCCGGTTTTTCCTGTGTGGATCAGAATCGCACCGTAATCAAACTTCCACTGCAAAACAAACTGTAAGTCTGTTTATATATTCTGATTACGGATTCTATGCATTCGTCGTATAATCTATACGTGTTTCTAACTTCAAACACATATTCTACTTTCTTTTTCTTTTTTTTTTTTAATGAAAATGTTAGAAGAGGTTATGTGTTTTCCACAACTCAAAAAAATTGATATCTTTTTTTTTTCACAAAATGAATTTACATCCAAATGCAATTGATAAAAAATGAAAATAATCTTTTTTTTTTTCTTTTCTGACTGTCCACATCATAGAATTCTTAATTATTATACCAATGTACATTAATCATACCATAGAGCTTATTTTTATACTTTTCCATTTAAAATAATTTAAATAAAAAATAATGAGGCATGACACAAATTCTAAAATTTATTTTCTTTACTTTTCCATTAAAATAACTTAAATCAAATTATGAGTCATGATATCAGATCACAAAGTTTATTGGTACACTTTTTCCCTTTAAAAATAATTTAATTCGAATTATGAGCCATATTATCTCAAACTATTTATAATTTTTTTGATATATTCTTCTATAGATTGGATAGTTAACGATTATTTCGTAATGCTAAGAACAATTTAATAATTTTCTTTTATGATTTTTATTTCTTTTTTTTTTTTTTAATCAGTTAGTTTATGGTATAATACATCTATCGAAATTCATTGCATTTACAAAGAAACAGAACATTCATATTTTTCAAAAAAAAAAAAAAAGAGAAAATATTGTAATATGTTATTTAGGCTATGATTTCAATATTAATCATAGTGGTACAATTTTTTTATGTAATGAATTATCAAAAGGTCAGGAATGATTGAATCTATTCAAATATATATTTTAACTAAGTTAAATAAAATATATTTTTAATATATTTTATTTTTTAATATATACATAGGTAGATTAATTTTTGTTTAATGGATAGAAATATTATATATATTAAAAATATTTTAAATTGTTCTTTTAATTTTTTTTTTTTTTGGATAATGGAATTAAATTTAAACAAACAAAATCGCTATGCAAATTAATATATAAATAATTTATGGATCTTATTTAGGATTAGATTCGTGTACCAAAATGACCCTCAACTTGCAATCAAATCAGAAAAAGAGTTTAATTTAATGGGATTGGCTATTGAAAAATCAAAAATTAAATTTAAACAAAGATAAGCATTATGTTATAGATAAAAGAACATTCGAGCGAAAAATCTCTCTATCCCTATCTTTGAATAAATTCTACAATAGTCTCGATTCATATGGACACAGCAGTAATAATCAAACCGTGTAGATTCTATAAAAATAACAATGGCTTTCGTAATGCTCATAAAGTAAGGTGGGTGTAAATTGGGGAATGGATACTATGAAGTAATAGTAAGCTTAGGCAATCCACTAAATACTATTCTACATATCCATTAGTGTTGCCATTTCTTTCACTTCTTAAATTAGGATACAACAATTTTCTACCAGCCTGGAATGGAAAAATTTTGTTGAACCACATTGTTTCCTAATGGGATCAACATTCCATGAGGCATCCCGTCTGTTTCGATCTTTTTTGTAACTCATTCGGATTAATCTAAATCCAGCAGAGGACCTCAAAAATCATTGTATGGTTTTGCTCATAAATCAGTTCTAATGGTCAGCAGCAAACTGACCTTCTTTTCTGCTATGTGTTCTAGTTTGTTTGTTCTCCGACTTCCCTGGAATGTCTCCGTCGTGTCGAGGCACGATTCGCAGAGGATGGGCTTCCGTGTTGAAAACCCATTCGTCTAATGAGATTACCGAAGATGGCGAAAAGAGAAGATAGAGATATTTGAGTGTCTCAGCGAGGAAAAAGCTTTGCATCATATTGTCTTGGACACCGGTATTGACCTGAGAATAGCATCACCGAGGAATTAGTTTGCAGAAAACTTAATAATAATGACAATGGACTCAGAACAGCATGACACCAACAGCAGTGATAAGTGAAATGCATTATGCATATAATACAGTGACAAAAGCATCCACACTAAATAAGTTGCTCCATTGCCGATTTTCTTCAGCCTTTTTTCCTTTCTGTTTCCAACATCAAACAAAACCTGGCTTATTATACACTTATACAGAGTAAACACAATAACACTTTTAAAACTCAGGACATGATCCAAATGTACTAAGATGACTCCGCTCTGCTTTGCGAACTTAATAGTTCATAATTTTATGACTTTTTTTTCCTTTTTTCTTTAAAGCAATATAATTATTTCACCATAACACACATCTTATGTATGAAACTTCATGGCCTTATCCCTGTTGATAAATGTTCAAAAGTTCAACTAAAAAAAGCACAAAAATGCCTCATTTCTGTATCTATAGCAGTCACAATAACAAAGGCCCTAGCCGCTAAAAATGCAGAATTAAACACTTTAGCGACAATGATCAGAAAGGAAAATAATGCATGAATCGAACAAAATTTCTTGAACTCAAAAAAGGAAGGTCCCCTTAAAACATCCTCAAAAACAAGTTATATATCAGACAAGCTACAAACAAGACATCATATAATGTATAAGGATACTTACATCTTTCAGTCCAACATATCCGCCCTCAACGCGAGAGTTTTTCTCAAATGCTTGAAAAATATTCCAACCCCACTCCTGATATGTCTTGTTGCCTGTTAAACGCCACAGGTAAAAGAGCGATTCAACTGTTTCTGGTCTTAATATATTCCATGATGTACCCACACTCATGTCCTGAAAATCAAATTCAATGGAATCCAATCAATATTAAGAAATGAACACAATAATGATAAGAGTAACAATTTCCTGATGAGAAAGAAGTTTATTAAGAAATGGAGCAAGTTGATCACAACACATAGGACAACGTAGCCTACTACAGATTACAGTACCCAACCAAAAATTCCAAGAGAGAGCAATGCAATAGCAATCTAGCAGCATAATTCTTAAAGATGATCAGGAGCCCGCTAATGCAAAAGCTCAAAAATGTCCAACATCAAACTAAAGGTGCACATAGTTCTCCATCTAGATATACTTTATAAATCCCACAAAGCTGCAAAAACAAAAAGGTGCAATTTCAATAGAATAGGTATCTTTTTCACCCCCAAAGATCAAATCAAGCCCAGCAAAAGTCTGAGACTCTGGACCAGGATTTTAAACACACAAAAATATTTGACTTTTACTCCAAGAAAATTGCCATAGCAAGGGAGAGATTTGATTTACAACTTCACGACTTTTAAAAGTTAGAGTTTATCAATTTCAGATGGTTTTGAATTTACAACAACAGAAAAACAATACAGGCAACAAAAACCAATATGCTTTAATGTGCATTGACTGGACTCCACACAAAGGGAATGCAGAAGGAACAGAAGTAGGATTGAAGGAACAGGAACAGGAACAGGTGTACCTAACAACTTGGAGATGCAGTCTTGTACCATTATGCACTCTTTTTACATGTTTTGCTATTCTCCTTTAAGCCCTAGTATCAAATATGCCTCCTTATTCTAAAGCTAAAGGTCTGGCAGGCTTTCAAACTTCGACTTAGTTTGACATTGGTGGCCCAGTTATATGATGCACATGCAGTATATGTTTGCCGTTAAGACCCTCAGGATGAAAAAGATATAGGGTACATATGCATCTACCAATAGAGACATAAATGGCACATCTATCAAGAAAGGAACTCTAATTCATTTCTTTTTCTTTTGTGGAAAATCACCAGCAATCATGTTAAGGTTCTATGAGGATGATGCAAAGCCCTTCACTCATGTTAGAAGAATAAAAGGAATATTAACAATGATAAGTGTAACTAACCTGACCAGCGTGAAAAAAATAGTTTTCTCCAGCCAATTTAGTTGGTGTTAACTGGTAAAACATATAACAAGTTGAAGCAAGCTGCATAAGGCAGAAGAAATGCATTAAACTCCAAACTAAAAGATCTCTAACACCCGCAACAAATATTTAATGGAGATCAACAAGTCAATGTTGTTATAATGTGTCCAAAGTGTACGATCTAAAGACTAAAGCTCTTCTAAGCCTATGTGTGCATATAAACAGAAATCACATTGAAATAACTATACATAAAAGGCCTTTTAACTTCGTCCCAGAGCATGATTGAACAATTATGCATTATTTTATATGTTACTCACAGAAACTAGGTGCAAGGGGTTAGGCGCCACCCTAAGAGCTGCCACATGAAAGAGAGGCTACTTAAAAAGAAGGGGTGAAAACACATAAAAAAACAACATACATGAATATCTTTGTTACTTTAATCTTCTTCTACAAGCAGAACTCTTTCCCAATCGATCTTTTTCTTTCTGCTTATACAGCTAGTTTTTTTTTTTTTTTTTTCTTTGTATTTTCTGCATGTCAAAAAACTGCGACAATCTTTTCTAGTTTGCTTCGAAAAGTTGTCTGCAATCTGCGGTTACAGACTGTGTATAAGCATTCACTTTCTCAATATGATTGTTTTAGTCTGTACAATCATGGATTACCACCTCCTTGCTAATTAGAGGTCGTTTGATTTATTATACATAAACAATGACTTCTTGCCAATATGAGTAACTTAAAATGTTATACAATTCAAGAAAAATTAGCAACTCATAAGCCTAGAACAATTAAAATTCAAAGAAGCCTGATTCAGACATCTTCACAGTTCAAACATGTCTCATAGACTTCATATAAAGATAATGCACAAAAAAAAAAAAAAAGTCCAAGATTTGACTTTTGAGCCATAAGGATACCTCCTCTGCCAGTGAAAGGAATTTCTGAGATTCATCTGGCCCATAACCAGATGATCCTAAAGCCAGCATTCCTGGAGCAAAGCATGCCAATTCATCCATCTGAAAACATGGAGCTAAAAACTTTTAAAACATCACATGGTTTTCATATCAAACAACTAAAGATAATTACTAATAATACAATAATAGTGACAAAAACAACAGGTACCTTGTCTGTAAACGCATCTCCACTCTTTTCACAAATGTAGGTGAAAGATGAAGGTGTTGTTTTCCGAACCAAGCTTTCCAGGCCTTTCATTGATTTCTCCCACATCTCTCTAATCCAAAATCAGAAATGGAAGTTGGACATTAGGAATTCCAACATATAACATTTCTTAGATTAAGACAATATAAGTGATTTCAGCATGGAAGCAGAGAGGGAAGGAGACAGAAGTAGAGAATGACAAGTGGGGTAGAAAATCTAAGTGGTTTCAGATACATTCTATCACTTTATAGCGACATTCCATGTGATTTTAGTAAAGTTCAATCAAACATTCCAATCATTTAGTAAAGTCCATTTCATTCCAAGGGACAGAATATCTTCTCCCTTCTCCAACAAGCTAAATTGAAAAAATCTTGGCCTCACCTATAAAGTCTCACGGATGAAGTTTTGTTTCCTTGAATCCAGACTTTTAGTAAATATTCATAGAAGCTGCAATCAAAGTTCACAGTTTAACCAAACTAACCTTATTAGCATCTGGAGTACATCCAATTATAAATAATACATAATAAAGCCACAAAAACACATGAATTATATCCATATCTTCAAATTATTAATACCTGTCGCCCATAGCACCAAAAGTTATAGTAGCGTATGATCCAGTTCCTCTATCAGGATTAATATATATTGGAAGCAAACCATCCTCTGGAAAAGTTTTATTAAACTCCAATATAACCTTCTCTGCCTGAAAAACAAACCTCATAACCAATTGCTTGCAAGTAAATTATTCAAAAGCATAAATCAGCCTTCTCATTCCAATGCAAGAAACTAATCGCTCCAGTTGCTCTACAACAACAAAAGCTAACTTTATGGAATGCCACAAGTCTAGGAGCAACTTGAACAACAGCAACAAAAGAGTTGCAAATAAGCAACAGGTAGATACCTTCTGCTGATACTTTGGGTCTCCTGTTCTTTGAGAAAGAGCAATAAATTCAAGCTGCTCTGTGCCAGAATCTGCAAGAATACTGTCACCCTAGAACAAAGAACAAAAACAAAATATTCCATGAAGACACTAATTTCTAACGAATATATCGTAATCATGAATACTGAAAAAAGTATATGTTCACTACTTACACCAGTCCATCCAGGATTATGAGCATTTCCATGTGCCAAGTTAATGATGTTATAAGGAATGCCAGTCTTTGTATCCCATGCAGGAAGCAATCTATCTGAAATGTCTTTGGCCTTCTCAAGGAAAACTTTGTCCCCTGAGAGATCATATGCACTAAGTAGTCCACCTACAACCCTGGATTGCGTTTAAAAAGAGAATACATATATCAGCCATACAATTAGCCACTGATCACACTGTAATTCAGAATACCAGCAAACTATGCCCTTGACAAAATTAAATGAACTACATATTAAACCTGATAACGCAACCTTATGGTTGTTTCAAACACACTAGCATCGTAATCCTTGTTAAAGTCCAATGAGGTTGAAACCCACCTACAAAAAATGGAAATTATATAAAAAAGAAAGCCTCAACAACATTCCCTCACGAAACAAAGGCAATAGCAACACATTGCAGTCCATCACTTTGTGGTGCAGATTCACTTTATGACAAACAAGAAAAAAAACAGAAACCAGCAGTCAACAACTTAATTAATTAAAAGGATGAGAACCATGATTTGAAAGAAATAAAAATCAGTTTGGTAAAACAAAATTCATTTACAAAAGATATGGAAAATGGACTTCACAAGGACTAGCAAGAATAAGAGTTTACTTGGAAATTAATATCACCAAAATATAAGCTTAAAACTCACTCTCTAGCTCTTTGAAATTGCTCATGTAGACCCATAATAAATAATGTGTCCAGGGCATCAATCAGTGTTGCACCAAGGCCACCAAAGCTATCAACACCAGTCTTCGACTGTGGCTGACAAGAAAATAATAAAAAAATTAACATGGTGATCATTCAACTCCTAAATAACATAAAATAACACCTCATAACGAAGATGAAATTAAAATGTGCAAACTCAGGGCAGAATAAAAAATTATTGTCAAAAGTCAAGATGCCAATCAAAACCGTCAAAAAGTGCAATTTTTTTCATTTGATATCACAAATCATAAGTGATGTCATATTTGACACAGGAAATTACTATACATTATGAAGCACTAGCATGCTGGATATGCTGAAACTTAAGTCTTAACAGCTAAACATTAGCAATACTGCTATCCAGCTTGCTAGCCTTCTCATCATGCTCTCACATTCAATCAGCGTTTTGACATCACTCCCCTCCAGTGAGTTCAAGGTTTACGTAGGCTCACAATAAGACCTTAGCATGGAGTATATTTGCCTCCTAAAAATCCGAAGTCACCGCAATTGGAATAACAACAGTCCATGGAATAGATACACCTGAATTTTAAACAAGACCTCAATAGTAAGAGCACATGCAAGCTAAGTAGATGTTCAGCAAGTCCTCCAAGATACAAAGTCATCAATTAGAAAGAACAGAAAATTTTATCATGGCTAAACCCTGGTGGTATTTGATTCTCAACTTCAATATCTTAGCAAAAGAAAAGTTATTGATAGTCTCTGTCCACCCTCAGCAAAAACATGCTCATTTAAACTATTATTCTGCCTACCAACAAGCTCCTTTTTCTAACAGCCTATAAAATATAAAGGCCAAACATAACAAGGGTAATGCTGATGCACATCTAAACTGTTATGTCATGATCCCTACGGATTAAAGCTGTGGAAAATGTAGTCAAACAAGAAAGAAAAATCCAATCTTCAAAATTCTCTAATAGAGCATTTTTTCTAACTACATCCCGATGAAGAAAGCTAGGCTTTTGATAGTATTCTAAAAACTTCAAGGTAGGAAGAATCTGACAAAATGGAGATAAGGGCTCAAAGGATCCAAAACAGATAATCTCTTATGGAGACAAACAGACAACAGATTTTTCTATCATTCTTTCAAATCTTAAACACATTTCCCTCCCATTTGGCCTCGGAAATTCGCTTATATGCTATTGAGATGGTAATCCAATAGTTGAATACATACCTCATAGTGCTAATACTTCTACAAAAACCAACAACATGCGCAACAGAAGAGCATAAAGTGAAAAAAAAAAAAAACAAGAAGAAGAAGATAGCATAGACACCAAATAGCTAAAAGTCGGCGTAATAAACATTCCATACGATGCAAAAACATAAGCACACGGCTATCTGTGTCATTTTTCCTACAAGAAGTATAGAAAAACATTTTTTAAAAAAGCTACAATACTCATTAGATGCTCAATTACATGCAGCTAATGAAAGTTGGAATTCCACACTTCCACTTGTTGTGAAGAGTGCTGTAAAGGGGAGTATTCAATATATCTATGAGGAGCCATTCACAAAGAAAATTGTCATGGATACATTTATTTAAAAGCATTCCAATAGGTGTTAAAATTTTATTGTTCTCTAGAGTAGATTTTACCGTCTTGGGACATTGAATGGAGATAAAAGTCTCATGTCTCATTGCCATGACCCTGAATTCTAGGACTACTTTTTTATCTCTAAGTTTTTTCTAATCCCCTTACTGGCATAAATAAGTTTAAATTTTGGCTTTTAAGTTTTCAATTTATTAAATTGGTTGGAGCAAGTGGATTTCTTATTACTTCAAGTAGAAAACACAACACAAAGTAAGCAATCAGAATAAGGTACTTAATTCATAATTTTGGGCGGGCAAGCAATTAATAAAAGTTAATAAATTTCTCTGTTAAGCAATGATGTTCTGGACGATAAAACATTACAACTATATAAACCGCATGAATTGCTCAATGATATACTAAAATCAGTGGCAATAAATAGTTATAATCATTAACAAAAGGAATCAAAATTACTGAAAACTAGAAGTCATACCTGAAGTTCATCATGTCCCCAGGCATACTTCTCATACGAACTCCATGCATGAATCATAGCTTCTTTTACTTTCTCTCTTCGTTGAATGTCAACAGGATCTTCAGGAACAGCCTTTCGGGAAGGACTACCAGATTTATTAGTAATCAATTTGGTTGCCTCTCCGTTAAGACTCTTTAGCTCTTCTAACTGAAAGGGAAGAAAAATAGAAGAAGCATATACTGAGTTCCATATGCAGTTATCATCATTTTCCTTTAAAATAGCAAAAGGGTACACTAAGCAAACACATAAAAGGTTCAATTGATGTAGGACACCTGGTAAACTCTAGGACATATTTTTCAGTTGATCCCATACTAAAATGCTTAAGATTGATTTCAGTTGTTTGAAAGCTGAAAAGAGTCAATTTCCAAAATTTACATGGATGATGGGATTTACAAGAATATAACATATGTAGTATCAGGATGAAAAAAATCAAGGGCTGTTAAGGAGCAACTGCATTATGAATAGAATAACACCCATAAACACATTGGTGCCAAATTTTGTATCACAATCTCGGAGTGCATTACTGGAAAATTTACCACGGTTTTCAGCTCCATTCTGCATCAAAGAGCCTAAACCTATAAGGTGTTGACCAAAAACTAATCCTGATCCTACAGAAATCTAGAAAAAAAAATGATTAGCAATACAGTTCCAATTAAGAGCAAGTTGCCAATTATTCAAGTGTGGCAGGAATTGTGATGATAGCCCAGCAAACTAAAATTTAAAATTTCTCAATCTTTTAAATTAACCAAAACATAACCAAATCAAGACTAAATATTAATTATAAAAATTCAATCAAACTGCCAACTGAACTTCCCATCTCCATATTAGCCAGCTCAGTGCCTCACCAATACCTTTTGTCAAAATGCAGCTATAAGTAAACATCCACTAAAATTTTTATATCGAGATTTAGTGATTATTGAACTTAGCTTTGCTCCAACATGCTGCTAACACTTGCATTATGAAAACCGAAATAATTAACCTTTCTAAACTTTAAAGGTGTAGTCAAATTATTGACATGCTAAGCAAGAAAGTGCTGTCAACAATTTTTAGTCGTAAAACTAAATCAAAATAACTTAGTGTCAGCAATCTGGCTAAAATTTTATCAAAAGGCAGCAATGATGATGCTATTGACATAAAACAAAATTGAGTCACACAAATGGAAATTTGTTAGAGTTGGGTTTAGAGTGAAGGGTAGAATAGGAATATAAATAATGAGACACGTGTATAAGTCTTTTATTGGGTTACATAAGAAGGGCGAAGCGTGAGTAGAGGGATTATTGAATACATTGTGAGTTGTTTTGTTTGGCTGCTCTTAAGCAGATGGCTCTGCCCTTGGGTAGAGAGGGGAATTGACTTTAGCTCAGTCCATTTGGGATCAAGTTTCTCTTGATTTAGTTATCCTTTCCAGTTGTTATTGTATTAGTTCCTTCCTTTGTTTCAATCATCAATCAGTTTCAGTCCTATTAGAGTGTTTTAATCTGTCTAATTGTTCTGTAGTTGAGCTGTGGTTATTGGTTCTCTATCAAAAGTTCAATGTCCAGTATGAGTGAAATTAGGCCACTAAACAAGGGTAAAGTAGATGGACATTCAAAGAAAAAAGGAAACTGCGATCTTAAATGTAAGCCTATCCCTTCAAGCATTCAACATGAAGATTCTCAGGATTACCATCACATATTATGACAGATCATCAACAAATAAAAAACGGCAGAAGCGTACTTCCTCACCAAGCAATATCAGTCCATGCTAGCTATAATTAAAATATCACTAACTTTGGAAATCAAGATGGTCCAAGTATCCAATTAACAAGCAAGTACCGTGCAAAGATGCAAAAAGAAAACAAACATAAGAGTTATACGCTTAATTGGGGATCCCTTACTGTTTCTTTTAATTGGTTTAATTCTTCATTCAGCTTGGCAACTTCCACCTGCAAAATAGCATTGATTTTTGTTAAGCACATGCATCTAAAATAAAAGTACAAAAAGCAAAAAAATTCAATTTTATGGACACCAAATTTTATATTCAATACATGACTACATATTTAATATAACATATCAGAAGATAAATCAACAGTGAAATGAGTGGAATTATCTAAACTAAGTTATACTCCAAAAAGTCCGCGCAACTTGAATTTCTATCATTTATCAATTCCATGGATACTGAGCCAAGCTTTGAGGAGCAACGAGCAAAACATAGTTAACTGCAACCTACCTGTATAATTTAACCTTTTTTGGACCTACTCATATGAGTTACAGTGCCCCCAACACTAAAAGTTTCATCTGAGGCTCAAAACTTACATATTTAAGTACAAATGCATTTTGAAAATAAACCAAAGCAATACGAAACTACCCAAATGAGTAAAAGCACAACCAACAATGATGCAAATAACTATGCAATACCGCATCTTACTTCAGTTTCAGAGATAAAATCTGTCCTAAATATTCCAAATTCTGAACCTCATCATCCATCACAAAACTTGGATAATTCAAAATCACCTCGCATCAATATAATATCCCAAACAAAAGATCAACAAAAAATAGAAATATGATTGAAGAAACATTGACACCTTGGTACTTTTAATATGAAAAGCATAAAAGTATCTAGTGTATAGCTAGAAATCACGTCCAATCAATCCAGGGTAGAACTCTTCAATCACTAAAATGCTACAAGCCTGAGTTTCCTTTTCCCGATTCCAAAATCACACATATGACTAGAATTCCCAATATGAAGCCGCACGTGGGTTTCCAAACACAAAAAACCCAACATGAAGTAAAATTCTTCAATTTTATTTGCTATCTTTTCACTGATCTCCCTTGCTGGATTTGGATCTATACACTAGCACATTCAGTTATATACACAAATGGCAAGTGATAATCTAATACCCTTTTGTTAATGTCTATATATGAAACAAGCAAATCACATTAACAATTAATGAAAAACAATAATATCCATTAATGGTAAGTTACTCTGATACCAATATGTCAATTTTCATACATGAAACAATCACATCACATTCATAATATGTACATCTAACAGACAACCGCATTAATACAATAAAAAAACAACGCGTCATTTATTGGATTTGAAACAACAAACAAAAGCAGACCAAAATCTATAACCAAACTTGACAATTCAATTTCCGTCAAATTTCCACCAGTTCATGTGAATTACAACTTACACATAAAATCACAGAAACAAAGAAAGAAGAAAAAAAAAAAAAAGCTGTACCTCGTATTCTCTGACGAGAGTCTGTCGATCCCAAACGAACAAAGTGCAACAAACAAAGGCGATGAAAAGCAAAGCCAAACGTTTCGGTCTCTTAAGGTAATAAGATGGATTACAATACCTCCATTTGCTAGAAGAAGATGAGGATCTACTTCTCCCCATTTGAACGATCTGACAAACTCAAACAATAAGAATATCTATAATTTAATCTTCGTTATAAAACTTGTAAAAGAGAGATCTGCTTGATCAGCAGATCAACGAAACCAAAAAAGCAAAATGAAAAATTGAAACTTGTCTTCCCGTTTCGTTGAGTGGATGATGAGAAACGGGGATTGAGAAAAAAAAGAAAGGAGAGGGGGAATGAGTGAACAGAGTAAAATTCAACGACGTACTAAGAATTGATGAAGAAGATGTGACTTTTTACTTTTAAGACATAAAAAAATAAATAAAAAATAAAAAATAACAAATTTTAATTTATTTTATACAAAATTTACCAATCAAATTCAGATTTTTTCGATTGAATCTTTCCAACTAAATTTTCTTTACTAAAAAACATCAACTTTAATTTGGTGTGCAAGAATAAAAGAAAAAAAAATAGTACAATTTTTCAACTTTATATACGATCATTAAAGTTGATTAAATGTCAATAATCAAATAAAATATTGAGTTAATTTATTTATTATATTATTTTATTTTATTTGTTATCTTTTTTTTTTTTTTGAATGAAACATTTTATTCAATGAATTAATCCGCACACAATACATCACGGATAAAAGGAGGTGGTAAATTCCACCATTCTGCTGTAAATGTCGAAGAATCAGCTGCCCGAGCAAGACAATGAGCAACATGATTCACAGACCGTCTAACCTGAAACACACGAACACCCCTTAACTGAGACACTAGCTTGATACAATCATCCAAAATATATCCAATACCCGATTGATATTTTATGAGGCAATTTATTGCATCCACCAGCAGCTGAGCATCAAGTTCAAAGATAACATTAGATAGCCCAAGACCCTTAATCCATGATAAAGCTTCCCGAAATGACAAAACTTCTGCATCAAAAGCTAAAGCTGCACCTGAAAGCTGAAAGGACTTCGCCGCCACAAAAGATCCTCGATTATCTCGAATGACAGCCCCAAAACCCGTTGCCCAGTCCTTCTGAAAGCTAACATCAACATTACATTTAATCAGGCCCACCAGTGGCACCACCCATACATCAGAAACCCAGCTCCGTGCCGCCGGATTTTGCACAACCTGCTGCCCTTCCTGTGCCGCTTGCCACTCCTGAACCACCTGCTGGATACGGTCAATCTGAACCTGTTCATCACGCCACAGCCGAGCGTTTCTCGCAGCCCAACAGCTCCAAGCAGTTGCTACCACACGCACCCGAGAAGCATCAGCCAAAGAATGAAAAAAACGCAGCACCCAATCCACCAAAGAAGATTCGGTATGCAGCTGTTGGATTTCAGGAAAATCATGCCACACATTTGCAATATATGGACACGTAAAAACACTATGAGTTATGGTTTCAACATCAACTCCATACATAACGCAAATAACATCCACTGCCACTCCTTTTCGATTCAAATTTACCTTTACTGGTAAACAATCTATTACGCAACGCCACCAAAAATTTTTCAATTTCGGAGGCACCTGTAAACTCCAAATATCATCCCACTTCACATTCCTTATTTGGTTCATGACCCTACACTTTCCCATGAGAGTATAATAAGCACTCTTAACGGAAAAATGCCCTTTTTGCTCAAAAGCCCATCTGAACCTATCTTCAACATTCCTATTAGGCAGTGGTGTTTGAAGAATTAAGTTCACATCCATACAAAGATCGATTGTATGAGCTGTAAATTCCACTCCTTCACATTCGGAAGCAATAAATTGCTAACAAGCAAGGAGTCTCCCCCCGGAATGATCGGCGATTGTATGAACGGAGCATCCATGTCAGGTAACCATGGTGTCGCCCATACCCTTGTTTTCCGTCCATTCCCAATAACCATACGAACACCCTCTTGAATAATTGGAATCACCGCAACCAAACTTCTCCAAACATAGTTATCATTCTGTCGAACTACCCCCTGCAACACCCCATAGTTTGGAAAATACTATGCCTTAAATACCCGTGACACCAACGCATCAGGATAATTGAGAAATCGCCAAATAGTTCTACCCAGGAGTGCAAGGTTATACTCATAAATCTTTCGGAAGTTTAATCCTCCATCTTACTTAGCTAAACATAATTTAGACCATGATAACCAATGAACAGCACGCCGTCCCGACATATTGTTATCCCACCAAAAAGCATTTAACATTCTCTCAATCTTATCACAAATGGCAGCTGGAAATAGGAAAACTCCCATAGCATAAACAGGTAACGCCTGGGCCACCGACTTTAACAACACCTCCTTACCTGCTTGCGATATACCTCGACGCTTCCAACTTTGAATTTTTTCAGCTAATTTTTCAATAATAAAACCAAAAGTCTCCACCTTACTCCGGCCCACTGAAGATGGTAACCCAAAATATTTCCCATGATTTTACACCTCACCAACTAGAAGCAATTCACAAACAGCGTGGCTAACATCCGACTGAGTATTGACGCTGAACATAATACTAGACTTCTGGAAATTAATTATTTGACCCGACGCCTGAGAGTATAACTCAAATATCCTTTTCAGTTGCTCCACTTCCTCCAATGATGCCTTGAAGTAGAAAATACTATCATCTGCAAAAAAATAAGTGCGAAATGCTCGAGGCACCCGTAACAATACTACAGCCATGTAATAAACCTCTATCAACCTAACAATTCAACAAAGAAGTCAACCCTTCTTCACAAAATAAAAATAAAAAAAGGGATAGCTGATCACCTTGACGAACACCATAGGAAGGCCGGAATCGCTCAAGATGAGCATCCTTATGCAAAATTTGATACAAGACCGTGCATACAGTTTGCATCACTAAATGAACAAAAGGATCGGGCAGCCCCAATTTCTTCATTACCGCCTCTACAAATCCCCATTCAACTCTATCGTAGGCTTTGGACAAATCAATTTTTAGCGCTGCCATCCCTTGCCTTCCTAACCGTTTCCTTCGGAGGTGGTGTCTTAACTCAAACGCAATCATAATATTGTCCGAAATTAAACGGCCCGGAATGAATGCACTTTGATTTTCAGATATCAAACATGACATATACGGCTTGAGTCTTCAAACCAAACACTTAGAAATGGCCCTCATTATAACATTCGATAGCGAAATAGGACTTAGATCCGTCACCTTATTTGGCTTCGCTATTTTCGGAATTAATACCACCGTAGTTTCATTAAGGTCATCCGGAATAATTACATTATTCAAGTAATACAAATAAAATGCCGTAAGATCATCCCGTACTATATCCTAGTATGCTTGAAAAAACCCTGGATTAAAACCATCCGGACCGGGCGCCTTGTCAAGGTGCTTGTCCATAAAGGCCGATTTCACATCATTCACATCAAACAGACGAAGTAAATCAGCTGCCATACAATCAGTAACTTTAGGTTCAACACAGTCCACTACAGCCAAAAACTCACCACCCCGGGATTGAAAAATGTTAACAAAATACTACTGGATATGTTCTTCTAAACCCACACCCCATTGCAAATCTGATCCATTTTCATCCTGTAAATAAGAGACTTGGTTCCGTTTCGATCTCATTGTTGCACTCCGGTGAAAGTAGGATGTGTTTACATCCCCTTTTGCCAACCATTCTTGCTTTGCCCGTTGCCTCTAATACACATACTGTTGTTGCAATATCTCACCATACTTGACCCGCAACATATTTAATTCTTGACTTGAATCATCATCATATAAATATGCAAGCCGTCCCATTCTTCTTCGAAGAGTAGTACGTTGTTCCTTAAATCTACCTCTATACCCAATTCCCCACTCCAGCAGCTCCTTTCGATAATTATCCAGCTTATTCATCACTATCTGAATCGGATTGACACCTGCTACTACTGTTTCCCATGCTCTAACGACAACGTCCTTGCAATCCGGCACCCTTTGCCATGTATTTTCAAACCGGAAACGCTACTGCTGCAATGATCTTCAACTGACCGAACGCACCAAGACCAGCGAATGATCCGAGGAAGCAGAAAGGCGAACAAAAACTTCCATATCCGAAAATTGAGTTATCCAAGCCTGATTAGCAAGAACCCGATCGAGCCGCTGCCGCAACACTACCTTGCCCTATTACGTCTCTCCCACGTAAATTTCTGCCCTTTATAACCCAAATCCATCAAATGACACCAATCAATCGTATCACGAAAACCCGATAATAAATATGATGGTTGTGGAACTCCACCCCATTTCTCAGCCCTCGAAATCATATCATTAAAATCACCAAAAATACACCACGGAAGATCAGAAATCGATGCCAATCAACACATACAATCCCAAGAAGACCGTCTTCTATCTCTCTGGGAAATCATAAAATCCAGTTAAACGCCAAAGACCACTCGCATCCTGTATAGTAACATCAATAAAATTTACTTCTGAACTGATAAGTGATACCATTGTTTGATCCGTCCACAATAACGCAAGAGCCCCTCCATGATTGATATGCGGTACATAAAAAAAGTCACTAAAACCTATCTTCTTACAAACCTCCCCAACCTTATCCACTTTCACCTCCTGTAAGAACACCACCCGAGGCCGATATGCAGAAACTACGTCCTGCAACTCCTGAACTGTCAGTGGCTGGCCCAAACCACGATAGTTCCAGCATAATAGACTCATAGCCCCTGGCAGGCCTGGTTCTCGCTAGCGCCTGCCTGAACACTATCAAATCCCATGTCATCATCAGTCTCCATACGATTAGGGTGTCCCTCAACTGTCTTTCATTTCTTTGAGTCATTAAAAACAACTGTCTCCTCAGCCTGTTGTACTTCTTGATTATATCTTTGCACAATTTATTATCCTCGCACATGCTCCACATAACCCATTCATTGCGATTCAAATAAGTCTATCCATTTCTTCCTTCACCAAAGGGTTACCTCTTTCATCCCTAATCCATCTATTGTTCAAAAGACTCCCCAATCTACGATTTGGAGCACGGAGAGAAGCATCAAAACGGCGAGCAACAGTCTGACCCCCCGCCTCATATACAACTGGACAAAAACCTTTCGTATGATCTAACATCCCACACACCAAGCAAAAGGATGGTAGTCTTTCATATCTAAAAATAACCAAAAAACCCTCTCCCCCTTCCTTTCTCAATAGCATCCGTTGCTTCAGCGGACGGGTGACATTGAAACGCACTTTGATTGGCAAATAGTCCCTTTTTTGCATTGCGAAATTCCTTTCATCCGCTTTAATAAATTGGCTAATAAAGTCTCCAATAATTCGACAGACACCAAGTGTGAAACAGCAAAGGGGTACTTCATAAACTTGGACCCAAAAATCCACTGTATTCAATTCCACCGAATTTATCATCCCTCCCCTTGGTACCGTATTAATCACCAAAAGTTTATTATCAAACGACCAAAGACCCCCCGTTAATACCCGTTGCATATCCACCGGATGAAAGAATTTAAATATGAATCGGTTAAAACCTATTTTTTGAAAATTAACCCTATACCTTGGCCTCCGCACCGAAGCTAAAGTACGTTGAAACGATGTATAATTAACTTCTCTATCAAGCAAAACCCTCCCTACCAACAAATAACCTTCATCCATTACCTGCGAGTGTTCGGCTGGTATCACAAACTCAATTTCCTCATCCGCATCTTTAATCTGCAACCGTTGCATATTATCAACTGGTTTTATACGTGAGGCAAACGCCATTATACACCGATGCAGTAGCTGTAAAACCGACAAACACCAAAACAACAGAAGCACACCGACAGACCCAACACCACCACCGATCACTGCCAAAATAATACACCGACAGATAGTAGCCCTAAAACGTCAAAGATGGCAATGTATTGCTATCAATATAGCAAGATTGAAGGCAAAAAAACCCTAGTTAAGACTAAGGAGGACACCGCTCTAGCAAACCCTAGAGATTCAAAAATAGTATATCATTGTATAATAATATTAATTTTTGTACGGATGGTGAAAGAATGGCAAAATATGTTAGATAAAAAGTTTTGTATCTTTTCTCATTATGTCAATGGAATTTTTATCCAAATATACCTAAAATGCGAAAAAACTTAGCAATTTTAAAAACACTAAAAATTCTAAATTAAAACTATAATTACATAAAATACTTTCAAGAAAAAAAAAAGAATAAAATCTTCTAAGAGCCAGTTTGGGACTGCTATTAGTGAAAATGATGTTAGGGAAAGCTAAGTTTCATTGCTTTCTCTAAAAGTAGTTTTAAGTGTTTTGCCCGTGCTTTCCTGAATACAATCTGACTTTTACCAATTATGCATTTGAAACTGCTTTCTGCAGCTCCAAAAATAGCTTTCAGCCAAAGTATGATTCTCCATGCTTTGGCTGAAAGCTGCTTTTGGAACTACTGAAAACTGTCCCAAACTGGCCCTAAAAAACCAAAAAGAAAAAGTACAAAAATAAAGTAAAACATGAAATAACTAATTTTTACAATTTTTTTTATAAGCAAATTATTTTATTTGAGGCTATTTGTACACCTTTTATTTTTAATTAGTGTCAATTGTGTATATTAAATCTCGAATTCAAGACCTTTACAATTAGTGATACCATTTGAGTCAAGATTTTCATAATAACAACACAAAAATAATATACAAACTCTTAAAACCATGCATCGCTCCCAAACCTCGACGGCTCAACACCTAATTATATGCTTTTTTACTATAGTAAACTCTTATAGGAAATAACTTTTTATACAATTTTTGTTTCCAATTTTGCCTCTTATCTTACAACTTTTTAACTTAGTGTTTTTTTGTGAAATCTGAACTATTTTTTTATTTTTAAATTATTTATAATATATCATTTCCAAATTTAAACTAAGCATTTTTTGTTTGGATGTTAATGAAGTGCTCAATGCATGGATACAGTTCTAGTCGTTGGATCAGTGCTAGGGACGACCCCTCTACAGGAACTCCAACGATCAAATTAGTGTAATGATTTAGAGAGAGAAAGTAGTGAGAGAAGTCCTCAAGTTATCAACGATTATATGCCTTTGGTGGTTGGAGACCAAGGCCTTTTATAAAAAAATGGATGTGTCATTGTTACTAGTTATGTAGGCCAAACATCTCTTGTGGATCGATACTTCATGGTGCCGGTATTAGGGCTTCCGTTCTATGGAATCTTTATTGTTTTTCTATAATGATAGATGTGGGGTTGAGAATATTGAATCCATACCGTATAAGATGTCAATTGCTTTCGAGGTATCTGTTGAACCTTATTTTGATGAAAACGACTTTACATTTGAAGAAAATAAAATTGAATAAATATTTTAAGAATTAATTAAAGATAAATGCGATTTTATTTTTAATTAATTAAACAAAGTATAAAGATGAAAATATTCAATAAGGACATTGAAAAGATAATACAAAAATAAGATAAAAAGTTTGGAGTAATAAGATACATATTACTTCAGGAGACTGGAAACTTAAAAACAAACTATATGCCTTTCTTGTCTCAAAACTTTCATTTGCTTAAACATAAGGATTTGTGAAGCCTAATGAAACTTTCATCAAAACTTTAATTTGTTTAAACATAAGACAATGTAAGAAGGAGAAGAAAAATAAGTGAATAGAGTAAAATTCAACAACGTAAGAATTGATGAAGAAGATGTGACTTTTTACTTTAAGACAACGAAAAAAACAAATTTTAATTTATTTTATACAAACTTTAAAAATCAAATCCAGATTTGGTTTTAATACTACAATTTTCAATTTGATATTAAACAAAAATGAATAAAAAAATCAGTAATAAAATATTGAATTAATTTATTCATAAAAGAGAGTTAATTTATCTATTATATTAATTTAATTTGTTTTATTAGTATGATAATATTAATGCTCGTGCCAATGGTGAAATGAATGGCAAAAATATGTTAGATAAAAAGTTGTCTATCTATAAAATACAACCATTCTTTCTCATTAGTTTCATGGAATTTTTTTATCCAAATATGTCTTAAATGTGGAAAAACTAAAAACACAAAAAATGCTTAAAGTAAAATTATAATTTCATAAAATTCTTTCAAAAAAAGAAAAAAAGAACAAAATCCTCTTAAAAAAAAACAAAAATAAAGTAAAATGCAAAAATATATATTATTTTTAAACATTACTACCACATGCAAGCAAACATTAGATCGTTGGTTTTCCGAGCCAAAATTGAGACTCACACGTAATTACAAATAATGAAACGTTGTCGTTTAGGTACCATGCAAGAGGAAAATGCGCGCAAATTATAAACTAAAAAGAAACGTTGTCGTTTAATTACTTTCCTTTCTCGAGTTGACGACCTCTCCTATTTTATCCAAAAACTCTACTTGTCAGTTTCTCCCTTCCTCCCCATCCTCCATTTTCAGTTCTTTGATTCGGAGAAAAAGAAAAAAAAAAAAAAATCTATGCTTCATTCCGCAATCTGATAAAATTCATCTTCTCATATCAATGAAATCCAGCTGTTTATGATTTCAGAGATATGACGAGCATTATATCAACTCACCGTTGTAATTGGTCCGCTGGAATTCATCATCATCGCTTTCTTTTCAGGGGAAGATTTAATAATAAGGTTTCACGATTTCAGGATTCTTCTGCTCCGTTTTTCCTTTTCCGAGGATTCGTTTTCTCTGATACCACTAGTTATCGCCTCCAGCGGAGGAAATTTGGCCCTGTTTTTTCCGCCATTGTAAATGATCCTCAAGACGATCCTGATGAGTCTGAAGATGAACCTACTGATAAGGATTCCGCCAAAGATCAAGCTGGAGGGGTATGCTTATGCTGATAACTTATTGTTTTTTTGAAAACTTTAGTTCTGCTGCTCTCGCTGCTTGTGATTTTAGATGGCTGATGGTGTGTTAGTAGATGGATTTTGAGTTGCTGTTAGGTTCTAATCAGTTGTTTTTCCAGGTTAATAGTGAAATTCTCAGAAGGAATCTAGAAAGAATCGTTGGTCCAGATGATTCCAGCTTTAGTGGATTTGACCTTGCCACTCTTATTAGAAATAAATATGGAAGATCTTATGATGTTCAATTAATAAAGAAGGTAAGCTTTCGCTGAGCAAAATGAGATGTAATATCAATCCGGCGTATGCTTACGTTATGTTTAATGTATAAATAAGTTATTAAGATAATTTCAATGTTATACTTAACATTGGATTAATTTGTTGACTGTGAGCTATTACGATACATTCAGTTGATTTTGTCGACTTCAGTTTTGAAACTTTCTTGATGCTTATTCTTCTCATCGTGCTAACTTTAAGGGTGGTTATTTATTCTTCAATTTTAGGCTATTCGTATGACATGTTATTCATAGAATATATTTTAATGCATATTGGTATCTTTATTCTTTGTCTTGGTTAGAATCAGTTGCTGTTGTTGTCTCCCTATCTTTTGTAGCTTTGTTATTGTGTATACACTTGGCAATTCTTATAGTCCTGCATTCGTTGCAAAATTGCCTGCCCTTCCCGTTTCTCCCTCCAGTCCACTATGGTCCTCATGATTCCAAGCCTCAACTTAATTTTTTCAGTGTTCTCTTTTAATTAATATGTTAGTTTCAATTACTTGATGTAGGAGTTCATGGGAAGAAATCTGCTTGCTTTAAATGTCATGTGGAAGTACATGGAGCAGGTAAGGAAATGGTTCTGCTATTACCTCAATTGCTTTGACTCTTCACTTTACTTAATACACCTTTGTTGGACATTTACAGACGCTTAAAAATGGTATGCCATATGTGATTCTGATAGAGAACGGGCTAATAAGGGTAAACACCTAATTGTAATACATATGGGCCAAAGGGATTGAGGCTAATAATGGCAGAAGGAAGAAAGATCAGCAAGGGCAGGAGTGGAATGTCAATTAGTTAGTTATACTATGCAATAGTGAGCTGGCATGAGGATTGAGGATTTGGGGTTGTAAAAAGGGGAGAGGTTGTTGAGGGAGAGATTAGGCAGAATTTGGTATGTTTTTGCTACATCTTTGCTGGGCTCTCTTTTGAGAGGGGGAGACTATTCTCCCTAACAAGTAGGGAGTTTATCAACCCGGATTAGCCATAGGTGTTTACACGTCACCTATTCCAGCAGCATAGCTTCTCCAAGATCACTTCTTCAGCATCAATGTCCTTTGCTTTATATGTGCCAATATAAGGTTTCAACTTTCAAGTGAGTTAATTTAATTGGTCGCTTTTAGGACAAACAACGAACAGGTTTCAAATTTCAAGTGTTGACTTGCTCTCAATCCCATGTCCTGGTTTGTCTTTTAGGAAAAAAGAAAAGAAAAGAAAAACCATATGGATTATTTGAATAATTCAGTAAGGTTTTGTTGGTTAGAAATTGCCTCATTAGTCAAGGGCTTTCCTCAATTGCAAGCTATGGTGGTCACATTTGTATAAACGAATAATTTATACTGGCATCATTTCCACACTATTATTCGATGTTAAAATGTCATGTTTGCCATGCTGCAATTTATTCTTTATTGAGCACCAGTACAGATCAGGTGTTGAGCTTTTTAAGTTTAGAAAATTGTGGACCATTGTGGTTGTTTTGTTCTGTGAATTGTCTAAGTATCTGAAACCTGTTTGTTTATTTATTTTCCTGGACATTACCTTAATTCATTTTCTTTTTGTGCATTTCTGTTCTTTGTTTAGAGATCCTTTCCACTAAGTGAAGAAGAGTATCTATTAAGGCTCGATGATGTGGCAAACACATTGAAATGTTGGGGAGCTGTCTCACACATTCGAAACAGCTTAGCCAAGTCGAAAGAGCGGCCTCGGATAGGAAAGGTAAGTAAATCATAAACTGTTTCCTAATTATTGCAATATTTCTTCTAATGCCGAGCTGTGACCTTTGGATTCACTGGCAATAAGCATTGGTAGAGTGCTTGTTTCCGGTGTAGATGTTATCGACTCAGTAAATATGAATGTATTATAGCAGAGGAAAAGATTAGTAGCAATAGAGGGAATGAGACATTATAGGCCTGAAGAAAAATCTCAGAGAATATATTGCTACTTCTTATAAAAAAACTGCATAATCAATCTGGTCTTATTAAGTTACAGCGATTACAGCTTCCAAAATTGTATTGCAGCTGAAATAGAGAAAAATTAACAAGCATACGAATTTTTCTAATCAGAGAGTCAAAATGGTCTAGCAAATCAATACCGTGTTTTCGGTGAATCAAAGGCAAACAAAAATATACGAGATATACTCCAGTAAGCATTTAATATGCGTATAAGGATTTACTCTGCTAGATATATATAAGGTGTAAACTTGGAGCTACACTATCAGACATTTGCCAGCTTCTACTACTCAAAAGTTGCATTCCCCTTCTATGATAATCCATACTATTCATTCATGTTTGTCTGTGAAGAAATGCATATGTTTGTGAAAATCTTTTGCAGGCAGTTAGCATATTTATAGACATGGACGAGACCGGAGGCCGGGCAAATGAATGGATATACAAGTAAAGTTTGCTTTAATCTACCATGAATTTTCATTTTGCCACTTCGCCTTACTGTGAAGACAAGGGAGACCGTCCATCCAACGGTTACAGTTAGTGACTCTTTTATTAAGTCATGAAAGCAGTCATTTCTAAAAGAGGCAGAAGCATGGAACATTTTCTGCTGCGTCTTGTATGTGCACCATATATCTGGTGGCACAATGGCATGTGAATGAATTTTCATTTATGTAGCTCTGTAAATTCTGCAATCTTACTATGTACACGTATTCCAAACATTATATTTGTTCAATGATTTTAAATTTACTGAGAATATAATTCATATTCATAATATCCCAAGAATTGCGTATGATGCCAAGCTTTTCTTTAATATACTACCATGGTATCTTCATCTTTATGTCGTTTCAGCTACCATCACGTTTTCACTGATAAGAGTAGAGGTGGGTGATCATTGATTCAATACCCAAGCTCTACAAAATCCATATTTATATAAAAAAAATTGTTGATAATATATTTTAGTTTCGTTAAATTCTTTAGTGACAGGCCCGTGGATTGTGCTCCTTTGACAAAATTACCCTTATCTACCGTTTCTTCTTTAACCTAAGAAAGCTTCAAAGAGATCAAGAACTTATCATCAATTTGTAAATCGGTAATAGCTTGATAATAATCAAGCAATCAATGTCGTTGTTGATAGTAAATATGAAATTCCTACAAAATTGAAAGTGTATCATGTGTGTCAATTCTCCTTGGACATACTATGTTCCTTTTTTTTTTTTGGTCAAGATATGTTCCTTCTCACTTATACAAACGTGGAAGAAGTATAATTTATTAATAGTATAATTTTTTGGAATCAATAATACTATTTTATGACTATTGGTCGATATGTAGAGGATGTAGACTCATGGTATATGATATCATATCTATCAAAGTATGAGTTTATGTGAAGCATTATTCACACTACTCATTCAATTAATTATTCTATAGGTTTTGTGTTAGATATATATATATATATTATCAATTTTGTGTTAAATATTTTAATCTTAAGTTTAATTTTGTGAATGAATTTGTGAATGAGGAAATTTCCAAATTATTTGATACCACATTCTTTAAAAAAAGATTTATAATGGTGATATGATTTGATAAATTGAATTTTATTTTCTATGTGGACATAAAAAAAAATAATGATATTATTGAAAAAATAACCAAAAAAAAAAACAGAATGGTATTATTGAAAAAATAACAAAAAAAAAAAAAAAAGTAGTATGTATGTCGTGAGAAAACGGCGGGATCCGAAATTATTGCTTGAAATTCAAGAGATATTAATTTAGGCAACTCACATCCTTGGCACTCAGATTTTTTTAATCAAAACTGCTGTTCGATCTATGATTAATTTTTTTTTTAACATATTAAGTATCTAATTTTTTTATTTTAATATTATTAGTTCCAAACTCGATTTTATTTTCATATCCATATAATATGCTCTATTAAGTGACATGACCAATAATATTTTACTATGTAACACGATTTCAGAAAATTGTTTGTATAAGAAAACAGATTTACTGGAAATGTCAATTTTATAGTTCCAAGCGACAAAACTATAATTTTTAAATTATTTGGAAATATTTGTTTCACAGTTCTGTTTTTGAACATAGCGTACTATATCTATACAAAAAATAAATCGAGTTTGGGGCTAATAGTATTGAAACAAAAAGATCAAGTACTCAATATGTTTACAAAATTAATCAAAAAGTCCATTGCAGTTTTGGTATAAGATCATAGGACTCAAAATGTATTTTGTCATTAATTTATTCATAAAAAAATTACATTATTTACATTTAAACTTGTCAATTGGGGATGGGTTACCCAATTATAAGGATGATACCCAATTGACGTAGAGCCAATCTTGAAAAGGCCCAAATAGGTAAGCATTAGATCGTTTAGATGGACGGTTCATAACTACATTTTTTAGAGTGTACGACAGGTTTTACGATAAATAATGTATTTTTACATATTATACTAGTGGATGTTCATATTTTATATAATAATTACATAATTTTTAAGCTTTTGTCGCTTAGTTCTTTGTTCATTTTGTTAAAGTTAATATCTTAACGATCAAATTGGATTAAATAAAGTTTGTAATAATAAAATTATGTTCCATTATATTTTGTAATGGTAACTATATTACTTTCTCTATTTTCTAATCTTTTCTTTTTAACTATATATTCTTAATTTTTTTAATATTAAATAATTGATTTATTAGTTTTTATATAGTTATGAAATTATAATTTACTACTATAGAACTTATTTCATCTACAAAATGAGTAAAAAATATTTCAAAAATATTCATAAATTAAATGTACAATTATATAAAATCGTAAATGTTTATCACGAATAAAGATTAAGATAAAACGAAAAAAAAACCTAACGTTAAATAACTTAAAAACAAATAAATAAAAAAAATTAAAAGTAAGATGAATTACATATCTAATTAGGTACGATATAAATTCTTTTTTAAAAAAAAAGTTATGTGGTTGCATTCTATGTTTAAATATAAATAAATAATAATTTGATCAATTAATAATATTTTCCCTAAAAAAAACAAATAATTTAATCACCAAATTTTAATTTTCACGTTTTATTTAGTTATTAAGTAATATTAAGCATTGCTAAGCTGTGCCTGTAATACATTTCATCGGGTAATGTAGCGTAAACCTTATTTACATTGACAAAACATAAATATAAAAAGAAAAAATTAAAAAAGAAATCGTGTCGGACGCAAACTTCAAAACCCACAAAAACCCTTTCGAACAGCTGCCTCCATATTCTTCTTCCTCTTCCTTTTCCTCTTCCTGTTGCTCATAGAAAAGGAGAAGAGGATGGCTCAGTCGCTCGAATTGCTATTGATTCAATTCTTGATGCCTGACAACGATGCAAGGCGTCAAGCTGAGGAGCAGATTAAGCGTTTGGCTAAGGATCCTCAAGTTGTCCCCGCTCTCATCCACCACCTTCGTACTGCTAAGACCCCTAATGTCCGTCAATTGTCCGCCGTTCTCCTTCGTAAAAAGATCACCGGTCACTGGTCTAAGCTCCCCCCTCAAATCAAACACCTCGTCAAAACTTCTCTCATCGAGAGCATCACTATGGAACACAGGTTTCTCTTTCTTCTCCTTTTCATTTATTTCTCGATTTTGAAAACTTCTCTAATTGTTTTGCGTTGTTATTTGATGCTGTTGTAGTCCTCCAGTACGTCGAGCAAGTGCTAATGTAGTGAGCATTATTGCTAAATATGCCATTCCAGCTGGAGAGTGGCCTGATTTACTGCCTTTTCTGTTCCAATGTAGTCAAAGTGCGCAGGAAGATCATAGAGAAGTATGTTCGTTGCTCTTTGTATGATCAATTTCCATTGTTGTCATTGCTCTTGACCTTGAAACAGACTTAATGCTTTAGTCCATATTTTTATTAGCATTTTTCAGGAGTAATTCATTAGTTGTTTTCTGTTTTCTTGATACAAGGTAGCGTTGATACTTTTTAGTTCCTTAACTGAAACAATTGGGAGTGCATTTCAACCTCATTTCATGGATTTGCAAGCTCTTTTGCTCAAGTGCCTACAAGATGAAACTAGCAACCGTGTTAGAGTTGCTGCTCTCAAGTACTGACTGAGGCCTTCCTTTTTTAGAAGTTTCTGTCACTTCTAGTTTCATTTTGATAATTTCTTCTGTGTCTGGAACTTTCTTGTCTTTTACAGGGCAGTAGGTTCATTTCTAGAATTCACAAATGATGGGGCTGAAGTGGTAAGTGTGCTTCCTTTCCACGTATGTTTTAGCAGGTTGTACCACATCTAATTTCCATAGCATTTAATACTGTGCTTGGTTTTGAAAAGTGATCTATCTCCATGCCACGTGTACAAGAAACTGATTTGCAGTTTTTATACAACTTCTGTTTTTGGTTCTTCGTTGCAATCATCTTGCAGTTACTGTATGCTTGTTCATTGCCTGGTGTACTTTTTCCTATGTGTTAGCATGTCTGTACTCCTGTAATGTTTGCCATATTTTTTTGTAGATGATACTTAATTTGGATCCTTTTCTTACATGATCTGCTTAATAGTTAATATGGAAATCTGTCTCTGAAATTCCAATTTTAAAATTAGAACTTCAGTTGGATTTGTATTTACAAAGTTCGATATTGCATCTGTCCATGGATAAGGTGGAAACACACTTTAATCCCACATAAAGATTAATTATGAATTTCAGTTGCAAGGAAAACATTGTACCCAATTCTTCTGTTTTCAGGATGATACTTGAATAGTTTTTCCGCACTTTTAGAAGGAACTATTGGCATTGATTTTAATAATATCAATACAGGTAAAGTTTCGGCAGTTCATTCCAAGCATTTTAAATGTTGCAAGACAATGTCTTGGCTCTGGGGAGGAGGATGTTGCTGTAATTGCTTTTGAAATTTTTGATGAGCTGATTGAATCTCCAGCTCCTCTTCTTGGAGATTCAGTTAAATCCATTGTGCAGTTTTCTCTTGAAGTTTGCTCTAGTCAAAATTTGGAATCCAATACCCGCCATCAGGTACAATCATCATATCTAGTTTTTTTCTCGATTATCTCAATATTTCCAGAAGAGGACCGCAACTGTGTATGATCAATGAATGGGTTCTATATGTAGAAAATTATTTCATTTCTGTTTTCATCTTGTTTATTTATATTTCATTTATTCTTTTGCTTACCTCCTATGCGTTTATAATTTTAGGCTATTCAGATAATTTCATGGCTGGCAAAGTACAAATCCAGTTCTCTGAAAAAGTATAAGCTGGTCATCCCCATTCTGCAAGTGATGTGCCCTTTGCTTGCAGAGTCAAGTGATACTGATGAAGATGATGATCTTAATCCAGATCGAGCTGCTGCGGAAGTTATTGACACCATGGCTATGAATCTCCCTAAGCTTGTATTTCCTCCTGCCTTTGAGTTCGCTTCAGTTAACATTCAGAATGCAAATCCCAAGTATAGGGAAGCTTCTGTAACTGCTCTCGGTGTCATCTCAGAGGGCTGTTTTGACTTGATGAAAGATAAGATGGAACCAGTTCTTCATGTTGTCTTAGGTGCTTTGAGGGATCCAGAACAAGTGGTTAGAGGGGCTGCATCATTTGCATTGGGCCAATTTGCTGAGCATCTACAACCTGAAATTGTATCTCATTATGAAAGTGTTCTTCCCTGCATTTTGAATGCCCTTGAGGATGCATCTGATGAAGTAAAGGTGAATAATTCTAGCATCAACTATGGAATAAATTACTCCGTGAGTTCTATAGTTATCTTGTACGAAAATAATTGTTTTTGTCCAATGACATCCTTTTTTATTTACTGTGGACAGGAAAAGTCATATTATGCTTTAGCTGCATTTTGTGAGGACATGGGTGAAGAAATTCTTCCTTTCCTTGATGCTTTGATGAGAAAGCTGCTTGCTGCCCTTCAAAGTAGCCCTCGTAATTTGCAGGAAACATGCATGGTATAAAAGATGCATTATTTGTGCTCATATGAAATATAGTTGATCTATCCATTGACACATTGTTTAAGAAATGATTTATCCTTCTCCTGGTGCTATAATTTGTTTTTGTATCTTAATGTCATTGCAGTCGGCAATTGGTTCAGTTGCATCGGCTGCAGAGCAAGCCTTCATTCCATATGCGGAACAGGTTTTGGAGTTGATGAAGTCATTCATGGTGCTTACAAATGATGAGGATCTCAGATCTCGAGCAAGGGCTACTGAGCTTGTTGGAATAGTTGCTATGTCAGTTGGGAGAATGAGGATGGAGCCAGTTTTAGCCCCGTTCATGGAAGCTGCAATTTCTGTAATGAATTGGCAACTCAATTGGAAAATGATAACATACGGATTTAGTAATTTACTTGCTTCTTTTTCAGGGTTTTGGATTGGATTACAGCGAACTTCGGGAGTATACTCACGGTTTCTTCAGCAATGTAGCAGAAATTTTGGATGACAGCTTTACACAGGTTAATTTGAATTAGTTGAATTTATGAACATTTTTATTTGGAGCCGTATTCATGTGAAACTTCATGTTCTATGCAGTATCTTCCTCATGTAGTACCTCTGGCATTCTCATCCTGCAATCTTGATGATGGCTCTGCAGTTGACATTGGTGAATCTGATGATGAAAATAATAATGGTTTTGGTGGTGTGTCATCTGATGATGAAGCTCATGATGAGCCAAGAGTTCGGAATATCAGTGTTAGAACAGGAGTATTGGACGAAAAGGCAGCTGCAACTCAAGCACTTGGCTTATTTGCACTGCACACAAAGAGTTCTTATGCACCGTATCCTTTTTATTATCAGTACTGCATTTACTTTTCTGACTTTTGCATTGTCTGCGACATGGAAAACTCAAAATAAACTAAAGGCAAATTCTTTTTCTTCTTTTCACTGGAGTTCTTTAATTATTCTAAGCTATTTTGAGGAGTCATTAAAGATTTTGGTGAGACATTCAACGTATTTTCATGAAGATGTTCGGCTGCAGGCAATTATTGGATTAAAACGTAAGTCAGAATCGTATGTTTGTGCTTTAATTCGTCTCCCCCATATCATATCACTTCATGTCCCATAGTAACTCTGTCTTGTGTGTTAGGATTGGCAACTATTCTCTTCATTTCATAATTTTAGTCTTTTGAAGTTGGCTTATGGATTAAGAAAGTAAACACATTTCTTAATTATAGCCTTATTTCCCTCAAAATTTCCCTAAATAACTCCACGAAGCACCTTTCTAATTTTGTTATAACTAACAATGAGGGATAATCTTAGAAAAAAAATACCTTCCTGATTTTGCCAATGACAAATACTTTGAATCAACATCTTTTCCTGAAGTGACTAAAATTACAAACCGGAAGGAGAATTTCGTTAAATGAGCTGTTATGGCTGTATACATCTTTCAGTCTTTCCTAAAAGAATATTAAACACCGGTGCAGTGTTTCAATTTGGGCATATCATACATTCCATATTTTCTTTTATTTGAATATCTTTGGTGAGACTTTTTATTCTTCTTCAAACCATCCCTGCTTCCACTTTTCTGAACTATTCACTCTAAAAATTCAATCTAGAATGTAGTAGAAACATGGATAAAGAGTTCTTTTCATATTACTTCCACCTGCTCTCTGAAAGTATTTGCATGTGGTAAATCCTGTTGTGGTTATTCAAAAATCAAAACAAAGTATAATTTGGGCCATCTGTGAAAGGAGAAAACTGGAAGGTATCTGATGAGTATTTTGGGTAACTGATTATGTCAACGCTTCTTTCTTAACTTTTATATTGTGTGGCTGTCTTGTTGTTCTTGGGCTTTTACTCAATTTTATGTTGTTTAAGCTGTGTAAGCTCAATCACTTACAAAAAATATGGAAGAGGTCAAATAACTCTACTGGCTCATTTAAAAAAATATTTCAACTTTTCATAGTCATGCTAATCGTTATGGTTGTTTTCTTGTTGTGGCAGATATTTTGACTGCAGGATATGCAATCTTCCAAGGTCATAATGTGAGTATACTATAGCGCTTAAGTTTTCTTTCTCAATAGTATGATGTAAAGAGTTTGGAAGGCATCTTGAATGCCTTGCCTTGTACCTCTTACTCCCATAGCAAATACTACATCTGGTCATTTTTATATGACTTTCTAGGATTATCAATATGGTCATTTCTACATGACGTTTTGTATCACCTTTGCTTTTTTGGCAAGTTTTTCTCAAATTTGCCCTTATTTATACCAATCGAGGTTGATTATTAATGCACACAATCCTATAATTAAGCCATGGTCATTAAGAAAAAAGAGAATTGAATCATGAAAAGTAGAGTTTCAGGAGAGAAGTACCAAGGGTAAATCAGACATTATAATAACCTAATGAATACTTCATTGGTCTTGGTGAACAATCTTAAATAATATATAAAAATGACCAGAAATCTGAATTGTGATTAGTTGGTCAGAAATCTGAAGGTGTACTGTTTTGGGGTGCAACTTTGGCGAAACAATATTTTTCCACAATGCTGGGTACCAGTATCAATAATTGTACAAGATCCCATGTTATGTAATCAATTTAATTCTCCATAATTGTAAAATGATGAATTGCTCCTCTTAGGTTACATATGCCCCTTTGTTAGGCTGCTAATATTGGATGACTGTTGGATTAAATTGATAAGAATCTTCCTTTTTGTTTACTCAGGATGGACCAGCAAAGGCAAGGGAAGTTCTTGGTATGAAAATAACTTGATTGTGGCAAACAGCTATAATTTTGGAACTGATTATATCATTTTTTTTTCCTAAAAGATCTAATTTATCATCTCTTTATGATCTGCAGATAGTGTGATGCATATTTATATAAAGACTATGACTGAAGATGATGATAAGGAAGTTGTTGCTCAAGCTTGTATGAGCATAGCTGACATTATGAAGGATTTTGGTTATGTGGCTGTTGAACCTTGTAAGTGGTGCTCTTAATTGCTTCACTTTTTTGATAATTTTTTTCCCCGTATCACTTGGCCATTATACAGCTTCTGCATTCTAATTTCCTTTTATTTCAGATGTTTCTCAACTTGTTGATGCAACTTTGGTATTGCTTAGAGAAGAATCTGCTTGTCAGCAATCAGATAATGATAGTGATATTGATGATGTTGATGATACTGAACATGATGAAGTGCTTATGGATGCGGTGTCAGACATTCTTCCTGCATTTGCAAAATCCATGGGTGTTCATTTTGCGCCAATCTTTGCAAAGTTATTCGAACCTTTGATGAAATTTGCAGTGAGATAGCAATCGATTCTTTTAGGAAATCTATCTGCTGTTTTATGTCAATATATCCCTTCATGGAATTTTACTTTTTTCTTTTTGGAAACTTCAGAAAAACTCACGCCCTCCACAAGATCGAACAATGGTTGTTGCATGCCTTGCTGAGGTTGCTCAAGATATGGGCGCTCCAATAGCGGGCTATGTGGATGTAATAAACCTGAATATGAATTTCTATTATTTAAATTTTGTGTGTTAAATCAATTTCTGTGATTTTATGTAATTCTTGAGAGTTCTTGACATTTTTCCAGCGGCTTATGCCTTTAGTGTTAAAAGAACTAGCATCATCAGAGGCAACCAACAGAAGGAATGCTGCATTTTGTGTCGGAGAGTTGTGCAAAAATGGAGGCGTATCGACTTTGAAGTATCCTTTGTGTCCATTACCCCCTGAACCTAAATGTGCATTTACAATTTAATATGTTTCATCCCTTCTTAATTTTAGTAATTTTCCGTTGTGGCTGTTGGCATGCATGAGTGTGTCTTAAGGAAATACGATGTTATAGAATTTAATTATTAGGGTTTCATCAAGTCTTTTTGCACTCAATTTCATCTTCTCTTAAACTTTAATCTGTCTTTTTGGATCTTTTTCCTTTTATCAATACCAGATATTATGGTGATATTTTACGGGGATTGTATCCATTATTTGGGGAATCCGAACCAGATGATGCAGTAAGGGATAATGCAGCTGGTGCTGTGGCACGGATGATTTTGGTGCATCCTCAGTCCATCCCACTGAATCAGGTTAATTCTTGGGCTTCTTTTATCTGAAAAGGTTTGCACTATTGCTGCAGGACGATTTTCTCAATAACTATTGGTGAATTTCTTAGGTCCTTCCTGCTTTCTTGAAAGTTCTTCCACTACGAGAAGATCATGAAGAGTCCATGGCTGTCTACAGTTGTGTCTCTACTCTAGTTTTGACGTCAAATCCACAGGTATTGTTTAGTCCATGTGTATGTATACTTTTTGTTTTGTATGTGTGCTTGTACCGATGTTATGAAGACAGATTCGATACATTAAAATAGTGCATGGTGTTAGATTGACTTGATAAGTGACATGCTATCTGAATTGAGAAATATTAAAGTCAACAACACATGGATATAAAGTGATGAGAAAGGAAATGGTGATAATGTAACAGGGTTTTTGTAATTATGTTTATCTTCTGACCAGTCTTACATGTAGTTCTGTGCACATAGTATGACTAATATTGTTTTATTCAAATGATGACTATCACAAATATTTTTGTCTGCTTTCATGTGCAAAACAGATACTTACACTTGTTCCAGAGTTGGTCAATGTTTTTGCTCAAGTTGTTGTGTCACCCGTTGAGACACCAGAAGTTAAGGCTCTAGTGGGAAGAGCTTTTTCGCACCTGATTTCACTGTACGGTCATCAAATGCAACCTCTATTGAGCAACTTATCACCAGCTCATGCAAATGCTTTAGCTGCATATGCCCCCAAAAGTTGATGCTTGATGATATCAGTTGGCCTTTCCCAAATTAGTGGTTTGTTTTCTTTTACGAGGTTTTGCACACATGATTTTTTTCAAGGCTTATGCTTTATCAAGATGGCGTAATCCAGGCAGGTGGTCATCATGTTACCAGGTATGCTCTCCAAGGCCTTTATTGCTGAATTGAATAGTATAGCAGTAGATACTAGGCAATTACCATCAACAAATGTTGCTCAGCTCAAGATGACAACAGATTGCTTGGATTTTATTGATTATTCATTAGCAATTATTAGAGACTGCAACCGTTTCGGTAATCGGTCAAATTAGAGAATCTTCAAATTTGAATTTAGGATCTTTCCGGGCAATGGAGTATTTGAATGTATTGATGTTTATGAATTTTCACCTGCTATTTAAAATAACGCAATTTCAACTTTCATCTTATGTGTCTTGTGGACACCAATTTAATTGGATCTGTGGTGAAGTTGGTAAATCTATAATGATTACAGATGGTTGATTGACAAAAAAAGGCAGATAAAGACATAAAATTGCATTCTTCTCATATTCATTGGGGGAAAAAGTTCATTAGGAGAAAATTTAGCTCACATGTTCATATATTGGATTTGCTCTGCTTTGTAGCGTATATGCTTCAATACCAAAAGTTTTTGTATTTTACAGGCAGGAAGCGGAACTGCTTTCTCCACTTCTTTTTTCGGTGGAATCAGCTTCTTTTCCTCCACTGTCTTTAAGGTATTCAATGGTTTTTTTCCCAAAATATATATCAATTTTTTGTTTGTGTATGTAATTTATTATATAGCTTTGTTCGATTTATTCGTTTGTTGAGGCTGAGTAGAAAACATCAAGGGTGTTCGAGTGTTTTCTAGGGATTGTTTTGTGGTTTATACTACAGTTTGGAGTTATCTTCACTATGATAATATTTAGAGTAGAGCAGCATAATTTTATTTATTTATTTTAACAAATGTGTATACGTACAAGTGAGTGCTGACAGTTGAAATTTTGTTTTCTGACTTTTCATTTTGTAACGATTTGATAAATGACGAACACAAGTTTATGGTGTTATTCTCCTGTAGAGCTGCCACGGTTTAGATGTTAGAAATGAAAATTTCTGTGCTATCAATATGTAAGAACTAAGAAGAAATATATGTAGTTCATAAATTGCATTGTTTACTTATTAAATACATAATTGAAATGGAACAGAGCATTAAAAATATGAATTGGGTGTAGTTCAATGGGACATTTCTGAAGTCTTGAGTTCGAAATACAGCCTCTTTTAATAGCAATATCATAGAACAATACAAATATTTGCACCTATAGTACTTCTTTATATGAAGTATAGAACATGATTAATATAATAATGCATGAGCACAATATAGTTTAGGATCTTCATGAAACAGAAGGAATGTAAGGCCATGAACATAGAGTTTAGGACCTTCATGGAACAGGAGGAATGGTAGGCAATGAGGATAGAACGGGTACAGTAGGCAATAGAGGTAGAGTTGGTAAATGTGGTAGTTTAGGTAACGAAGGCAGCTGAACATTTGTTAAGGATGGCAATTGAGAAAAAGAAGGTAATTGAGATAAGGTCCCTAAGGACGGTGATCGAGGTAAAGATGGCATTTGGAGAAGATTGCGAGCTGCTAAGGTGAAGTTGAAGCTCGCAATTGACAAAGTAATTAACAAGACTAAGATAATATATTTAGTGCTAGCTGCCATCTCTATGTCTAGGTAATTTTATGGGATATTGGGGATTAATTAATTTCAAGGATGGAATAAATGTTCATTGTTTCCCTTTTATAATATTGTGTAATTTAATTTGACAAATTAGTTCCTGTTAAAGGCTGGAAAATTTGTTTGATTACCATTCTGCTGAGTTTAAAATAGTAAAAAGTTTGTTTATTAGTTACAAACTATTGCTCTAATTATGCCATCCTAACATATTACAGTTTCCTGTGTTTCTATGGAAGTTTCACTGATAATAGATTTTATGAAAAACTATTTTGAATTAAACCAGATATATACCTTTTATATTCTAGGTATTTATTATTTTATTATTGAAGAAATGTGGCTGGTTAATTATGTATTGTTCATGTAGACTTGCTGACCTGTCTACATACTGAACTATACCGATTTTAGGTATGGCCATAGTTCATTGTTCACTGTTCGCTGTGAACTTTGTCAGAAATTCATAGCCTTATATCAATACATTATACATTAATATCCGCTATGAAGAAATTTCAACACCATAGTTCTATTTCCCTCACAAATTAAAAGACAATTATTTATTAAATATATTATGCAAATACATATCAATAAGGTACAATTCAACTGGTACTTGCACACACGGAACTTGCTATTTATGTACTTGCATCTCCTCTGTTTTAAGCATGGTTTTCAGACCCGGACCAGTCATCGAACCGGCGAAGGGATGGATTCATGAATTTTGGATTAAACTGGAATAAATCGGAATCGAATCGGATTTAATAAATATATTAAAATATTAAAATATTTTTATTTTTATATTTATAATATATGAAAATTTTAACATTTTTATTTTAATTCTTTAAGTTTAAGCATTTCAAACACAATATAGAAATTAAAAAGCTCAATTTATGAAATATAGTTTTTATAGTTACAATTAAATGTCAATTTAATTTAAAATAATATAAAAATACAAGCTATATTTTATTTTAATTAAAAACACCTCAAAATAATAAATTAAATTTTTAATTCAAATAAGTTTTTTTAAAAAAAGGTTTGGTGGAATCGAAAAACTGGTCTGGTTCACAGTTTTCTGATTTGATCGACTGGTCCGATAAAAAATTGACCGATTATTGACCAGAGTGAAAACCGAACACAAACCAACCAGACTGATCTCTAGTTCCTGTCGAACCCGGTCCGATTGGCCGGTCCGGTTTTCACAACTATGGTTTTAAGTAAAGACAAAACACATTCTGCGCTTTTTGATCTTTTATCAAAACTGTAATTGATTCCATGATAAATTTTTTGAACATATTGAATACCTGTTCTTTTCATTTTAATATTATTAGCTCCAAACTCGATTTCATTTTATGTCTATGTAACAAGCTCTATTAAGTAACATGATCAATAATATTTTAGTATATAACACAATTTCAGAAAATTGTCTGGATAAGAAAACAGATTTACTGGAAGTGTCAATTTTATAGTTTCAAGCGATAAAACAGTATAATTTTTAAATTATTTGGAAATATTTGTTTCACAATTCTGTTTCCGAACAGAGTATATTATACCTACGCAAAAGATAGGTCGAGTTTGTGACTAATAATATTGAAATAAAAAGATCAGGTACTCAATGTGTTCAAAAAATTGATCAAAGGACCAATTACAGTTTTGGTATAAGATCAGGGGGATTGGGATGTGTTTTGTCTTAAGTAAATTTAATATGATTTCGTGAATAATATTATTAAAATCACTAGAAAATATTTAGTTGTACTAGGAACTGAAATCTGTTTTTAGAGAGCATTCTGGAGGAGCAGGTTCGAACCTACCAATTGGTGGGGGATGAAATTTAAGGTTCTAAGGTTGATTTTAATTAAAAAATTACTTACATTAAGTTTGTTACAAAGCCATTTGGCAGTTAGATTTTATTCATCTTAGGACGAAGGCCGAAAGATTAACAACTAATCCAAACGATCAAGAGCCTCGGGATGCCATTTTCCATATATATAATCCGTGCTGGTGCATATAATACTAATCTATATACCATACTGCATGGTGACATCAACTCATTGCAGAGCAGAGAATTATTGAAATAAACTCATCGGCACATGTCATAACTATACAATTATATCTAACTTGTGCACAATTACTGTTTTTGATGGACATTCAACTTAAAAATTTGCTATCCATATTTATCCACAAAGCTCTGCAAAGTTGTATTTTTCTCTTCATAATCTCTGAATTCAACTCTCCTTCCATGTCCTGCAAATCGGTGGGTAACAACATCAACCACAATCATTGCTGAGATTTCAACAATTAATGGGTGTTGTCAGGATTTGAACTCGAGAACCATTTAACCAACAAGTTTAAGCTAATAGGTTAGACCGAAAAAATTATATTCATATTTCCTTACCATAAGCCAAATTTGGTGGGATTAGGTTTATGATATTCTTGACGCAGGAGAAATAAAAAAACATCACTTCAAAAATGAGAAGATTGAATTTCAAGAAAATAAAAAATTCAAATTCTTTCAGTAAAGAGAATAGGTACCAACCAGGTATTATCCACTTGAAATCCAATGGCAGCAATTTTCTAACACTGTCCACCTGCATGCTAACTGCCAAAAGGCTCAAAAACACTATATCAGTTCACATTTAACTATGATTAAAAATTATAAGAAAGGACAACAATCAATGATTTAGTATAATTTTCCCACTCCTAGGCTATTATGTGACCATGATTAGAAGACAGTGTCAATTAACCATGAACTTCCCTCTGAGAACCTTTGCAACAATTTAGCACGAAATAGATGTATTCCATATAACAAACTGTCTAATTCAATAATGCATTTCAGTTCTGAATTGCTTCTACCTGAACATTGATTGTACATCTCACAGATGCTCAGCCCTGATTCTGTCATCAGTAGATGGTCACCAGTGAATAAAATGTCCAGAGATTTGTAGAATAAACAGACTGATCCCTGCACCAAAAATCCATCATAATCATCTATGTTAAGTAATATTTGACCAAAAAAAAAAAAAACTTTTCCTGGGAAATTATTACTCAAATTATGCAAACTGGCGGCAAGTACAAATAGTGGATTATGCACACAACAGTCTACCAAACAAAAATGCTTCCGAAAACAGTCTTTTTTCATTATTTACATGGTCTTCAAATCAATAGGTTTTTATTTTTGAAAAAGACGCATTCAAATTCGTTTACTCCTATATTTCCTTCCACCATAAAAGCAAAATATTGCTTTCCGTCCTCCCAGATTATCCGGTTCCATGGAGGAGTAAATGTAATAAGAATCTGCGTGCACCAGAACTAGCAACTCACTTCTGTATGGCCTGGAGTGTGTATAAGCTGCATGTCATCACCAAGGCTCCATGGACCGCTCCCTTCAAGCTTTATTTCAACGTCAGAAGTGGGACGTTCAACCTGGCAAGATTAGCATCTTTACAATTTCAAGCTTACTCAGTATAAATTTACTTTTGAGTCATCATTGTCTAGATGAAATTAACGGTGCCGTTGAGCAAACATGTTCAGCTATCATTCATTCATGGAGGAGTAGATGGAGCATTTGTTTTAGATCTATTCTTCCTCAAGGTGTATGGTTTTTGGTGGAGAGGAGAAACAACAAAATTCTTTCAGTGTTGGAATTGTTCTTGGCTATTATGCAGAGGCAAGTTTTATAATGTACATTCGAGAATAAGTTCATCTAAGAGTTTTGCAATGCTAGGAAAAGAGGGACAGAATCATTAAAGCTATATCCTAACCTGTTAAAAACTCTTTACAGCTTATCTTTTTCCATAACCAGGAAGAAGATTTACTTAAAAAGAAGCAGACTTGATTATACAAGGTTCCCATCAAAGAGCCCAACCCACAAGAATGAAATGAAAAAGTGAAAATAAAAAAATCTCTGGTAAAGCTCAAATATATCAAAAGATGCCTAAAAGCTCAAGAAGCATAACTCCTCAAAGAAGCTAAATGACATTTTCCAGCAAACTAATTACTCCTCCATAATAAGCATATAAAAGCACTGAATTTAAAACTGCAAATCATTGTGAAGAAGTATTCAACTAAGAATCTAGCTAACACTTCATTTTGAGTAATATGCTGTAATGATGTCAGAAAAGGAAAACGAATGCAAATAAAATAAGTTTGCGTCAAAGGAGTAAAATAAGAGAAGGAAATATTACATCTCCTGAATGCAAAATCCTTTTCAGACTTAACCGCTTCGACCACTTCTCATGATCTGCAATATCATCCCTGATAAAAAAAACATAACAAATCATAGTTCTAACATTTCTATAGGAAAACATACCCCTACACATGCACATGCACAAAAGAAATTGTATCATGCCACATTACTTGTGGGTAAGAAACATATAACGTGCTCCGCCCAACATCTCGATGTTACGTGCTAATCTCTCTGTGTATCTAGGGCTGCAACACAATCAAAAAGTAGCAAATCTGTGAGATAAGGCCAGCATAATAACACATATTAATGGTTCCTTCCAAAGCATGAACCAAATTTTTAAAGGCCACCTGTGAGTGATGTTACCTATCTATAATAACATTTCCTTCAGGATGGACTATCAGGTAGGAGGCTGCTCCATACGACTTATCAGAATGATAGCCACAATGAAAAACACCCTAGAAGCATTATACATACTCTGGCGTCATATAAAGCATAGAATCTTAAATAAATGAGAAAAATTGAACAGTTTGCATGTTAGTGGACCTTATTCCACAATGGACCGTGCAATATCTAGGCATGAAGTGCTAATTAAAATTTCTGCTGATCTATTTCATTGGCATAAAATTTCATAGAAAAACTTTTTGTCATGTTGCTGACCTATCAGGTAATAACTTATGTGTAACAAGGAAATAGAAAAAAGGAGCTACCGGTATTTTCTGATCATCGATTGGCTTTGGAAATGTCTTCTGAGCTTGAAGAACATCAGGAGCAGGTTTCTCAGTACGAATTGAATTTGTTGGACAAGAAAGTAAAGCCTATAGACAACAAGATTTAGAGTTAAAGTCTATTAGGCTAATTCCGCTAATCAGAAAATAAATTAAACTTAAGAACAAGAGAAGAAAATCTGAATGCAACAAACCATATTTTTATAAGAGTCTTACATTTTCACAATATATTATTAGAAAGCAACTAAAATTTCCTTACAGCAAAACAAAATAAGCGAAGGCCTACATTTAATGTAAAACAGCAGAAAAAAAAAAATAAATACAGGGCATATTAAACTTAAGCAAAGTACATTAAACCGTAGGCTTTATAGGTATCCAACCACCTGGAATAAATGAAAAGTCCGTAAAGATTACGGAAAATGTATAACCAAAACCTTTCAACATGCTAATCCATGTGCAGAATCATTCTTCAATTATTTGATTTGCATGGACTACAAAATGAGGAAAAAAGGCCATAACTTCAGCTTGGACATATCAGTAGTTTAGGCAAGGCATAGCAGAGGGGTGAATGTAAGGGCAGGAGAGGTCAAGGCACGGCATGATATTCGGTTTCACACGAGATGGAATGTCATTCCGGTTGTCAAAATACTATCCTTACTAGACCTGACATCCTGTCATCGCTTTCAGATAAAAAGGAAGTTAGACCAACGACAACATCCCATGGGGATAAAAGCCAACCGGCGACCATTTGGCAGAGCTTTTTCCAAATTCTATTAAGATTTCATTCCTACATTAAGGTAAACCAAGACGCGCATCCACCAGATTACTCTACTGGACTTTCTTGCTGGCTTGACTTCTTTACTTTCTTGACTTTATATGAAGCCAGTAAGCAAACAGCAAATCCTTGGGTATTTGAACCCGAGTATCCGGGAAAAAGTAGAATTTTTGATGGAAGAACAGGGGATCCTTTTGAACAGCCTGTTATAATAGGGAAGCCCAATATCTTGAAATTATTATTCCCTGGGCAAAATTTCTTCCCATAAATTGGAACTGTTTACCACATAGAATTGCCTATATACTAATGCATGTATGTCAGAAAACTATATCATCCTACCACACCCACCAGCTCGGAAATTATCTTTTTCATGGTTCTACTTTAAACAATCTGCTATATATGGAAGCTTGTCATTTGCACTTTACAGGTGAAGAAATGAGTACAAGTAATACATCCCAAACTGCCTGCAAATCAAGTATGGAATTCCTTCCATAAAGTAATCAATAGGGGGGATTTATAAGTGTATGTGTGTGAAATGGAGTGTGCAGATTTGCAAGTCTCTTACACAAAGTGAAATGATTGACAACTTTGCTTTATTTTGTTTAAAGAGAATAGCCATGTTCGTACAGCCAACTTACTTAAAATCTAAAATAGTGAATCTATTTTTCTTCCATTTTATTTTCTGAAAGAAAACTGTTACAAAAAGTAAAGTATCAGTTGACAATTTAAAATTATATTGAAGTTGCTAGCAAAAAGGTAGACAACCTGAAGAGCCTCTAGCCGTTCCATGCCTGTAGTTGGCTGTTTAAAAACTGCAGACTTTGAATCAATTCGTCTGAAGATTTGCTGCAAAGTTCAAAACATAAAAAGGCCAGTATTAAAAGCCCTCTTCTTTTCTTACCATATTATCATCTACTTTAGTATGCACTGGTAATTAAGCTTCAACTAGGAGATTGCCCTCTTCTTTAGTCTGTTTGTCAGAGCTAGTAAAATATGTCCTTTCATTTTGTGATTGCAATAACAGTTATAATATAACAAATTAAGTTACCACAGTACAGAATAATTGATCACAGTGTTAAAGCATTTATCTTTGCTATATATCCACTTCCGTCTTTAGCTACAAGGGTGTAGTTTCTTCTCCCCCACCCCCACACACACAAAAACAAAAGAAGCTAAAATACAATCAAAAATCTGTTTTGAGTAAAATTCAGCCTCTCGTTACACAATTTGGTTTATACTTGTGTTGGAACAGTATGCACAAGTGAAAGCATAAGCACGGATGATAAGAAAAACACAAACAAACAGACAATAGGAAGAAGAGATTACCGGAGCCATCCAACGGCAGGTATCGCAATCTATGCAAGTCTGATCTGCAAAGAGCCAACCCAAGACAGCGATTAATTTTCACTAATCTCCAATTAATGCCGTAATTATGATTCCAGATGAGTAATAGAATACCTACGAAAAAGTCCCCTTCTACATTCTGAGATCTCCTCAATCTCCCATTGCTTTGCACTGCTTTGATAAAAGGCTTGAAATTTGTGCGGCACAAATTCTTCTTCTTTCTCCTCCTGTCAACATCCGATTTCAGTGATGAGCCTTCGAATCCAAAATCCACAAAATTTGTTGGCCCTAGTTTCATAGCCATGATGCTCACTTCTTACAGACATACAGTAACAGACAGCAAGAAGATAACTTCAAAATCTTCTATCTATATAGTTGTTTGACCAGATGACACCAAAAGTCAAAAGGTAACAGTACTTTTGGCGCCTGAACTTATAAAAATGTTGAATTCTGACCCCTTAATTTTTTATTTCGTGAGATTTAGCCCATTAAATTTTAATTTTGTTAAAATGTGCCCCTTTCTTCAAGAAAATATTCCCTTTCTTCTCATAAACCACTCATCCCTTGTTTATGGAAAAATTGAGTGGTTTATGAGGAGTAGCACTTCCTTGGGTTTGAAAGAATTTCCAGCCAAGAGGCTCTCTCTTGCGCGCATAAGGGATGCAAATCCGAGCCCGGACCTCTAAAGGCTTAATGCGCACCCGCACGACATGGGCGATACTAATGCCATTTGCTCTTAATTTCTAGCAATTCTCTTTCCAGCCTATATAAAAAGTTTATTTCATTCTATTTTAAGACTAAGCAATTTTACAGAAGTATTTTTCATCCTTTACTACGAAATTTCAAAAGCTGGTAGACTAGGCTCTGGTGATTTTCTCTGCGCATTGGTTGAGTTCGATTCTAGCGTTGTTGTATTCTGGGAGGCGATGTAAGGATTCGTCATCGAAAATCAACCATTTGGCAGTAGAAGCCGATTGAGATTTTCTTGAATTCAAGCCCAAGAGCTTATGCAATAGAAATAAAAAACAACAAAATTAACAAGATAAGAAATCAATCTCACCTTGAATATCTCTTCAAGAGACGCCTGTAAAAACCAAAGTAAGCTCCCTCCACAATCACGTACATAAACGGCTATCGAACAAAACCTGTGCTAGCGGAGGATTGGAAAACGAGAAAGAGCAAAGGGGGGCTAAAATTTTCTCTAAGAAAATTAGGGTTGGTGAATTCTGTGTGTATGGCTTAGTTAGGGTTTCATCTTAAGTTAAGTGGATATTTATAACATTAAAACCATAGGTCAAAATAAATAAGCATATGTTAAAATTTAATTGCAATTCAATTTTAATATGTATGTGATTATATTAAACCATATAATATAATACATAGCATTTAAATTAAAATTAATTTGCCTAATTAAATTAATCCAATAAATTAATTTTGACTTTACTTAAATGAAATACATATAAACCTATATATGTATAATATTTCCTCCTGGAAATAAATTCATGAATTAATTTATTCAAATTAATTCTATGAAACCCAATTAAAATTGATTATATTATTTTGACCAATCCAATTGATCTATAATTTAATCAATAAATTGCTCCTCTCCAGTTAGTATACTCCAAGTATATAGTTGACCCGTTTAGTTCAAACTCAGACATTCAATGTGTACGATCTTGTGGGTCCGTCTTTATGTTGACAGTGGGCCCATGGATCACAGACTGTAGTTGGACTCTAGCAAGCTATTACAGCCCCCAATTAAGACAGAGACTGCAGTCTAACAGAAGTTGTAACCCTGTAGTTTAACTTATATATGCAATGTCATTGATATCAATGTCCAACACGGAGGCATGGTATTATCACCTTCTCTTGTGCTGGACATTAACTTGATCTCGAATGAACTGATGCTCACAAACAAGTTCTAACTTGTTTGGGTGTGGCTACACTCTTATCAATTGCACTTATCAAGTGACCAGTGATATCTTCTTAGTGGAATACTGAGTGACGTTCCCTTCTGCATATTCACAACCTTGCCATGTTCACTGGCACATCCAAACGTACCCATACTTGGCACCTTGTTATTGATCCTTTAGGCGTACACCAAAGTGTGTGAGTTCACATGCAAGACCATAATATGGTCAGGTCAAAGGATCCAATATAAGTACTGCACGAGAATCATTTGTGATACTATACCATGTGGATTTCTCTTTTAGTGGATCTATCCAGTACCATGTCCCATTACATGTACCCATAAGCTTGATTGACAATCCATATTCCAGAGCTGGTAAAACACTACCATACAATCAAGCCTATGATAGTATTTGGTTCCATTCATTCCCATGAGTGGAACAGACTACGGATGGCATTATGGTTATATCATTTCCCTATCCGTTGTCTCACTACCAAGCGTATGACACTTGTCAACATGGATCTAGATATGGCCATTGGATACTCCATTTATAATATAGCACAAGATATAAAAACAAGTATATTAATGTCTTTATTTAATAACGCAAATGTACAATACATCAATCTATTAAAAGATCCAAAATGTACAATACAATACAAGGACTAATGCCTTGGGACTAGGGCATTTCCAACAGGATTTGTTCTACTGGACAAAAATTGCCTTAAGGAGATTGGGTTACAAGCCTCAATGTACCATTGCTATTTATTGATTTTTAGTTAAAGGTTTTTTTATGTTTTTTATTCTTTTCTATAATCTGTGATTCAATTTTAATAAATTGTTATTTTTTTGTTACGCTCTTGTTAATTATTTAATTTTATATATATATATATATATATATATATATTGTGTCTAACATTTAGGTGTTGCTTGAAATAAATAAATTCCTCAAAATTTTGAGGAATTAATTTTTAATTCCAATTTTCCGTGCTTAGAATGAAAAAAGCGAGGAATTCAATTCCTAAAATTGAATTCTGTGGAATTCAATATGCCTTGAGCAAATTCCATCAAAGTAGGTAGAATTTGCAAATAAATATTGCGTTTTATACAGAAAAATATTTTAGGACAATTTTATCCTCACTACACTTTTATTATTCTTTTATTTTTCTCATATAATTTTTTCGTTGATTAATATTTTTCAATATCGATTTTAAATAATAACCAAAAATTATTATACTTTTATTTTTTAATTGATTATATTTTATTTATTTTAAATGTTGTGAAGAATGAGAATTTAAAAAAAAAATTTTTTTTCCTTTGAATTATACATGAAAACCAATCAAGGTTGGTTGAATCGTGTCAATCTCTAATCGCTTAAGTTAAGTTTCAAATTTAATTTCTAGCGTATATAAAATTATTTGGAGAAAAGTCATCTAAGAAATGCTTAAACAACCTCAAACCGATTATTTAGCCAGTAACAAATAATATAATATGAAAAATTTTTATATATAAATCTAGTTATAAATTGTTCATGATGGATATATACACCTAAATATCTGAATAGAGTAATCGAGTTACTTCTTGTAGCGCAGATTGTCAGTTGCTTGTGAGAGAGTAAGCGATAAATCTGCGAACTGGATACGCGAAGAATAAGGGGAAAATCTTCACAAAGAAATTTCGGTCACAGAGAGCTAGAGAGAAAACTTGCAGGTACTGATTTGTGTCTTAGTTTGTTCTGTATTTTGATTCCTTGCTATCTTTTAATAGCAGGTGAATAGGACAATCTCAATGAAAATCAAACTCTAGTAGTAAAACAAATTCTAATTATCTTAGATAATTATATCTCTATTTGAATTGTATTTATCCACCCATCAAAGTTACAGACGGATTACAACTTTAAACCCGATATAAGTCCTGCAGTCCATATAGAAAAATTCTTGTTAATTAGTTTTTTTTATTGTATACATAATTAATTAATTGATTATTTATCATAAAAATTTGTTAATGAAGACAATTCAAGAAATAAGTATAAATAAAATACTTTTGTTTATTCATTTCAAGTATAAATTTATAGAATTCATTTCAATTCTATCATTTAAATTATTTCATTCCAAGCAAGAGAATTCATTTGAATTCCATCATTTAAATTATTTCATTCCAAGCAAGAGAATTCATTTGAATTCCACGTGGAATTCATTTTCAAATGAATTATATATATATGTGGTTGATTAATTTAAGTAATTTTTTAATATTAAACAATTTTAGTGGATTTTTATATTTTATTTTTATGTTTGAATAATTATTATTTATTTATATATTTAGTGGATTTTTGTTTTATATTTATGAATTGTGATCAATATATTTTTTATATGAAGTAATTTTTTTATCATAGGCTAAACAATTTATTAGTCCGTATGTTTTTATGTATTACACTAGGTAGTCCATAGATAAATTTTAAAGTCCTTAAGTTTTATTTCAATGAACTCTTTAGTCATTTCTTTTACTTTTGCTTATGAAAAAATAAAATTGCCCTTGATTATTGGTAAAATTATATCTTTTGATTTTTAAATTTAATTAAAATATTTTCAATAAATTTTTGTGTAGTATATACATACACCAATATTTCTATATTTTTATATATTGGTTATAAAAATAAAAATATTTCTTATTATTTATTCTCTTTAATATATATTTTCATTTTTTATTAGTTTAATATTATATCTATAAACTAATAATAAATGTTGGGCAAATTATAAAAAAAAAACCTTGTGGTTTCACTTTTTTGCAAATAAAGGATTATTGTTTTTTTTTTTTTTTTTGTTAAAAAAGAAGGATTGAGTTTTAAAATGTTGACAAAAAAAAAACAAAGACAACTAACATTTTTTCGTTAAAAATGATGATATAGCGGAGAGTATTTTTGGTTATTTAACATACCAATAATTTATGCATATTATTTAAGAATTTTACATCAGGATTTGAATATTTTTCGAAGATTACTCAATTTGTTATGATTTTTTAAAAGTTATTTTCATTATTTAATATAGAAAAATATTTGCGTTTTTCAAAATTTGTCATTAATGTTTATTGTATTTTCATTAACCAACTTGAAAATTTTGAGTTCAAAATGAACAAGAAAACCCTATGTAATGTCATGATTTAATTTTAGTTGTCATTTTTTTATTAACATATTAAAACACAATCTTCCTTTTTTAACAAAAAAAATCACAGCATTTTATTTGCAAAAAAGTAAAACCATAAGGTTTTTTTTTTTTTTTTTACCCTAAATGTTATTATGAATGTAGTTAATTATTTTAAAATGATATATTTTTGTTTATTAATGTTTTCTTTAAGGTATATTAGAATGAAAAGTTCGAATTTACAATTTTTGTATAGTTCTACTCCTATTTTTTATTTTTCAAAATATTTTGTTATTTAGTTATTTTGATACAATAAACTGTATGCCAAGAGTTTAGTTGTATTAATTATATAAAATTTAATAAATTAATTGATCAATATTAGTAATATTATTAATATTAGAATTATATGAGGAAAAAATATAAAATAAAAAAGAAAATATATTTTTTATTATAAAATAAAATAAAAGATAATTTTGGTATTATTAGTCTAATTTGACTTAAAATGACTAAAGATGATAGAGTAGCAGTTCCCTCCGACTCCATTCACAAGCCAATCCTCGTTTTGTTAATATTCAAATTTCAATATACAGAGTATTTTTTTTTTTCTTTTTTAATAATTGTGGATTGATAATTGTTGTGGTGCTCATCTCACTAATGAAAAAGAAATAACACAAATTGAAACAAGGTACAAAGTATATAACCTAGTTAGTTGAGAAGGGGCCCCGCAAATCTATATCTCAACCATTAAATCCACTTCATACAAATTTTAATTAGAGGTGTGTGTTATCGTATCATAATCGTTGTGAGCGGACGACGCGTTTTCGACGGGACGCGGGACTCCCTTTCGGAAGGAGCGTCTCGATTTCGGGCGGGGTCCTCCCTCGCGTGGGGTTTTTGATTTGGAAATTCATTTTTTGGAAAAGTGGATTGTTTCGAAAAAGAATCGAGACCTAACTCTCGATAAAATGTATAGGAGTCGCCACCCGGCTCAGCTCAACCGGGAAATTACAGTGTAGCTGAACCAAAGCTGGAACTGCCACACTTTTCAGAGATCTAGGTTCGGACAAGTCCCTTATTTCGTGTCTAATTTAAATATTAATGCCAATATTCTAATTACAACACTTTAAATTGCTAAAGATTGATTTTTATTTAAATAATACACGCAGCGCGCATGCGTAATAATAATATAGCATAAAAAAGTAAAAGAATAAATATTTAAGAGCTTACAAGCCAATCGAAAGAAAAATAAAACTCTCGTCTCACTGATACAACCGCCTATAATACACGAGAATCTAAAAAATTACAACCGCCTAAATACACGATTTAATTCTATTGAAATACAAATAAAATAGAAAATTAAAATAAAATAAGGCTGTAAAACAGAAGTTAGCACAATTTATACGGCACGCCATAAATAGGACTCAAGTAGACAGAATTGGGAAATTAGGATTTGGGGTCATGCAATTGGGGGTAACCGGGTTGGCCCGGTCGGCCAGCCCGGTTAGACCTGGAAAACCATTTTGAAACATCCATGTATTTTTGGTTTTTGTGAGAAAAATCATTTTTTTTGAAAACATTTTTCCGGTTTATTTTAACTTAGTATGCAAAGTGGGTCGGTTTTCGGGAGAACCGGGTCTCCGTCTTGGAATTGTTCTAAATGCAATTTTACCGAAAAAATAAATCTAAGGTCGTGATGCACACAGCAAAATTCATTTTTGATGATTTTTTATTTTTCAAGATTTTTCTGATTTTCTGATTTTTATGAAATTTTTTGGGGATTTTATGAATTTTTTTTTTGGATTTTAGGGATTTTTAGGGATTTCTGCTCCTGAACGGAGATTACAGTCTTGCGACTGTAGTTACGGTCGTACGACTGTATACTACAGTCGTACGACTATAATCTTATCAGAGGTAGAAATCACTAAAAAACCCTAAAAAAACATTTTAAAGTTGAGAAAATAAATACAGTGGTACGACTGTAACATGTTTGGCACGATTGTAATTACAGTCGTGTCCCTGTTCTTGTGCAAAGAACAGTCGTACGACTGTTCTTATTTTTCCAAAAATAAAAACTTAAAAACTTGAATAAAAACACACCAAACACAAGCAAATCACCCAGAAAGCTGGAAAAAGAGTTGAGTTAAAGGTTGTTTACCTCTTTGGCGACGATCCACAGCTGGAATGACCCCTGGCTACGCACCAATCCACGTGAATTCGTTCTTTTTTCTTAGAAAGTCAAGGTTACAAAAGTGTCCAAATAATCCCAGAAAAGTCACGGTTTTGTGTTTGTTTTTGTCCCAAAGTGATTTAGATTTCCAGTATAGATGTTAACCTAGGATTTCTAATTCGTTTTAGTGATTAAAAACAAGAAATTAAAGAGAAAATGTGAGAAGAAAGTAAGATGTTTACTTCTCTCTCTTCTTTCTTTTTCTCCCTCTTTCTCCCTCTAAAATCCTAAAACCAGATTTTTTTTTTCCCAAAAAGCCCATTCCTACTCTGATTTTCCCCTTTTATACTTACTTACCCGGAAATCTTGAGCATTAAATGCTCAAGATTTCCACACCCTTTTTTAGTCAAGGGGGTATGGGTTCTGCAACCTGCCCCCGAAAGTACAGTCGTACGACTGTACTTACGTTACAGTCGTACCACTGTAACCAAAATCCCATGACTGTATTTACAGTCGTGGGTCAACGGTCAACGACGGAATTTTTTTTTTTTTTTTGGTAAAAATTTCGTGTTCACAATCGTGTTATGTTATTTAATGTATTCCACATGATTATATATAACATAAAAACAACAAAAATGAGTTTCGTATCAAACGGGTCGTGTCGATCGGGTTATTTCTGTAATTCATATTGTCGTGTCAGAAATTACCATCCCTGATTTTAATATCAATTAATGTTGTGAATTCTGTGATGGGAGTCTCGTCTCCTCCTTCGTACCTTCTTTACACATTTATTCAATTATTTGCTTTCTTCGATTAATTTCCACAAAAAGAAGAAAAAAAAAACATAATTTCCTTTATTTCTTGTCCAATATATCACATCAACCAACCTTCAATTAATTTCCCAAAAAAAAAGCCCACTAACATAATTTCCTTTATTTCTTGTCTGATATATCACATCAACCAATAACGGTTGGTTGGAGAACTCGTTCTCTTAAATAAGGTTTTAGATTCAAACCTTTTGAATAAAAAGAGCAGTTTCTAGAAGAGCTTCACCCTTTTTAATGTATCCATCTTGATTCGAATCCGGATTCCACGTAAGCGTTAAATAAAAAATTATATCACCTATTTACTAATTAGCCTGCAGTAAATTTCACAGTCCACATTATTACCATGAACACTGTTATGGAATCCACACTTTTTTTCTTCTTCTTTTCATATCAAATGTAAACATATGCAATTGCTAGATTTTTTATTTAAAGAAATGATAGCACTTAACACTATGAGGTGACTAGACAGATATCCACACACATCCCTTCAAAATTTGGAAATTTCCAAGAATTTGAATTGCTTAAAAAAAAAATTTAACTTTTTATCAAAGAATTCATCTGAAAAAAAAAAGGGTCAACAACACAAAAGAGGATAATAGTAAATTCCCAAACAAACCCAAGAATTTTACTCATAAGAAATACCTCAACCAAAAACATAACTTACATTTCTTTCACAAATCAAACCAATTAGATCATAAAGCCTGTAAGCACTTTTCTTCAATTATTATTATTATTATTATTATTTTTTGGCACCAAAAGCTATGGGATATGTTATCTACATACTTATAAAATTTATTATTAAAACCCTATTTGCTAATTAACTATAGTAATGTTCTTGAAATTAAAAGATAAAATTCAATTCTTGGAATTTAAAAAAATTGCAAGGCCTTACAAAAAAATTGGTATCTAAGAATCAATAGCTTGATGAACAAGTAACTGAATTAGTAGTGAAAGAATCCATGAAATATTAGTAATAAACTCTAAAAAAATTGAATTTAAGCTTTAATGACGTAATCCAATTTAATGTTTTACGGAAACTAATAGTTTGATGGTTAAGACGTCATATCCACAAGTCAACATCCTCTTTATGTTAATATACAATTGGGATGAAATACCTGGAATCATCTTTTTCATGTAAATAGAAATCCACCATGTTTAACTCAACATCCTCCGATTTTATCATCACTCTGACATGCTGTAGGACTATAATCTCGTCGGCCAAAGTTAACTTTTACAAATCTTACACAATTTCCATCCAACCAATAGTAGAAACATAAAAAGAAAATCCCGTATAACTCTAATAAATTCAATAACTTATTTTAAAATATAAATGCTCTAATATGTAATATTATATTACTTTTTTATATTTATCTATGGAAAATGAGACTTAATTAGTAATTATGTATATATAGAACTCGCAAAATATCATATTTATATATACTTTACCTTTTGTATGTAATGTGACAGAAGGCAAAATGCATAGTATATCCCATTTTCCATAAATATGAGCTTATCCTTATCTTTTTCGTATGCTTAGGGGTGGCAATTTCTGACACGACAACACGAATTACAGAGACAACCCGACTGACACGACCCGTTTGACACGAAACTCGTTTTTGTTGTTTTTATGTTATATATAATCATGTGGAATACATTAAACAACATAACACGATAACACGATATGCTTCCTTTTTTAATGACTGTCTAAATCATTCAATGCAAATAAAAGAAAAATATAAAATAAACATAAATCTTTCCTTGGTTTTTCGGTTGGAATTGTGCATTTATGGTGTATATATTACTTATTTAAACATAATAAAATTAATTAATCAATTAATTTGCTTAAAATATTCTCTTTTTCTTTTTAACAGAATCAACCTCGATCTCTTTTTTTTCTTTTCCAAAAGTTGATATAATTGAAACTCAATAAAATTATTTTAAAATAACCAGAAAATAATTCCTTCCTTTTCTTGATAAAAAAAAAAAAAAAAAACTTGTATTATTGTGTAGTATGATGGGCTACTTTCTTTTCATGTATTATCATCACGTTTTTGAAACATATTTTTGTAACTGTTAAGCTTTTTAATTTAAGGTTTTATTTCTTATGAGTTTAAAAACAACGTGGTGTGTATTGATAAAATAAAAAAATTGAGCCAAATTGCAGTCTAAGAAATGTAAAATTTGGGATTCAAACATTTTTTTGCAGAAAAAAAAAAATTGATGTAATAGCAAATATTGAAAATTTGATTTATACATATAAATTAATAACAACAAAATTATAAAATTATGTGAAATTTTACTATAAATACATAAAATAACTACTTTATGATAACGATATGTAATAATTTTTTATTACTACCAAAAGTGATGGCAACAATCTCTATGCTTCTAGTAACAAAAATTTTTAATGTAAAAGTTTACTAAATTTTTATAATGTCCAACTAATGAGAAAATGTAAATTTCCAACCTCTCATTCAAAACTAATAATAAAAAAAAAAGCCAATTCTTAAAATATCATATACCATATTGAACACTTGATTTTAAACAAGAGAGTTTTTTTTTTTTTTTTTTTTTTTTTTTAATTGAAGAGTATTCATACCTTATAAAATATTTATCAATGTTATTAAAATCATATCAGACAATGAACCAATGAGAATACCGATTCAAAACTTGACCAGTTCAATTGAGTTCAATTAGTAGTTCAACTAAATCTCTTTTGAAAATATTATTTAAGTAATTTACTTAAAATATTATCTAATTAATGGTTCGGTTTGTCAATTTAACTGGTGCGGTTCAAACCTTTTTTTTCAAACTGATCGATATGGATTTTCTTTCATAACAGCATTTAAGATTAAAATGATTGGACCAAATTATCAGTTTACGGTGAAACTAATCAGTTTAGACCGAGTTTTAATAACATATATTTATGGAAAATTTGTCAAAAATCCAAGTAGTCAACAAAATATTATCGTTGACGAATGTTTATCAGTGAGCATGAAGTTGGACTTTTCATCTGCTAAAGCCGATCTTCCGAGCCGATCTTCATGCATTGGCTTTCGTGGCAATGCATGAAGGATTTATATCGTATTTCACAGGTTCCTCAGTGCACCATGGGAGACTTCAACGATATGCTTTCTAGTGCAGATAAAAGAGGGGAGAACTTGCATAAGCCCTTTATTGCAAGGTTTTTCAGATACCATAGCAGATTGCAACCTGACCGAAATCTATATGGAGGGGTACGAGTTCACATGGACAAGACGTACAAGGTCTTTATTCATAGAAGAGAAATTGGATAGAGGTTTTGGAACCCCGGGTTGGCATCAACGTTTCCCCCATGCTTCTATCTTAAATGTTCACAGCTCTGGCTCAGATCATAGTGCCTTGCTTCTTCGGACTGCCCCTTCTACTGATATCAGAATACATCAGTTTCAGTTTGAGAATGCTTGGCATAAAGAGGAGGCCTGCAATGCAGTGGTTAATCAGAGTTGGGCTGTATCGGTAGGGTTGGATTTTTTTGATTGGTTGAATCATTATGTTAGGCATATAGATCAGTGGGGACAGTAGAATCGCAGCCAATTCCGTAACAATCTTAATTCCGTCCGGCACCGTATTGACATCATTAAGCATCGGAGAGATGACCAAGCTACTGCTGATTTGGAATTAGCAAACAAAGAGCTTAGTAGGATCCGTCTAATATAGGAAGAGTACTAGAAGCAACGAGCTAAGCAAATTTGGCTAAAGGAGGGGGATTCTAACTCACGCTTGTTCCACAAATCTGCTTCTTATCGGTATAAGAAGAATAAATTTAGTAGTCTGCATGATGGTGATGGAATTTGGTATACTTGGGACACGGGCCTTGCTTCGGTAATCCAATAATTTGATTTGTATTTATTTCCTTCGGAGGGCCGTGAGTTGGGTGATGTTTTGGACCATCTTCGGTTGGGTATCTCTGAGGACCAGGCAGCTCGGTTATGTAGGCCTTACAAAGCGAAAGAGATCCGCCAAGCCATATTCTCCATGCACCCAGACAAGGCTCTAGGCCCGGATGGGTTAAACCCAGCATTCTATCATCATTTTTGGTCTCTTATTGGATCAGATGTCATGAATTTTTGTCTGCATTGCCTTAATTCTGGGGATATTCCATCAGCCTTAAATATTACAGATATAGTATTGATTCTAAAGAAAAAAGATCTTGACACTGTGGCTGATCTTCGCCCTATTGCCTTATGTAACATCCTTTTCAAGATCCTCACTAAAGCAATTGCAAAAAGGCTGAAGTATGTTCTTCACTCTTGTGTTTCTGAGCTACAGAATGCTTTTATCCCTAACAGGTCTATCGTGGATAATGTAATGATTGCTTTTGAGGTTGGGCATTTTATGCAGCATAAGAGGTCGGGTAGGTATGGTTGGTCAACATTGAAGGTCGACATGTCAAAGGCTTATGATAGAATCGAGTGGCAATACCTTGAGGCTATAATGTAGAAGATGAAATTTCCGTTGTCTTTTGTCAAGCTAGTTATGCACTGTGTTACCTTGGTTCAATATAAGATTCGGCACCAGGAGGGGCATTTTGAGCTGTTTCAACCACAGAGAGGTCTACGCCAAGGAGACCCCTTGTCCCCTTACTTATTTATTCTGTGTGTGGAGGGGCTATCTAGCCGGTTAGCTCATGCAGAGGAATGAGATTTGATCCATGGTTGTCAAATTCATAAACGAGCCCCCTCGATTTCTCATCTCCTGTTTGCGGATGACAGTTATTTTTTCTTTAAGGCAGATAGCAACGAATGTCAGTTGATCCATTCCATTCTTCAAAAATATGAAAAGGCTTTGGGGCAACGTATCAAATTTTCATCCTTTATGTTTTGCCCAAATGTCTCTCAAGAAACCCGTTCTCATGTATGTATAGTCTTAGGAGTAGACAGAGTTGATAGTCCGGGGTCTTATTTGGGCATGCCTTTAGTTGTGGGTCGGAATAGGACCTCAGTGTTCAGGTTTTTAATTGATAAATTAGGCCGTAAGATCCAGGGCTGGAGATGCAGAAATTTGTCGCAAGCTGGGAAGGAGGTGGTTATTAAATCGGTCGGTCATGCTCTTCCTTCCTACATCATGAATGTTTTCCTCATCTCGAAAGGAATCTGCTCACAGATGGAATGAATGCTTAATGCTTATTGGTGGGGTAGAGGTTTTAAGTGGTGAGCTTGGGATTCCCTGACAAAGAGTAAGCAGTGGGGTGGGCTTAATTTTAGACGATTTCATGATTTCAATGTGGCTATGCTTGGCAAGCAGGCTTGGCATTTGATGACTAATCCTTCTACCCTAGTTGCTCGGCTTTATAAAGCCCGTTACTTTCATGACAGAGATTTCTTATCGGCAATAAAAGGTTCTAAACTGAGTTTCATCTTGTCAAGCCTCCTCGCAGCTCAGGACTTATTACGGTATGGTTCGATTTGCCGAATCAGAAATGGCTTAACCATGAGAATCTAGAGTGACAGGTAGTTGAACGCAGCTACAGGGAGACCGGAAGGGGTGGCTCTTTCTCCGAAGCTTGAGAATGCAGTTTTTGCTGGCCTCTTTACGAGTAATGAATCCCGCTGTTGGGACGAGGATGTTTTAGCTGATCTATTCTAGGTGGAGGATTGCTCTCGTATTCGATCCATTTTGCTGTCAAACCGTCTCATGGAGGATCGATTGATTTGGCACCTGGATAGGAAAGGAAAATATTTAGTAAGTCTGCCTATTATGCTCTCGTTAAGCGGTTCTCTCCTCCTCCGAATAGCATTCGTCAGTTTGATTGGCTGTCTATTTGGCACTTGCAAGTGCCTTAAAAATTCCGAAACTTTTTATGGAGGTGTCTTATGGGATTTATCCCTACGGCTACTGCTCTGCAGCGTCGGGGGGTGCAAATTTTGGCCACTTGCCTTCGGTGTGAGTTTGGTGAGGAAGATATTCATCATTGCTTTGTGGGTTGCTCTTACGCCAGGGCTGTTTGGAATTCATCTCCTTTTACGGGATTGGTTCATGAGGAGGACTGTTTTAGCAGTTGGTGGCTGAAGTTGGTGAGCCAATTTGGTATAGAGCAGGCTGGAATTGCAGGTGGCATATTATGGTACCTATTGTACTCTAGAAATGAGTTAGTTTGGCAGAATTAGTCCTTGCCGGCGAATAGCGTAGCTACCAAAGGAACGCGTCTGGTGCGTGTGTCTCCTGGTCTGGTGGCATAGATCTCTGGCTCGTCTTCTTGGACTCCTCCTCCGGTTGGTTGGAAATGTAACTTTGATGTAGCTTTTGATGCTAGTCGTGGAGTGGCCAGATTTGGTTGTGTAATCCGTGATGCCTTTAGTCAGTTTGTGGCTTGTAGGCACGCCTCCTTTACAGGTCACATTGATCCAGTAATGGGTGAAGCCCTCTCTTGCTGTGAGGCCTTAAGTTGGGTAAAATCAATGTCCCCCCCTCATGTGATAATGGAAGGTGACGCTTCTTTAGTTATCTCTGCACTGTGTCAGTTGGAGTCCGATGATAAGTTGCCTCTGGGGCTCATTATTGAAGATTATAGATATTTGGCAGCATCGTTTGAGAACTTAGTGTTTAAGGCTATCCGTCGTATGGCGAACATGGTAGCATATAAGTTAGCCAAATTAGGATTGCTTTCGGTTACTCCTACTATTAATATGGTTCACCCTCCTTCTTCCATTATCAATGACTTGTATTCTGATTTGAGGGCCTAGTTAGGGGTGCCAACCTAGTTGGGATGTTTAGCTTCCTCTCTCGATTTTCAATAATATCATTTTTTTGCAGTAAAAAAAAAAAACAGTGTATGAAAAAGGAGTACAGACTATTTTGGCCCCTGTCTTATTACTGGTCTGCCGCCCTTATCATATTGACGTTTCCCTTTTATCTCATATGCGATTAAGAAAAACTCCAAAATAACATTTAATAAGTATATTCCGTTAACATGTTTGTTAATGGAATATGATGGATTATGTTTTTTAGGGATCATTTTGAAACGTTTTTTGTATACTACAAGGGGCAAAAGAAAAATGTCGATAGAACATGAAATAAAAGAGCAAACCAATGATAATACATGACTAAAAAAAAAGTCTTTATTCCTATTAAAAATAACTTCTTTTGCTAGAGTTCAACACGAGGAATTTAGAAACTCAATATGTTGTTTAGAGATTTTAACATGTAAATAGCTTTTCGATTATGTTTTAATGTGAAATTTTGACTCATTTCGGTCGTAATTAAGCATCATAACTTTTCTTGTTATGGATTTTAAAGACGAAGACCTTATTAAGTAACATTTTCTTTTTTAATAAACCACACATATTTTTATTTAGATAATCATATTCAGGGCTTAATCACAGTTAAAACTTCTCAATTTTCAATGTGAATGTGTTTAGTGAGATTCAAATTTGAATCTATTCTCACAAATTTAATCTACGTTACCAACTAAGCTATAACCTGTAGGTTATTTAACTTAAGAATTTAAATTCATAGGTAAAGCTCAAAATTAGTTTTATTTAGGGATAAGTAAGCAAAAAACTAAGTGGTTAAACTTAATTGCAAAAAATTGTAGAGGTTTCGTTTTTTGTTTTTTGTTTTTTTTTTTTAAATCTGTGTGGTTTCTGATCATTAATAAAAAAAGTGATTTTGGTTTAACACCGTAAAAATTTGATGACGTGGCAAGGAAATTTTAATGACATGGCAGAGACAAAAATTACCACATCATCAATTTTTCACGGTGTTTGGCCAAAATTTATTTATTTTTTAACTATCAGAAACCATATGGATTAAAAAAAAAAAAAATTAAGACTTTTTTTCAAACCAAGTGTAACATCAAAAATTTTTACGTAATTAACCCTCGAAAGTAAATGTCCATTAAAAAAATGTGTACAATAAATGATTTGATCTAAAAAGTTACTACACTATCTTATCCTCACAAGACGACATGATATGAAAAATATAAGGAAATGTTTTCTAGTCCAAATTTCTCGCACTCCATTATATCATGATAATTATTAATTAAAAAATAAGTTTTATATTATTAAAAATATCTTTGCAAATTAAGGTCAATTAAAGTGTTTAATTAAAAGTCTTCGCTTTATATATTATATTTTCAGTAGTCACGTGAACTTCCTCCTTTATACAATAATGACATTAAGAAATATTTTTATATTAATTAGGAAAGGCTGTAATACATACTTTACTTAGGGTTATCAGTCGGGTGGCGAGGTAGATTTTTGGTGGGGGTCCACCCGAACGGGGATGGAGAATCCCCGATTAAAATCCCCGCGGGACGGGGATGGGGATGAATTTGTTCCCGTTTATTAATCGGGGACGGGGATGGTAATAGTCCTACCCGTCTCGCGGACCCCGTCTCCATCTCCGTTTAAAACACGCAGAGATCTCCGATAAAATATCCAAATCTCCATTTATATTTCTTTAATTAATATTATTACATTATATTATTATTATTATTATTTATTTTATAAAATAAAGTAAATAAAACTAACCCTCGTTTATATTTCTGTGTCCAAATCTTTTAATTTCCTATTGCAAATTGAGAATTACCAAATGTTTAGTCATATTGGATAGCATAAGTGGATAATTCAAAATTACAAAATATATATACAATTATTATAAAATTGAATTTCAAAAACACCCAATAAGTATATGTAACAAGAGTTTATTCAGTAGCGTTTCATCTATTGCTTTTTTTTCTAGTAAGATTGAAAATTTCTTCTTCAATTATCATTTTTGTATTTTCTGAGATTGACTTTTCAACAAAAATCGTACACTGATGATGTTATATTGATGTTATTTTATGTATAATTATTAATTATATATTATTGTATTTGAGAATTTTATGTTTATAGTTTAATGCATATTTGGATAAGTTTGAGGGTGAAAATTGAAATTTTACAGTTTTTTTTTTTTTTTTTTTTATAAAATATAAAACTAGCTAAAGGAGAATGGGAATCCCCGCGGGGAATCGATTCCTCTCTGGGATCGGGGATGGGATCGAGATTTCTTCTCGATTAATAAATGGGATGGGGACGAGGATCCCAGATTAGTCTGCTTACGGGGATCGGAAATGCAATCCCCACCCCGCCCTGCTCCTCCCCATTTACAACCCTAATTTTAATCCATTAATCATATAATTGAGCATATATATATATATATATATAATTTTTTTTTTAATTGAGCATATATATATATAATTGAGCATAAAAATCTAATTTTTTTTTTTAACAGTCAAAAACTACATAGATTTAAAAAAAAAAAAAAATTAAGACTTTTTTTCAAACCAAGTGTAACATCAAAAATTTTTACGTAATTAACCCTCGAAAGTAAATGTCCATTAAAAAAATGTGTACAATAAATGATTTGATCTAAAAAGTTACTACACTATCTTATCCTCACAAGAAGACATGATATGAAAAATATAAGGAAATGTTTTCTAGTCCAAATTTCTCGCACTCCATTATATCATGATAATTATTAATTAAAAAATAAGTTTTATATTATTAAAAATATCTTAGCAAATTAAGGTCAATTAAAGTGTTTAATTAAAAGTCTTCGCTTTATATATTATATTTTCAGTAGTCACATGAACTTCCTCCTTTATACAATAATGATATTAAGAAATATTTTTATATTAACTAAGAAAGGCTGTAATACATATTTTAATTAGGGTTATCAATCGGGTGGCGGGGCACGTCTCTAGTGGAGGTCCGCCGAACGGAAACGGAGAATCTCCGGTTAAAACTCCCGCGGAACGGGGATGGAGACGAATTTGTTCCTGTTATTAATCGGAGACGGGGATGGTAATAGTCCTATCTGTCCCGCGGACCCCGTCCTCATATCCTTTTAAAACATGCGGGGATCCCCGATAAAATACCCAAATCTCTATTTATATTTCTTTAATTGATATTATTACATTATATTATTATTATTTATTATTTTATAAAATAAAGTAAATAAAACTAACCGTCGTTTATATTTCTGTATCCAAATCTTTTAATTTCCTATAGCAAATTGAGAATTACCAAATATTTAGTCATATTGTATATCATAAGTGGATAATTCAAAATTACAAAATATATATACAATTATCATCAAATTGAATTTCAAAAACACCCAATAAGTATATGTAACAAAAGTTTCTTCAGTATCATTTCATCTATTGCTTTTTCTTTTTTAGTAAGATTGAAATTTTCTTCTTCAATTATCATTTTTGTATTTTTTGAGATTGACTTTTCAACGAAAATCGTAACAATGATGATGTTATATTCATGTTATTATATATATATATATATATATATATATATATATATATATATATATATATGGTACATTTTTCCTTTAGTCTTCATCTTCCTCCTTGAAAACCAAAAAAAAAAAAAAAATGCAGAACTACAAATCATTCTATATTGTACAAAAAACCCCAAATTCTAGGGTTTTCTATCTATACCTCAACCGCCCATCTCATTTCAACGCCTTCCCACCGGAGTTCTTCACCGAATTCCCCCACGCACTTTCTTCTCTCGACCAGAATCCCGATGTCGGTGTCATTGTCCTCTGCGGAGCTGGAGATCACTTCTGCTCCGGCATCGACATCAAAATACTCAATAATCTGGCAGAGAAGGGGCTCACAATGGAAAAGAGCCGCGCCAATGAGTGGCTCCGGCGAGAGATCAAGGTGATGCAAGAAACATTCACGGCGGTGGAGCGGTGTAGGAAACCAGTGATAGCAAGCATGCATGGATACTGTTTTGGAGGAGCAATTGAGCTGGTGACTCCATGTGACATAAGGTATTGTACTAAAGACGCCATTTTTATAGTGAAGATGATTGATTTTGGGTACGCGTCGGATATGGGGACGCTGCAGAGGCTGCCGGCGATCGTTGGATATGGTAATGCGATGGAATTGTCATTGACTGCTCGGAGGTTTTCGGGTCAAGAGGCTAAAGAAATGGGTCTAGTTTCTCGGGTTTTTGAGACGAAAGAAGCATTGGATGAAGGTGTTAGACTCATTGCTGAGGGTAAAATTTTCATTTCCTTTTTGTATTTTTATTTAATATTATTCATACTAATTATGTGCTAACGTGGTGGGATATAGTTGGCCGAAAATAGTCTATTCCTGGTACTCAATAGAATTTTGATTTGACTTGTGATAGTGGAAAAAAAAAATCTAAAAAATTTTCTACAAATCAAATTTTACCGTAAAAAAAGCTCATTTGGTAGTGATATTAAAAACTTCATGATGTTATATATACATGTATATCAATGATATTAAAATTGATTTTACTGTCAAATCAAATATATATACATAAGGCAAAACATATCTTGAGGTCCCTGAATTTTTATGGAATTTACTATTGGCCCCTTGATCAATTTTTTAAACACATTAGGTACATGATCTTTTTATTTTAATAGTATCAGCCCTAAACTCGACACTTTTTTCTCCTGTGGGTTATAATATCCATTCACTGGTATGTGACACAATTTTCGCAGACACGTGAGATTAAATCGGATGTATAATTTATATTCGTAGCTATCATAAAACTGCATAGGAAGTACAATTCTGATATTTCCAATCAACTCTAGAGTCTTCTATTTTTCTCAAAAATTGTGTAACGTGTTAGTGAACAGATACTGTAGTCCAAAAAAGAAAAAATGTCGAATTTGGGATAAATACTATTAATACAAAAAGATCATGTATCCAATGTGTTCAAAAAATTGAACAGGGGGCCAATTGTAAATTCCATAAAAGTTCAAGGGCTTAAGGATGTTATTTGTCTATATACAATTACAATTTATTAGCAACAACATGCAACAAATTTTTTATTAGTTATATATAAGTATAACAACAACTTTTATATTTTTGACAGCAAAATATTTTACGGCCAAATTCTGTATTTCTTATAGTATTAATATGGGATAAATAGATGAATGCGTATCAAACTCGATCGGTCAATAACTTTTATTATTATTATTATTATTATTTTTTGTAAAATAAATAAAATTGTTAAAAATCTCATATTGTGGTTTGACAGGAATTGCTGCAAAGTCTCCGATAGCAGTGGCAGGGACAAAGGCAGTGATGCTAAGGAGCAAAGACTTAACATTAGAACAAGGATTGGATTTTGTAGCAACTTGGAATGCTGCTATGGTTTATAGTTCTGGTGATGTATTGGAGGCCTTCCAAGCTAGGACTAATAAAAGAAACCCTAACTATGCCAAGCTTTAATTTCGTCTAAGTCGATCCGCCTAACTTCCGGTTCGATGGTCTAACTTCACCTGGCAACCAGGTGGTCTAATAAGTCGATTCGCCAACTGCTTGGATGTAAGGATCATATTCATAAATGTTTATCAACTATTAGTATACTTATAAATAATGTTGTTTGTGCTGAAAATAATCTTTTTTTAATATAATTTTCATTCTTTTTAAGAATATCAAATCTAGTCTCAAAGTGTATTTTTTTTTTCTTGATTGAGTTTTTCTTTTTATATTAATTATGTGTGTAATTTTTGCTGCTATATGAAATAAAAACGTTTAGTATGCTTATATCGTTATTATTCCTCCTTAACTTGAGAAAAAGAAAAAAAAAAAAAACTAATTGATTTAAAAACTTAAGTTGATGTATAAATTCTATAAAACTTTTATTGAAGTATGTACATCACAATTTCCCTCTTATCACGTATTGTAATTTCACTAATAAATAGATGTGATAAGACTTGGATTTTCAACTATTTAATCTAAAAAAGTTCAAATACCATGTTAAAAAATCAATTGATTAAAACTTAAACTGATTGGCAAGAAGGCTTAATCACACTCAAGCCAATTATACTTAATTTATTTCACATTTTTGTACCTGAAACTTTAATTTTACATAAAAATATACACGAGCTTATGGGTGGTCTAACATTGGGATATATATGATGCCATTATAGTTACTCGTGTCATATTATCATTTTACTCTTTTTGAACATCAATTTTAGGGCTTATTACATTGAAAAAACAATTGTAGCCTTATACAATTACTCCTCCTCAGTAGCGGTGAACCTGTGGTCAAGAATGGATCCGCCATTGTCGTTTGGAAACTATTTGATACCAGTTTTAGCATATTTGATAAGAAATATAAATGCGGACTTTATAAAGAAGCTTCAAAACAAGGATGAACAACAAAATTTTTTAATGAGAATGTATGAAGATTTTTTAGCAATGAAGAAGAGGTGGCCTCATTTGGTTTCACAAGTGTGATAAATTTTCCAATACATGAAATTCAATTTGGATGGGGAAAGCCATTATGGGCAGCAACAACTCCAACAACAACAAAGAATGTTGTGATTTTATACTCAACAGAAGATGGGGAGGGAGTTGGAGCATTGATTGCTTTAAAGGAGGAAGATATGGCTAAATTTGAGCTTGACCATCAACTTCTTCAACATACAACATTTAATAAATTGGATGCCCATTCAAGGCTGTGAGAACAATCATATTATTCACCTGAATTGTTATATTGCATGTTTTTCAATTTGGTTGTGAACAAATAAAGTATACTTAATTGTTATATTACAACATATGTCATGTTCTGTAAGTATATATATATATAGAAATCAAGTATTTTCCAATTAAATAGTGAGGTGATGCATATGGGTGGTATTAATTTTCTTCGACTTATAAAATAAATTCAAATTTAATATCTTAAACTTATACGCATCATTACACTTCGTTTTCCATGAATAGTCATTAAAAAATGGAATAATATGTCATGAAACCAATTGACATAAAAGGTTAAGCTGATACGTAAGGTCCAATTATAGTTTTTATTATTATCTCCGACATTCTTCCGCACGCGAATACCCCCTGGGGGTGAAGCAGGTACAACACAGGTCCACCCTGCCATGTGTTGAATTTTAATCAACAAATAGAGCTACCAGGATTCGAATCCTCGAATTCTAAGTCTAAGCGGCTCTGATACCATGTTATAAAACCAATTAACCTAAAAGCTTAAACTGGTAGATAAGGGCAAATTATAGTTTGTATTATTATCTCTGACACTCCTCCGCACTCGAATGCCCTCTAAGTTTGAAACAGGTAAAACACAATTAACGGTTTGTGGATCTGAAATTAGTTTTAATTAATTAATTATACTTGAAATTAAATATCACTAATACTGGACAAATATGTATTAATTAATTTTTTGGTAAGACTAATTATTAATTAATTAATTAAGCTTATCAGCATAAAACAGAATGATTAATAAGTTACCGTGGGATTTCGCGTTTATCGACCGATTACCGACGGATACGTCCATGGCGATAGCTAATTTTCTAGTAGCTAAGGTTAATTGTCAACTTTCCTATAATAATTACTCCTCCTTGTCATGGAACCATTTGACCCAAAAGCTTAAGCTGATAGGTAAGGCCCAATCATAGCTTTTATTATTATCTCTGACACTCCCCCGCACGCAAATGCCCCTTGGGCTTGAAGCGTGTACAACACAGGCCCATCCTACCATGTGTTGATTTTAATCAATAAATGGAGCTGCCAGGATTCGAACCCTCGACCTTTAGGTCTAAGCGGCTCTGATACCATGTCATGGAACCATTTGACCCAAAAGCTTAAGCTGATAGGTAAGGCCCAATTATAGTTTTTTATTATTATTTCTGACAACATTCATAAACACTTGGGCGATCGTTACTAGAGGATTAAACACAAACACCGATCATAAAATTGACATTCCTCCTTGCGGTTCAGCTCCAACTCTCTTTCCATCCATGGACTTATTTGGGTTCGATACCAAAGAAGTACTTGCCAAGGAAAAACTCATCGGTAAGTTGTTTGTATTCGATAGTGTTGCCATCGCAAATATAAAAGCAAAATATACAGCGGTTAATGGGGCAACATTGTCGCGAGTGGAGGCTTTGACTAACTTTATATGCAGTCGATTCATGGAGGCAACTCAGAACAAAAATAAGAGGTACAAGGCAACACAAACGGTGAACATGCGATCAAGAATGGATCCGCCATTGCCGGCGTTGTCATTTGGAAACTATTCGATACCAGTTTTAGCAGATTCGATGAGAAATATAAATGCATGCTTTATAAAGAAGCTTCAAAACAAGGATGAACAACAAAAATTTGTGACGAGAATGTATGAAGATTTTATTAGTAATGAAGAAGAGGTGGTTTCATTTAATTTTACAAGTGTGATAAATTTTCCAATACATGAAGTTCAATTTGGATGGGGAAAACCATTATGGGCAGCAACAACTCCAACAACAACAAAGAATGTTGTGATTTTATATTCAACAGAAGATGGGGTGGGAATTGAGGCATTGATTACTTTCAAAGAGGAAGATATGGCTAAGTTTGAGCTTGATTATCAACTTCTTCAACATATTTCACATCCAACATTCTAATTGGATGCTCATTCAAGGTTGTGAACAATCATATCTACTTTTCTCATATTGGGTGTGGTTGTGATGAAAGAAAATTGTTGTTATTATTATTATTGCTATGTCTGTTTGGATTTGTTGTATGAATATTTTGTTGTTAATTTCATTTATTTCCGATTTGAGATTCATGCATTCTCCAACATCTTGAACAATAAGTTCCAATCGAACTTCCGAAGCATGAATAGAAGGGCAGTACATTATTAGTTTTAAGTAGCCAACACTTGACATGTCAGGGAAGAGCATATCACTACTAGGAATGCTAGATTTCTCAACAATGAAAAATTTACTGCCATAGATTTTGGCAGTGAAAAAAGAAAAGTTAAGGCATGTTACCACTGTAGAGTTATGACCGTATCTATTTGCAGCAAAATTTAGTCGCTGTCTAATACTGATTAATGAAAACAACACTGTTTAATGACAACAACTCTTTGTTGTTGCTAAAAACTAATTATACAGCAACAACAATTTTTTACTGCTAAAGTTTCACAATATGCAGTAGCTAATGGTTGCTGCTAAAGAGACATTTGTAGCAGCAACTATGTTTTGCTGTTAAATACCCGCAATCAGCAGCGATAGCTTTTTGCTGCCAAAAAATTATAATTAGCAGCGACTAAGATTTGAACACCAATAATTACAGTTCCAAATTAAAAGTATATTATAAATTCAAAATATTATATTTATATCATAAATGTAATTTGTAAAATATAGCAACAATATATTAATAGTCAGTTGCTCACAAATACAATATAATAGTTTGTAAAATAGAAAGAAAAAAAGTCAAAATCTAAGTGTGTGCTCCGACTATAAGAAGAACCCATCTGAGATAGAATAGCCAATATCTATGTCCTTATCTCCGATGGCATCTTCGGTGAGAGCATCTCCAACCTCACATCCGATCTCACCTCCGCTAGAATCTTAGCATGTATCTAGGCCATAGTGATGCAGCGGAAACTTCGAACAAAAAACACTAAAATCCATTGATCGCGCAGGATGCCGGAATTTAGTCTTCTACTAGTTGAATTTCACAAAATTCACAAAAGCAGGGTAAAGGAATAAAATCCGAAATTTTATTGAATAATCAAAACTGATTACATTTGAGATATAAAAGCCTATTTATAGGCAAACTACCCTAAATATAATAAAACTCCTAAACAATAAAAACTTCTAATTAGTCTAAACTTCTTAATTAAAAAAAATACTAAATAAATTAAAATACAAACAAAATAGGAATCCTTATCAATTTAGGATCCTTAGAATAAAATCTATTTCTAATCCAAATTATAAAATAATTACAATTAAAATAAAGATATAATCCAAAATATATCTTTAATTTCTTTCCACAACAAGTAGTTGTTTTCAAATTGAATTGGAGATCCTTTTTATTATTTGTGGCCCGCATCATTTAGCCTCTGAACAAATCTTCCCTTGAATCTGAGCAGGAAACTCATCATGCATCTCAATGCAAATCCCTTCTCTCATCCTTGCTCTTGTATTCTCTATCTCCCTTGCAACATGTGCTTAAATGTAGTGCTGAGTAGTGTTCTTTACAGGCTTAGGTCCTCGACCTTGAGCACGAATGTACCAGACTTCTCCCCAACCAGTACCATAAAGAATGCCTCATCTCTTGTCATTTGGGTACCACTGTTTTATTCTCCATCTCAACTACATCTTCCTGCAAATATTTAAGAAATTTTCATGTACTCCATTTTATTGTATGTTAATTCAATTATTAAAATGTAACAAAGACATTAACTACATTAGTGGAATGTTATTAATTGCAAATCTATATTAAAAAAAATTTCAATTCTAAATTAAAACTTAATATGATCCTATTCAAATACTCAGATTCCAATTCAACCATGGCTAACTTGTATGCAGGTGAAACTAAACCACCCCACACACCCATAATCCTTTGATAACCATAATTTGTTTCATTTGATAAGCAAATTAGAATTATTAAATCTTAAACTTTGCTTTTCGGCATTCAAATACGTGTGAACTGATGCAAAAGTTTAAGCTGATAGGTAAGGTTCAATCATAGCTTTTATTATTATCTCTGATACTCCCCCGCACGCGAATGCCCCTTGGGCTTGAAGCGTGTACAACACAGGCCCACCTTACCATGTGTTGAATTTTTAATCAACAAATGGAGCTGCCAGGATTTGAACCCTTGACCTCTAGGTCTAAGCGGCTCTGATACCATGTCATGGAACCATTTAACCCAAAAGCTTAAGCTGATAGAAAAGGTCCAATCATAACTTTTATTATTATCTCTGACATATATAACATATGTTAGTTCTTTTTCCAAAGTATAGAGAAATTAGATCTAACACAGCAACTTCACAGCACACAAAATTAGACTAGACCTGCAGTAAACTCCCCTGAATAATAAACATGAATCATAATCTCAATGTTGCTTGACCACCTTCATCCTACGAACAATTTGTAAATTGATTATCATACTAGTCAGAATCAATTTAAAAAAAAATGTGAATCACACTATGAAAATAGCATTCTTTTTGAAGTATTCCTAATGTAGGAAAAGAAGAAAGAAATCTGATTTTTCATATATTTTCTCTTGTTTACAATTGTGTACAGAAAAGGGTTTTATAGAAGAGAAATTGAAACAAAAAGAGGGCGCCAAAACAGTTAGGAATGGGCGCCAAAATTGGTTAAAACCGAAACAATGGATGCCGTTGATTTCTCCAACTCAGCATCAGATGGAAATTACAGATGAACAAAAAACAGGAGAAGAGCATCTTCCAATCTGCAAGATAAAAGGGCACTGCTGCTGAATAAAGAAGCACTGCTGTTGGGCTTCAAAGTTAAACACGGCCCAGCCCATCCATTCCATTCCAGCCGGCCGTGTCCATTATCTCCATCATCCCCTCCTCAAGATGGCAATGGTGAAGACTTGAGAAATCCCATCTTGAACAGAACAGGCATCATATGAGAGCTACTCAACGGTTTGGTGAAGACATCAGCAAGTTGAAGATGGGTAGAAGTATAATCAAGAACAATGAAATTCTCAGCAAGATAATCCCGGATGAAATGGCAATCTATCCCAACATGCTTGGTTTTCTCGTGATGCACTGGATTGCGAGCTAATGCAATAGCAGCTTGATTATCACAACGAAGAGGGATTGGTAAGGGAATGGATACCTGGAAATCTTGAAGGAGATAGTGAACCCATTTTAATTCACAACATGTAGCAGCCATACTCCGGTACTCTGCTTCAGCGGATGACCGACTAACCACACTCTGTTTCTTGGACTTCCAGGATATCAGGGAGGAACCAAGAAAAATACAGAAACCAGTGATGGATCGACGTGTTGTTTTGCAAGTACCCCAATCAGAGTCACAAAAAGCCTTCAGCTTCAAATCACCAGTGCTAGGATAAAACAATCCATAATGGAGAGTGCCCTTTAAATATCGCAATGTGTGCAAGGCTGCCTGGAAGTGGTGAACTCCTGGATGTTGCATAAACTGACTTAACTGATGAGTGACATAAGTAATGTCAGGTCTAGTGAAGCCAAGATACAAGAGTTTGCCTACTAGTCTTCGGTATTGTTCTGGATTTTCATACAAAGGACCAGTGATACTTAAATCAATACTTACTGCTTGAGGACTAGGAGCACTCTTTGCTTCTGTTAATCCAACATCAGCCAACATATCAAGAATGTACTTAGACTGGGTGAGAAGAATCCCATCAGCTGAGCGAGCCAATTCAATCCCCAAAAAATATTTGGCTTGCCCCATATCTTTGATGGTGAAAAGTGTGTGTAAAAAAGCTTTTACCTCTGCAATTGCTTCTTCTGAAGGACTAGAAATTAAGATGTCATCAACATAGATGATTAAAACAGTTGAAATTCCGCCAGTTATCTTGATAAAAAGGCAATGATCATGGTGAGAACGGATAAAACCAAAATTGATGAGCTTGCTAGACAATTCTTTGTGCCATTGTCTTCCGGCCTGTTTGAGGCCATATAAAGATTTGAGTAATTTGCAAACTTTCCCAGCAGGGACATTTTTGTACCCAAGTGGTGGAGTCAAGTAAACTTCTTCTTCGAGGTGCCCGTGAAGATAGGCATTATTTACATCAATTTGATGTATATGCCACTGTTGTAATGCACTAAGGGCTAGGAACATCCTCACTGTTACATTTTTAGCTACCGGGCTGAAGGTTTCATGGAAGTCAATTCCCTCCTTCTGTTTAAAACCTTTAGCCACCAGTCTGGCTTTAAAGCGATCCACTTCACCATTCTGTTTGTATTTGATGCGGTAAACCCACTTTGAGGCTAAGGATTGCTTGTGGGCAGGGAGATCAGTAATTTCCCATGTTTGATTTTCTTCAAGTGCACAAAGTTCATCTTGCATCGCCTGCTGCCAGCGAGGATCCTTTTGAGCTTCATAAAAAGTCCGAGGTTCAGTTGCCTGCAAAAGATTAGCAAGAAATCCAGCATGTTGTGATGTGAGAAGAGCACAAGTGGGATTGCCAATGCTATTAGAAAGAACAAAATCCTTCAGCCATGCAGGTGATTGAGTTCTTCTAACTGATCTACGAGTTGCAGCAGGTGTTTGATGCAAAGAAACTTCAGTATTGATATTATCATCAACCAAAATAGATGGTTCAGCAACTGTAACACTGGGAGATGCTGTGACAGGAGCATAAGGAAAAATAGTTTCCTGAAAGATAACTTCCCTTGTGACACATATTTTACCTGTGTGAAGGTCATAAACCTTGTAGCCTTTTTGTGTTGATGGAAAGCCAAGAAAAATGGCCTTATGAGCTCTTGGTGAAAATTTATCTGCAGTGTGCAAATCCTTGTAAAAACATTGTGATCCAAAAACATGAAAATTGTTATAATCAGGTAAACGATCAAAAAATTTCTCATATGGGGACTGCCAGTTCAACTTTCTGCTTGGCAATACATTAATGATTGTGGTAGCCATAAGAATAGCTTCACTCCAAAAAGTTACCGGTAGATGTGCCTGAAACAGAACAGCTCTTGCTGTTTCAAGTAAATGGCGATGCTTCCTCTCGGCTATACCATTTTGTTGAGGAGTATAAGGACATGACCGCTGATGTATTATTCCTGATTCCTGGAAAAGAGTGCCACAAGTATGGTTAAGGAATTCTCTACCATTGTCACTTCTTACAAACTGCAATTTCGCCCCATATTGAGTCTTAATGTGTTGTAAAAAGACTTTGAGTGCCTGACTAACTTGAGATTTGGATTTTAAAAGAATAATCCATGTGAATCTGGTGAAATCATCAACAATAGTCAGAAAATATCTGGCTCCAGTGATTGATTCAACATTATAGGGTCCCCACACATCTAGGTGAATCATTTGCAATCGATAAGAGCTACAACTGTCACTTTTATTAAATGGAAGTCTGTGTTGTTTAGCACTTGGACAAATTTCACAACTGGAAGAATTACAATTCATAGTAATACTATTTATATGACTAAGAGACTCAAAAGAGGCATGTCCTAGCCGTTTATGCCAAATATCAACAGCAGACTTATCTATACTATCAGCAACAATTGTACTACAACAGTGTTGGACTTTTGTGATCATCTCTGGGGCAAAAGAACTTTTATCAAGCAGGTACAATCCATCTACCATCCATGCTACTGCTAAGATTTTCTTAGTTGCCACATCCTGCAGGCAACAATGAGAAGCTGTAAAGTATATTTCAATCCGTTGTTGTTGCAGTAGTTGTCCCACTGATAGTAAATTATACCGGAATTGAGGCACATAAAGAACATTTTGTAGTTTGAAATCATTAAACTGGATATCACCAATATAGTTGATGATTTGAAAATTTCCATCAGGCAAACTCACTTTCTGTTGATGAGAAACAGGATTCAAGCTAAGAAACCAAGATTTGTTGGTACACATATGGGCTGAAGCACCACTATCTATAATCCAGTAATTGGAAACAGAGGTAATGGCATTACCTGAGAATCCAGCAAAGGCTGAAAAATCTGATCCAGCTGAAATCGGAGTATCACCTGCTGTTTTATTTTCCTTCAACAGTTTATAAACTTCTTGCATGATAAATGTCAGATTACTGGATTGTGTTGCTTCCTGGTCTTGAAAATTGTCCTGTTCTTTGACCATAGAAGATGAAGGAGTGGTTACATTAAAAGAGGAAACTGAATTACCTTGAACAGATTTTGGTTTAGGGCCTTTCCACCAATCCGGATAGCCGATAATCTTGAAGCATGTGGCCTTGACATGTCCTTCTGTTTCACATAAATCACACCAGCCTTCCTTTTTCTTCTTGCCTTTGGAATCATTCTTCCTTGATACAGATTTGCTATAGTTTGCAATTTCCATTTGTGGCTCAAGATTGACTTCATGTTGGCTCTCAATGCGCAAAACCATTGAATAGGCTTGGTTAACATCTGGTAATGGCTCCATTAACAGAATTTGATTGCATACATGATCATACTGCTCATTTAGGCCCATTAAAAATTGCAACAGTTTATCTTCTTCATTTATATCACTCAATCTCCGGAAAGCATTGCAATCACAATTTCTACTGGCTCCACATTTACAGAAAGGCACTGGTCGTAACATTGTCAATTCATCCCAGAAACGTTTCATTTTGTTGAAATAAAGCATCAGTGACAAGTTACCTTGGTGAAATAAACTCAGCTCACGTTTAATTTTAAACAGCATTGGACCATTGCTGTATCCAAAACGATGCTTCAAGTCTTTCCAGAGACTGCTAGCAGATTCCACATAGAGAAAACCTTCAGCCACTTCTCTTGAAATTGTGTTAAGTATCCATGAAGAAACAAGACAATCATTCTTCCGCCATTGCTTATACTCCGGTGACTATACTGCCGGCGGTTCATGATCATCCATAATGAAATCAAGTTTCTCTTTGGCAGTCAGTACTCTAATCATCGAATTGCTCCATGATAGATAGTTTTTCTGACCTGTAAGTACGATATTGATGAGTACTAATCCAGGATTGTCTGAATTAGTCGATCGATTTTGCTGATCGGAATGTTCTCCAGTGAAGTCTTCATCTGCTTCAAGTTCTCCAGGAAAAAACGCTTCACGAGGTATCTCCTGTGCAGCATTTCGACGCCTTCTCGCCATGATTGATAAAGGAATTTTGCTCAAGGTAAACCTAGAGCTCTGATACCATGTAGGAAAAGAAGAAAGAAATCTGATTTTTCATATATTTTCTCTTGTTTACAATTGTGTACAAAAAAGGGTTTTATAGAAGAGAAATTGAAACAAAAAGAGGGCGCCAAAACAGTTAGGAATGGGCGCCAAAATTGGTTAAAACCGAAACAATGGATGCCGTTGATTTCTCCAACTCAGCATCAGATGGAAATTACAGATGAACAAAAAACAGGAGAAGAGCATCTTCCAATCTGCAAGATAAAAGGGCACTGCTGCTGAATAAAGAAGCACTGCTGTTGGGCTTCAAAGTTAAACACGGCCCAGCCCATCCATTCCATTCCAGCCGGCCGTGTCCATTATCTCCATCACCTAATTTATAACCAACCAATTCACTTCAAATTTTCGCAATTCAACCAATTTCAACTAACAAGCTACAAAAGGCGATAGTGTAATGTATCGTTAATGAATTGAACCTATGTGTATATTGTGCAAGGACTGATTTGTATATTTCACATGTATATTTACGGGTATACATATGTATAGTTTAACAGCCCCTCTTGCACCGCTCCCAACCCTTGCTACACAGATGCCGGCGAAACTCACAACCACTAATTTTCTTCTCTGGAAAACTCAGATTCTGTCGATGATCAAAGGGAGCGGATTTGGATAGATCTTGCTTAAAAGAGATAGATCTGGATACCTACAATGTAAAGATCGATACGTATCATCGACTATGAGCAAATGACGACCAACCCAGTAGAAAAAAAAAAAAAAAAAACTATTAAAATCATGTTATGTTTTTAATTTTCTTCCTCCCTTTCCATGTGATTTAGTTTTTTTTTTTTTAATATAAATATTTTATTGAAAATGATTTGTGAATTTAGCATGAGGATGGAGGATTCTTTTCAACAACCTTACAACATATATCATGTTCTTAAAGTATTTTCCATATATATATAAATAGCAATTTCTTCACGTTTAATAAAGTTTTTCCTCTGACTCTCAGGACCTTGATTATCAATGAATTATGCACAGCTAATCAAAACGAATTACAATTAAATAGTGAGTTGATGCATATGGTATTAATTCTCTTTGACTTATAAAATATATTCAAATTTAATGACAATAAATCTTAAACTTATACGCATCACTATTCAGATATATATAATATTCTTCTTTGTTATTATATTTACTTCGTTTTCCATGAATAGTAATTAAAAAATGGAAAAATCCACGTTTTATGGATCTGAAATTGGTTTTAATTAATTAATTACGCTTCGAAATTAAATATCACTCATCCTGGACGAATACGTATTGATTAAATTTTTGGTAAGACTAACTATTAATTAATTAATTAAGCTTATCAGCATAAAATCAGAATGATTAATAAGATATATACATGGAATCGTCCCTCTAGGAATTTAGTTATTATGTTTTGTCTGAATAATATATATATATATATATATATATATATATATATATATATATATATATATAAGCTCCAAAACATACTTTACCGAAACCACAATTCGTAGACTATTAAAAACTTTTACCAAACACATAATTTTAGGCTTTTGCACAAATATTAAGAAATCATTAATAAGTAATTAATGAGTTAAAATTTTTTATTTCTTGCTCCTTAATATGCATTCAAATTAATTATTTACCTCCTTTTAGCCAATGAATTCTTTTATTCTCTTTAATTATATCTTGAGTACTGTGTTTATAAGAAAATTAATTACTAAGAGAGGATAAAAGTATATAAAAAAAAAATAGAATTATAATTAATTGTGAGTAAAACAACTTATACTTGTGACTTTTTTTCAAAGCCTAAAACGACTTATATTTGTGACTGGAGAGTACAAGAAAATTTACGTGAAAAGCCCCAAATTAAACTTTTGAGAAACAACAATTTGTAGACTAATAAAAACTTTTACCAAACACATAAATTTTGGAAGAGAAAAGTATTCACGTGAAAAGCTAAACTAAATCCCACTTAGTTAGCTAGAAAAGCTAACTCAGCCAGAAATTAATAGCGTTATTATTGGATAGTGTATATAATCATATACAATGTTATTAATTTCTGGCACGATACCATGTTCTATAGGAAAAAAATGTATGAGATATGACTCGTTTGATATGGTTGTCATCTTATTACATTTATAGTGTATATAATCATATCTAATACGCAAATGATGTATCCCTGTTATATAACACGATAACCTGAATTGATCCACTCTTCCTCATAGATTAGCATTTTGATGATTTACAGTTCAACATGACTTGGCTTCAAATTTTATTTATCTATTAAGTAGATATCGTTTAGACTCAATGTATTACACGTTTGAAATAAATATCTATATTTTTTAGTATTTATCTCATCTATTATTTATTTTTTTCATAAACGATGTACACATACATAGTATTTCAAGTGAACTTTGTATTTTGTCCCTTAATTAGTAAGTGGCCATTTGGTTAAATGCAATTTATGTAATTTTATTCTATGCACTTATTTAGTGTCATCAGGTTAAAACAATGTATAAAAGTTTTTTCGAATAAATTTACTCTAGGAAAAGAAATATATATATATATATTAATAAATAACTATAATAAATAAATAAATAAAAACTTCTCTTTTTTTTTTTTTTTTGTTCTTAAACTAAAAATAGATAATTAAAAATTAGTTGCACTATACAATCATAAAAATAAAAAAAAATTACAAAATGGCAACACTAATTAGTTCAACATCAAAATTATAAGGGATAACAATAATTTGTTCACCATATATGTACCTTTACATGCATTAAAGAATTATAATGCATTCAATTTTATGAGGAATAGTGGACTAATAAGTTGCAATTTAGAAAGATTAAATAAAAAGAGGATAAAATTATTAACAAATAAATCATGTGAATTATGTCAGCAAAACATTTTGTGACAAAAAAAATACCATAATTAATCATGTATGTATAAATAAACAATTTGTTATCAAATTTGTTAGCCACTAAAAATAAAGAGATGACATCATACCAAACAATAAATAAAAATACATTTACATAAAGACATTTTAACCATCATGCAGATATGTCACAAAAATTTTGTTTCCTTCTCTCGCATTTGCTCTTTTATACCCTCATTTTGCATTAACTCTTCAATCATTGACAACAATTGCATTAACTCTTCAATCATTGACAACAATTCTAAAACTGATTACTTTGAAACTTGATGCAATTGAAGAACAAGCTTTGTTGTTTTTGGAAAAGTGGCAGAACCGTAAATAAGTTCAAGTTGCAGCTGTCGTTTTTTGCGTTTTCGGATCCTAATTTTATTGGAAACCAGCCAACGATCAAAACTCACACTTAAGTTGTGATGTCCGTCGCTTTGTGGCCAAAAAACATCGTTTAGGGTTTCAAAAATGCGATTTACTGTTTTTAAGGCCTTTTTGGGAAGTTTTTCGGTTTTCTCCTTTTTTTCCTATTCGGTTTTTGCTTTCTTTATTTGTTTAGAACTCTGTTTAGGGTTGAGTTTTTGTATTAGGAATATGTTTTAGTTGCAGCCTATAAATAGGCTTTTATTTCTCAATTGTAAGCAGTTTTTTATTTAATACAATTTCGGAATTAATTCCCAATTTCCTACTTTTGTGAGTTTTTGCGAAAATTCAATTAGTAGAAAGCTAATTTTCGGTATCGTGCGCGATCAATGGATCTTAGTATTTTCGTTCGAAGTTTCCGCTGCATCAAAATTTCACTCTCTGTTTTCCACATTAATCCTTTGCTTCTAGCATTTTATAATTAATGTCAAAATCATCTTAAGGTTCAGAATTTCAGAATTCATACTTATATCACATCTCAATTTTCAGATATTTAAAAACTCAAAATAAATTTCAAAACCACTTTTTTACTGCTGGTTCAAGAATTTCTAATTATTTAACACTTAAAAGTCTCAACAGTGTTTAAATTATTTTATTATAATAAAAAAGATATTTTTTTTTTTTCACTCAATCCCTCTTAAATAGATATCCAAAAATAATTAATAAGTATGGAAGCTCTAGAAAAACAAACTGGATCAACTGCATTCTTGTGATAAAAATAAGCTAGTTGATCTAATTGAAACAATCATTATATCAAAAGTAAACAAAGAAAAAAAATAAAAATAAAAAATAAGAACAAGTTACGTTAATAAAATCCAAAACTAATCGAACAATAAAAAAATTCACTATAAATCATAAACTAACAAAACTAATTATAAACTTGTACCTGATGAAGCTTTGTAACTTACCAGCACAACTTCAAAAGAGGAAATGAGAAAAAGAAAATGCAGTAGGTCAATGTTGGAGATGTTGGGGAATCCCACGTCAGAAATAAATGAGAATGAAGAGTGACATATAAGTAGTGTAGATTGGAACTTAACACAAGCCAATTGGTTTTGTGTTACATGAGCTCAATCCCACTTATATGCTCACTCATTCAATCAAGCCCAGCACTCTCAAGGCCCACGGAGTTTCTTCAGTCAAGTTTAAGTTCCTTTGAAGAAAATGCCCTCTTATATTAATAATACTACCAATCTAATCCAAAGCACATCCAATTCAAAATATGCTACCAATCCAATCCAATCCAAACCACATCAAAAGAAAAGATTAATCAAATCAATAAAAGAACCCACCTGCTAGTAAATCTCTTCCAAAATATGAACTTAGTATAACCCGTTAAAATAGAGTATGCTTTGTAGCATACTTGTAGCAACCATTGCCACATTCTGAACATTGTTAATATTTAGATTATTTTCTTTCTCTTGGGTTATATATCAAAGTGTCCCATGTCTATGGAGAAGTAAGCAAACCCACAGATTACCTAGCTAATGCTGCTGGAAATGTCTCTCCTGCTAGAGATTTTTCATGAGGATTCATGTAGTATTTTTAGTGCTCGGGGGGAATAGATAGGCTTTCTGCTGGCTAGAGAGCTTATGTCTAGTTACTCTTTTAGTTCTTTCTTTTAAATTCCTCGTATAACCAAAATAAATAAATAGATAAACAACCTACCAAAATGGAAGCCAACAACAATAACATTGGAAACCAACCTGAGAAAAGAAGCTATAATTCAAATGAGGGAGCTTATGTCTAGTTACTCTTTTAGTCCTTTCTTTTTCCTTTGCTTGTTTCTTTGAAATTCCTCGTATAACCAAAATAAATAAATAGATAAATAACCTACCAAAATGGAAGCCAACAACAATAACATGTGAACCTTCCCAATGAAAAACTGATACATAAATGTTTTTCATTTTCCCAATACTCATGTTGCTTACATGTCAGTTTTTTATTGGAACGATCCACTATAAAATTTCTCACCAACCAGAGAAAAGGAGCTATAATTCAGCTTGATGCAGTTGAATTTTTCTCACTTTGTTACTAATAACACTAAAGTTCTTTCAGCTTCGATAATTTCTTTTGGATAGGTAGACTTGTTCAACATCAACCTACATAATCTAGTCTACTAATACATGGAAACCAGATTTTGGATGCGATCACTATATAATATTTAAACCTTAGGTGAGATCTCATATAACTGTTTCAATTAGATCAAAGTTGATATTCAATAAAAAGGAGAGCATGATACTGCACCTGGAATTTAAGGTTTGAAACTCTAATTTACATACTTCTAGGTTTTTGAGGTAAAGTAGGAGAATTTGTTCAATCATTTCTAAATATTCATTTTTGGTAAAGATAATTAGATATAAATAGATAGAAAAAATTTTAGTAATACATGAAATATTATTTTTTTATTTTAATAATTGAAATTTTTAGAAAGTCTCAGAAAATGATATATATCTTGAGTGTTTATTTCTTTATATTATATATAGACAGATTGGTTTGCTAATATTAGTAAGGAGTAAAAAAAAAATTAACATAAAATACGAAAAAATAAGGTTATAATCTTTTAGATCACGTTGTCATCAATTAACCATTAAAAAGAACACTAATTATCCTAAATCTGTTGTATAAATATACATGTGAATTTTGTTTTTTTTTATATATTTAAAGAAGTTCCAATTGGGTGATGATGCTAGACAAGTAATTGATTAATTATTGTATGAATAATTGATTAATTATTGTATCAATGGCTCCATAATTTTGATAAATATATAGTCATTTGCTGTATATATAGAGTAGCATCAAAGTATGGTCCATAGACTCTGCAAATCTAAGCTGATGGAGCAGCAACAAATCCCCTCTTTTCCCATTCTTTTCAGCTTTCTCCTTTTTATGTTCTTGGTTTTAAGGATATTGAAGAAACACAATCAACATTCTGTCCCTCCTCCTGGACCTTGGCAATTTCCTCTTTTAGGTAATATTCCTCATTTATTTGTTACTTCTCGTCTAACCCATCAACGTTTCAGAGATTTAGCTCAGATTTATGGACCCGTTATGGGTCTCCGATTCGGCCAAGTTCCTGTCATTGTTATTTCTTCAGCTGAAGCGGCTAAGGAGGTTATGAAAACTAAAGGCGACTTGTTTGCTGAACGGCCACTCGTCCTGGATGCACAGATTGTGCTTTATAATCGTATGGATATCTTGTTTGGATCGTATGGAGATCACTGGAGACAAATGAGGAAGATTTGGATACTCGAGTTTCTCAGTGCCAACCGAGTTCAATCTTTCAGATCAATCCGCGAAGAAGAAGTTTCCAATGCCATCACTTTCTTGTGTTCAAAAGGCGGATCGCCTGTCAATGTCACTAAGGTCATCTTTGAATTAACAAATTCTATCATGATAACAACAGCCATGGGTAAGAATTGCAAGCATAAAGAAAGATTGTTAGGTATTGCCGACGGTGTGAATGAAGCAGCGACAAGTTTCGGGGTCGCGGATGCTTTTCCGTCGTGTAAATTGCTTCACCATATTACTGGAGTTAAGTCGAAGCCGCAGAAGTTACATAAGGAGACGGACCAGATACTTGAAGACATTATTAATGAACACAAAGCAAACAAGCATTCTGAAGCTAATAACCTTTTAGATGTTCTGTTGCATCTAAAAACAATGGGAAACCTTCTAGTACCATTAACAAATGAAAGCATCAAAGCAGCCATTCTGGTAAGTATATATATATATATTGGACTTATCAACTTAAGCTTTTCGATTAAATAATTGGTTTAACATGGTATTAAAGGTTTAGATCCAAAATTCTAGGATTTGTAGCTAGCAATGTTAGGGATATGATTAATTAATAAAAGTTAAATGTAGAGACTAAATTAAAAACCTCAATTTCAGCTTAACCTGAATTCCCTTTTTTGATAAAATATCAACACATGTAGAGCACATGGCAGCTCTACATGTGTTGTATACTCTTTTGCATAGAATGGGACGGCTGATGAAAATCAATTTTCTCTATTGCAGCAAATGTTTACCGTTGGGAGTGAAACAACGTCTAAAGTTACAGAATGGGCAATGGCAGAGTTGATGAAGAATCCAACAGAATTGAGAAAAGCACAAGAAGAGGTGAGGCGAGTTTTTGATGAAAAGGGGAGGGTGGATGAATCAAGATTTAAAGATTTAAAATTCTTGAAGTTAGTTGTAAAAGAAACTCTAAGATTACATCCTCCCGGAGCCTTGATCCCAAGAGAATGCAGAGGAAAAACAAGAATCGATGGATATGATATTGATCCCAAAACTAGAGTGATTGTGAATGCATGGGCGATCGGAAGAGATCCCAAAACTTGGACGGAAGCTGAAAAGTTTAACCCAGAAAGGTTTCAAGATTGTGGAATTGATTACAAAGGCACAACATTTGAATTAATACCGTTCGGCGGAGGAAAAAGAATATGTCCTGGCATGACGTTAGGGATAACTAATATGGAGCTTTTCCTTGCAAACTTATTATATCATTTCGATTGGGAACTTGCTGATGGGATCACACCGGACACTCTCGATATGACTGAAGATGTTGGTGGTGCTGTAAGAAAAAGACTTGACCTTAAACTGATTCCTATTCCATATCAAGTTAGCTGCAGCTAGATATGGCAAAGTTAACATGTATGTATGGACTCATGGAGTACTTTTGATTTAATTAAAATTATTGATTATGTGTAATTGTTGAAATAAATATAAATATAAATAAATATAAATATAAATATATATATATATATATATATATATATATATATATATATATATATATATAAGTGTTTGTTCCACAAAATGGGAAGTTTTATTTATTGGATTTTCTTCTCTTCCCCTTGAAATTATTATCTATTCTGATGTATAGAGATTACAATTGACCTAAAGCTTAGTTAGTAATTTTAAGAATGTAAATGATCCTTAGGGTTTAGGCTAAAATTGGATAAAGGATCAACTTGGGTTTAATTGACCTTTTATTTCTGGCTAAAACTGCTTTGAATTGAAACAAGTGGGTGCAACTTAGAAGGAGAGATGAGATTTAGATCCATCAGAAATCTGTTATCAACTCAGGCTAGGAGAAGTGGGCTATAGAAATCTGTTATGCATAACCGTTTGGAAGGAAAACGAGAAAAACCCAATGTAAAATGTCATTCTAATTTATAACTCTACAATATACTCCAATGAATGGATTATACATAAAAACATAGTGAATTACTCTTTCATTTTTTACCAAAAAAAAAAAAAAACCTTTCTTATGAGTGTTAAAATTGAAAAATCAAGAAAAACTGATACATATATAACTAGTCAAGAACATGTAAAAATGTTTATCTTAATCAATTTTATCTGAATTGAACGCTGCGGCTCATACATGATATGTGTCATGTTACCATATAACCAGTCAAGTGATATCACCATGCACATTATCATTTTAAAAATACAAAAATATTTGACAATCACACTAAGGGCTAGTTTGGGATTACTGTTAGTGAAAGTGCTGTCAGGGAAAGTTAGGTTCCATTGCTTTCTTTAAAAGTAGTTTTAAGTGTTTTTCTAGTGCTTTCCTGAATACAATCTGACTTTTACCAATTGTGCATTTGAGGCTGCTTTCTGCAACTCTAAAAGCAGCTTTCTGCCAAAAGTTTTTATATAGAGTCAGAATTATGTTTTTATATACTATTTTGAAATTAGTTTGAAAATTTAAGACTGTTAATAAATTTTAAATAATAGCCTATGAATAAGATTTATAGCTTTTGTATGAATTATAAAATATACAATTTTTTAAATTTTCTGATAAAACATCAAATTAATTCTTAGTAACTAAGAAAATAATATGTTTCCTTGCTTTTTAATTATTATTATTACACAAAGAAAATGAATTATAATGAGGAAAAAAGAGAGAAGCAAGATACAATGGCATTTGGTTAAAAAAAAAAAAAAAAGGAAACAAAAAATAAAAACAAATTTTTTTTAGGAAGGAAAATAAATTCAAATTGTTTCAACCAAAGATTTTGAATTCGAATTTCACTATAGGCAAAAAATTTTAACTGGAAGTGGATCCATATAAAGAACGAACGTCTGATGAGTTTTGAATTGATTAAAATGAATTGTTTCAACTATTGATTCAAATTGTTCTTCTTTTAATTATTTATTTAAATACAATGAAATATAAAGAGGAAACAAATGAGAAGTGAGAGGAAAAGAGAAAAGAAAAGGGGGACATTGAAAGTTGTGTGAAGGAAAGAGACACAGATTCCGAAAGAAAATAGATCTCAAGAAAAAGACCAAAAAATAAATGCTAAATACATATGTTGCTGTTCGAAGTCCGCCTAAAACGTTCGCTTTTACCCCCAATTTATAGAAAGTCCATTTAGCCCCTCAAGTTGAAAAACCGATCCACGTAATCCCATGAATCCGACTAAACAAGATGACTTAAAGAGAGTATGATCACGCTGTCACGTGTCAAATTTAAAAAGTCAAACCATCAAACAACTTATAATAACTTGACATGCCTATTGCGAAAATTCATAAAACTCTCTTAAACAATTTCATTAAAATCTCTCTCAACTTTTCTTCTTTCGTTAACACCGTATTCTTCTTACTCCCTTTGTTCCTCTTTCTCTTTTTCAAATCAATACAAATATTAAATCATCACAAAACCCCAAATCATTGAAATAGACTAAAAATATATATAAAAAAAAACTAGCACAAAATCAAATGAGTATCGCAACATAATGAAAGCAAAACCCAATGAACAAAAAATGAAAAACAAAATCCAATTTACCCAGCTGCAACATGTTGGTTTTAGGGGAAAAAAATAGATAGCATAACTTAGACTAAGAAACATCTTCACCTTAACAAAATCCAAAAATCATCATCCACCGAATTAAAACTCTAAAAGAAGGCAAAATTAATTAAGAAATCAATACCATCCATTATTTTTTTTTTTTTCAATTTCAATTAATTATTTAATACCCTTTTGGAGATAGAAAAAGAAACAAACATAAAGAAACACATCTCATCACTATCACCTCTTTCAATTTATTTTAATTTATTTTTGGTTAGTATTGTTGGATCTGAAATTGGTTCTAATTAATTAATTATGCTTAGAAATGAAATATCACAAGTACTGGACAAATACGTAATTACGGTTATGAACACACTGAATCAATATCAAATTTGATGCATCGAAACCTCGTGGGCTAACTATTAATTAATTAATTAAGCGTATCAACATAAAATCAGAATGATCAATAAGTTATATACATAGAATCGTCCCTCCAGGAATTTAGTTTCGTTTTTATGATTTTCAGCTTTAATTAAGCATTCTGTTGTTGTTATTATTAGTTATTATATGTTGAATAAATAATTTGTCATATGATTAATTATGTATTATTGCCGTTACAATGTATTATTAGTTATTATGTTTTGTCTGAATAATAATATACAAAAAAAAAAAAAAAAAATTTGTGTGAAAAGCTCTAAATTAAACTTTTGACAAGCCAGTAGATAAAAGCATGTGTTGACTGGGTGAATCTGCTTCAATGGTGTGTAGATAAAAGCATAAGGAATAAGGTTGGAAGCTCCAAGCCAATAGCCTGCAACCACCTTGTCACAGAAGCTGCTACATTAATCACTCAGCTCAAGCAAATTAATACCTTTACAAGGATGCTGATCTTTTTTTAATGGATTGGATGCCATGACTTGAATCTTTATACTGTAGGTACTTAGGTCTATCTTTTGAACAAAAGATCTGTAAGTTTTATCTAAAGCTGTTAAACTGCACAGTGATATGCGGAACATAGAAATCTTTATAGGTATGGATTTCCAACGAAGTATGGTGGAACTTGATGAAATGCAGGTTGTCAGTCTTTTATATTGTGTTTTGTTGTGTTGTTTTTATTCTAACCTCTTTGGGTTAGTTTTATTATCTCTGTGTGAATATGTATTTCCTTATATGGAAAAATTACTAGTATAATCTAGTTATCGTGGAGTTTAATCTCCTTATGTTATAATTTTATTCATGAATGGAATCATTTTCTTTAAAAGAAATGATCTATATTTCCAAGCCATTTGTCTGATCTAAGTCGATCTGACATGCATTCAGTTGGACGGTCTACTCGACTCGACAACCTAATAAGTCGATTCAGCAACCGGTTGAATAGATAGAAAAAGAGAAAGATTAAATAAAAAAAAAATGATTCAATACAATAGAAAGAAAGTAAAACTATAATTGGGTTCAATCCCAAATTATATATACTCCATCCATTTCTTTTTATAGGTCGTTTAAGGTTGTTCACCAAGACCAATAAAAAATTAATTGAGCTATTAAAATAACTAATTTACTCTTAATAAAATTCTCTTTCTTCTTAAATTATATGTGATATTCTCTATTAATATTAAACATCTCCCTTGAAATAAATAAGGGCACATTTAAGAAAATAATGTCAAAAGTGCATAGATAATATGAAATTACATATAAAAAAGTAACAAACTAAAAAAACACAAAATGACTTGTAAGAAGTAACAAATGGAATATTTGACTAAAACTAAAAAGAGAGAGATTCTTTCTACCCAATATAATATAATATAACATAATATATGAATGCAAATGAGGAACACGTGCTTATATAGCTAAATATTTGTTTCTTGTAAATGATATTATTGTTTCTTAAGATTGAAATCTAATGCAAAATTAAGCAAGATTAAGAAGAATATGAGATGAATTAGAAAGATGTAAATCTTATTATTGCATAACAAATCATGAGTTATACATACAAGTCTGTTACCAATTACAAGTGTAATTTTGGTGCATTCCCCAATCAACTTAAATCTCCTTTTAATCTTCACGAGTGTGAGATGTATACCTCCAGCAAACTTTCATAATATTAAGGCCCTGTTTAGTTTCAGAAAAAAAGGATATTTTCAGGAATACCCAACTTAAACTGTTTTCCAATTTGGAAAAACATAGAGGCCAACATATATATATGTATAAATTTCTAATTTACTTCTATATTCTAAAGTCTTATCTGTAGTATCATTCATGAAATCGAAATGGACCTATGTTATCTTATGATGCTTTCTGACAATTTTAACTTTTTATTTCTTCTTCCGTGGTGTACTAAAATAGTTAAATCATGCAATAGTTTTTTTTTTTTCCGATTTAATGCAGTTTTTTAATTTGACATTTTCTATTGATCATATTAAAATGATATTTTATATATACTTTAAAAATTGAAAAGCACTAGCAATTGTATATTTACCACATCTGTGTTGTACTTTAAAATTTTATATAGAAACAAATCATTGTTTTAAAAATTTTTATTACAATGTTAATTAGTATTAAAAACTATAATTTAATATTTAAAAATACAATTAAAAATAAATAAACTAAATATAATATTTGTTTTCTTATTTTCCACTTTCAAATTGGAAAACGAGAAAATTTAGAAAATGAAAATAGAAAACATTTTCCAAAGCTAAACGAGACCTAATTCTTTTCGATGATCTTTGTAGTAGTTCTGTCCACAGAGTAGTGTCTTCTTTTGACTTTTTTTTGGACCTCAGCCTTCCCTGTAAAATAAAAAAATAAAAATTTAAGATGTGATCACATTGTGAATTAGACTCATTTGTATATTTAAAATTGTTAGTAGAAATACTTAATCACATTATTAGAGTCCAGTGATAATTTGCAGTATATAATACAAATGAATAGTCTTTGGATTTCAAGGTTTAATATAAAGATATGGTGTTCCAATTATGAGAATTATTAATTAACTTATTAATTGATTGTTAAATTAGTTGACAATTGCATTGATTTAGTATCTAACTTCAATACTTGAATGCAAGATCCGAAATCTTTGGATTTTAATTATTAAAATTTAAAAATTGGAATGATTTGTTTCCAAAGACAAGATCCGAATCTTAGGATTTCTCATTCGTAAAATTCCATTAGTCACCTAACAAAGAGACACCCCAACTCTTCAAAACGTAGTTATAAAACAATCTATCATGTGCTTTACATAATTAATTAATTAAGCTCCATTTTAGATCTAATTAATTAATTAATTAATTAGATATACAATATCAGTCCATGATCGAGCTAGTTAAAGCAAGTCCTAACAGCTTTGATACTTGGATATTTAAAATAAAAAATTAAGTTGCTTCACGTATGTGCAAGAAATAATCAATAATGAAATCTACCGTTATTTTAATACAACAGAAAATTAATATTAATTTCTAAACCTTAAACCCTAAACATATTTTAATTTGAATCATGGGAACTATATATGTTCGTACAGCTTTCCTCTACTTCACTCCTCAGACGAAGCAAAAAATAAAAAGAAACTAATATGAAGAAGTACAAATCAATCTACATTGAACAAAAAACCCCAAATTCTAGGGTTTTCTATCTATACCTCAACCGCCCATCTCATTTCAACGCCTTCCCACCGGAATTCTTCACCGAATTCCCCGACGCCCTTTCTTCTCTCGATCAAAATCCCGATTGCGGTGTCATCGTCCTCTGCGGAGCTGGAGATCACTTCTGCTCCGGCATCGACATCAAAATACTCAATGACCTTGCGGAGAAGGGGCTCACACTTGAAAAGAGCCGCGCTAATGAGTGGCTCCGGCAAAAGATCAAGGTGATGCAGGAAACATTCACAGCGGTGGAGCGGTGTAGGAAACCAGTGATAGCAAGCATGCATGGATACTGTTTTGGAGGAGCAATTGAGCTGGTGACTCCATGTGACATAAGGTATTGTACTAAAGACGCCATTTTTACAGTGAAGATGATTGATTTTGGGTTCGCGTCGGATATGGGGACGCTGCAGAGGTTGCCCGTGCTCGTTGGATATGGTAATGCGATGGAATTGGCATTGACTGCTCGGAGGTTTTCGGGTCAAGAGGCAAAAGAAATGGGTCTGGTTTCTCAGGTTTTTGAGACGAAAGAAGCATTGGATGAAGGTGTTAGACTCATTGCTGAGGGTAAAATTCTTATTTCCTAAATTGAATTTTTTAAGGATTCAAAATAGATTTTGATGTATAGGATTTTTGTTGGTTTGACAGGAATAGCTGCAAAGTCACCAATAGCAGTGGCAGGGACGAAGGCAGTGATGTTAAAGAGCAAGGACTTGACATTAGAACAAGGACTAGATTATGTAGCAACTTGGAATGCTGCTATGGTTTATGGTTCTGGTGATGTATTAGAGGCCTTCCAAGCAAGGGCTGACAAAAGAAACCCTAACTATGCCAAGCTTTAATTTGATCTACTGCCTCACCCCTCTCTCTCTCTCTCTCTCTCTCTCTCTCTCTCTCTACCCTTTTCTCTCTCTAGTTTTCCGCAAAAGTCTACTTGCTTCTTTATTTTTAGTTTGCTTTGGTCTTTGTTTAGAAAAATAATCCACATTTGGTATCTGTTCTCGTTTTATCTTCTGAATCGGCTTTCTACTCTGGCAAATCACAAATATGATAGTATCTTTTCAATACGGTGGGCGTTATCGAGTAGATCTTTACACTGCAGGTTCCCAAATCTATCTTTTGAATAGAAGATCTGTAAGTTTTGTGAAGATCTCCTAAACTGCAAGATGATATCCGGGATTCATAAATCTTTATGGTTGTGGATCTCCGACGAAGTATGGTAGAACTTCATCAAATACAGGTTGTCAATCTTTTATATTTTGTTGTTTAGCTTGTTTGTTGAGTTGTTTTTATTCTAACCTCTTTGGGTTAGTTATATTATCCCTGTGTGGATATGTATTTCCCTTATATAGAATAGTTACTAGTATGGTTCAGTTATCGTGGAGTTCATTATCCTTACGTTATAATTTTATTCATGAATGGAACCATTTTCATTAAAAAAAAAAAATTAACTTATATTTCCAGCCCATTTGTCTCATCTAAGTCAATCCAGGTTTGGTTTTGATTGGATGGTCTAACTCGACCCGGCAATCTAATAATTCGATTCGACAACTGGTTAGACATATAAAATAGAGAGAAAGATTAAATAAAAAAAAAATGATTCAATACAATAAAAAGAAAGTAAAACTATGATTGGATTCGATTTTGTATGCTTTTCCAAATTATATATATTTGACTAAAACTAAAAAGAGAAAGATTCTTTCTACCCAATATGATATAATATAATATATGTATGCAAATGAGGAAGACGTGCTTATATAGCTAAATATTCGGTTTCTTTTCTACCAAAAAAAAAAAAAAATTATTCGGTTTCTTAAGATTTAAATCTAATGCAAAATTAAGCAAGATTAAGAAGAATAAGAGATGAATTAGAAAGATGTAAATCTTATTATTGCATAACAAATCATGAGTTATATATACAAATCCGTTACCAATTACAAATGTCAACTAGCTATGTAACACCTGGAAACTTTGGCAACTGTAATTTTGGTGCATTGCCGAATCAACTTAAATCTCCTTTGAATCTTCACCAGCGTGAGATGTATACCTCCAGCAGATTTTCAGAATGTTAATTCTTTTCGATGATTTTTGTGGTAGTTCTTTTCACATAATAGTTAGAGAGTATCATTTGGCAGCGTGTCCATTTGGTGTTTCCTTCAAATGATGTTGGAAGGGTGAATGTTTTGGAAGAGCGATGGTGCACCCCAAATCCAGGGCGATTACAGTGTAACATTGATGCTGCTTTCAAGGGTTCTGCTACAGTGGTTGGGCATGGTTGTATCATTCGGGATTCAATGGGCTGTATTATTGCAGCTCGTAGCCGGGTCTTGCATTCTTCAGATGATATGTTTGCGGAGGCAATTAGTTACCGTGAAGCCCTGAGTTGGATTGAAGAACTGAAACTTAATAATATCATTGTTGAGCTGGATGTGAAGCACTTTGTGAATGCAGTTTCTTCTTCGAGATTAGATCGATCAAGCTATGGTTTTATTTTAGATGATTGTCATCATTTAGCTGATCAGATAGGTTGTGTTACCTTTACTTTTGTTAGACGATCTGTGAATAAAGTATCTCATGTTCTAGCACAGACTGCTTATTCTTCGACACATTTTGGAGTCTGGTTTTATCAACCTCCTCCTGTGGCTCGGCCTGTAATTGAAGCCAATTTTTAATAGAATTTCATTCTCTTTCAAAAAAAAAAAAAAAAAAAAATAGTTAGAGAGTAGTGTTTCTTGTCTTTTTTCTGCCTTAGCCTTCCCATGTAAAAAAATAAAATAAAATAAAAAAGAATTGTTAAGATATAATCACATTGTCAATTAGACTCATTTGTATGTTTAAAATTATTAATAGAAATACTTAATCACATTATTAGAGTCCATTGATAATTTGTAGTATATAATACAAATGAATAGTGTTTGGATTTTAAGATTAAGTATACGATATGATATTCCAATTATCAGAAATAGAACAAAATTAATGATAGTTAAATTAGTTGAAAATTGCATGAAATTTAGTACATATGCATGAATTTTTCAATACTTGAATGCAAGATCCGAATGTTAGGATTTGTGATTAGGATGATTCCACTGGTCACCTAACAAAGAGACACCCCATCTCTTCAAAACGTGTAATCTGTGCATAATTTAACTGACTAATTAATTAATTAAACTACATTTTAGATCTAATCAATTAATTAATTACATATACAATATCAGTCCATGATCGAGTTAAAGCAAGTCCTAAATAACAGCTTTGATACTTCGATTTTGAAAAAAAAAAAAAAATTAAGTTGCTTCACATGTGCAAGCAATAATCAATAATGAAATCTACCGTTATTTTACTGCTAAATGTGTTTTTTGCCAATAATAAAATAATTGCTACGATAAAGTTGTGACTATAGATATTTATAACAACAAATTTGATATAATTTTGTTATTAATGTAGCAACTTTTAGATTTTACCGTTAAATATGCTATTTCACAGGAACCTTAATTTTTGCTGCTAATTTTTTTGAGACTAATTTTAACATTTCTTCTAGTGAAGACATAACCAAATTTATCGAGTATTGTTTATTAAGGTCATTAATTTATTGAATGTTCAGAATATATATATCCTATTCCCAGCATTTAATATAATTATTTGCTTGATCAAACAAAAGTTTTTTATTTATTTGCTTTCTATTAATCAGTTTTCGAATAATTAAATCTCTTTAAAAAAAAAAAAAAGGAATAATTGAATCATATATATAATTATTTAGTACTGGCATTAATTTAATACTTCATGGGAGTACTCATTTCATTATTCATAATTATATTATTTATATATTTAATTATCCTTGTTGCATATAGTTAGCACCAATGCATCATTAATCACTATGGAAATTAAACTAATAACTAAAATAGTTGACTTCAACGTGCTTTTACATCTTACAAAAAAAGAAAAAGATCTAAAATGTTAAAAAAAAAATGAAAAAAAAAAAGATCCAGAATGGATTCTTGCACTCTATTATACAATGACTTATAATTAATCAATTAATTAAAATATAAACTTTGAATTATTCACTTAAAAAGTCTTAACTTATTATTATTCTTGCTTGTCTTTTTACAATAATAATATTTAAAAAATGTTATTAATTAAGAAATTGCTGTAAACCCATCAAACTCATATAATTGAGTATATAAAAAAATTGTTTCAGATTCAAAAGAAAGACTACCAATTTCATGAAAAGAAAGATAAAACCAAGAACTTCTCTAATTATTTGTATGTGTTTAGAGTAAATAATTTTCGAATTGTTAAATTTAAAAGTTGTTTACATCTGTATATTAATAGTAATAAAAATTTTTTAAATTTGGTTGGTAAATACATATAGTCACAATTTCATAGCAGGATCGTACAATAATTTTTTTATTGCTACTTAAAACTATGACAACTATCTTTTTTTTCTTTAATGTTTTTAGTAATAAAAAAATTTTGCTGCCAAATCTTTATTTGTTGTAGTGACCACTAATTACATGTGTTGATGAATATGCAATAAAAAGTTATTTTATTAAATAAAAAATTATGATTTAATACAATAAAAAAAAAGAGTAAATAGTTTATTAGTCCCTAACCTTTTCTCTAACACACCAGCGATTCCCTATATTATCCAAAATCCACTATAAGGTCCGTATTCTTTTGCTTCATTGAATAGTAACTTCAACAAAGATTATTACATGTATGGTCCACCAACTATAAAAAGAAAATACTAAATTATGTTAAAACTTTAATGTATAATGCAAAACTCCTCATCTAATTTGTTTTTTTGTTGTCCTTTTTCTTAGAATTAACCAAATTAATTAGTTCAAAATATCACTTGAAAGCCAGATAATTAATATTTTAACACTTGTAACAAGAATGAATAAAGTTTTATGATAATTCTATTTCAAATCTATAAGTTGGAGGATAATGGATATAATTATCTTTGTTGATTTTTTACGGTAGGAACTAACCTGTTTAATGAAGTAAAAAATAGAAACCTTTAATTATGTTTTAAATAATACATTGACCAACTAATCTATTATGTAAACAATCAAGGACTAATAAATTATTTAGGAGGCAAGATCCGAATGTTAGGATTTGTGATTAGGATGATTCCACTGCTCACCTGACAAAGAGACATCCCAACTCTTCAAAACGTGTCATTTGTACATAATTTAACTAACTAATTAATTAATTAAACTCCATTTTAGATCTAATTAATTAATTACGTATACAATATCAACAGCTTTGCTACTTAGATATTTAAAAAAATAAATTAAGATGTTCATATTAAATATATTTTAAATATAAATTCTGAAAATCTATATATGTAGGTGCTTGGTTGAACAAATTAATTAATATTAATTGAATAAAGATGGAAATAGAGATAATCTCCAAAGAATTCATCAAGCCATCCTCTCCAACCCCAAATCATCTTCGCCATTTCCAATTATCATTTCTTGATCAAATCCATCCCAACATTTTCAACCCTGCAATTCAATTTTACCCTAAAATTTCCGCTACTGATAATTCACAAAGATGCAACCTCTTGAAGCAATCATTATCAAAGGTTTTAACAATGTTTTACCCAGTCGCGGGGCGTCTTAACAATAACACCTATGTAGACTGCAACGATGAAGGTCTCCTCTTTGCGGTAGCCAAAGTTAATTGTCAACTCTATGAGGTTGTTTGTGATCGAAATGTTAATAACAATAGTTATTTCATTCCTCCTCCTCACCTCAATGAAGCTAGTGACTTGGTAGCATTTAGCCAGGTCACCCTCTTTAACTGCGGTGGAATAGCCATTTCATTTTCAATGTCGCATAAACTTGGCGACTTTTTCTCGACTGTTAGATTCATAAACACTTGGTCAGCCATTACTAGAGGATCCAACTTAAACACTGATTATAAAATTAACATTCTTCCTCTCGGTTCAGCTCCGACACTCTTTCCACCCATGGACTTATCTGGGTTCGATACCAACGTAGTGTTTGCCAAGGAAAAGCTTGTTGGTAAGTTGTTCGAGTTTGATAGTTCTGCCGTGGCAAATATAACAGCAAAATATGGCACAATTAATGGGGCAACATTGTCGCGAGTAGAGGCGCTAACTAACTTTATATGCAGTCGATTCATGGAGGCAACTCAAAACAAAAATAAGCGGTGCAAAGTAACACTAGCGGTGAACCTACGGTCAAGAATGGATCCGCCATTGGCACCGTTGTCATTTGGAAACTATTCGATACCAGTTTTAGCAGATTCGATAAGAAATATAAATGCGGACTTTATAAAGAAGCTTCAAAACAAGGATGAACAACAAAACTTTTTGATGAGAATGTATGAAGATTTTATTAGTAACGAAGAAGAGGTGGTTTCATTTAGTTTCACAAGTGTGATAAATTTTCCAATACATGAAATTCAATTTGGATGGGGAAAGCCATTATGGGCAGCAACAACTCCAACAACAACAAAGAATGTTGTGATTTTATATTCAACAGAAGATGAGGAGGGAATTGGGGCATTGATTACTTTAAAAGAGGAAGATATGGCCAAGTTTGAGCTTGACCATCAACTTCTTCAACATATTTCAATTCCAACATCTCAATTGGATGCTCATTCAAGGTTGTGAACAATCATATTATTTACTTTTCTTATATTGGGTGTGGTTGTGATGAAAGAAAATTGTTGTTGTTGTTGTTGTTGTTGTTATTATTATTATTTTTATGATGTTTGTTTGGATTTGTTGTATGAAACCTTGTTTGAATAGAAGCTATCAAAACAAACTTTAAAATATTGATAAGAGAAAAAAAATGATAAAATTTTAATTAATTGTACTATTAATCCATAAGATTTGAACACCAATAGTTACCATTCCAAATTAAAACTATATTATAAATTCAGAATATTTATATTTATATCATATATGTAATTTGTAAAATATAGCAGCAATATATTAATAGTCAGTCACTCACAATTACACTACAATAGTTTGTAAAATAGAAAGAAAAGAAGTCAGAATCTAATTATTGTCATAGATAATAATAAAAGCTATGATTGGGTCTTACCTATCAGCTTAAACTTTTAGGTCAATTAATTCCATGTTATGGTATCAGAGCCGCTTAGACCTAGAGGTCGAGGGTGCGAATCCTGGCAGCTCCATTTATTGATTAAAAATTCAACACATGGCAAAATGGGCCTATGTTGTACACGCTTCAAGCCCAAGCGGCGTTCGCGTGCGGGGGAATGTCAGAGATAATAATAAAAGCTATGATTGGGCGTTACCTATCAGCTTAAACTTTTAGATCAATTGATTCCATGTCAGTTATGTACCCTGACTATAAAAAGAACCTATCAGAGATAGAATAGCCAATATCTCCAATCACATCTCCAATGAGATCATCTCCAACCTCACCTCTGCTAGAATCTCAGCAGGTATCTCTGCCATCTCCTTTGAACAAATCTCCTCTTGAATCTCAATGCAAATCACTTCTCTCATCCTTGCTCTTGTATTCTCTATCTCCCTTGCAACATGCGGTTGAATGTAGCGCTGAGTAGTGTTTCTTTACGGGCGTAGGTCCTCGACCTTGAGCCCAAATGTACCAGACTTCTCCCCAACCAATACCATAAAGAATGTCTTATCTCTTGTCATTTGGTTACCACTGTTTTATTCTCCATCTTGAGATTGGACATTAGCAAGAATCTCAACTACATCTTCTTGCAAAGGTAAATATTTAGAAAATTTTCATGTACTCCATTTTATTGTATGTTAATTCAATTAATAAAATGTAACAAAGACATTAACTACATTAGTGGAACATAAAGTTCAAATATTAAAAAATAAATAAATTCAATTCTAAATTAAAAATTGATATGATCCTATATATTTTAGTGGTTCAAATACTCAGATACCAATTCAACCATGCCTTACTTGTCTGCAACTGAAACTAAACTACACACCCATCTTCCTTTTGATAACCATATTTGTTTCCTTGATAACAATTGTAAATTGATTATCATACTAGTCAGACTTAATTTTTTAAAAAAAAGTGAATGGCACTATGAAAATAGCATTCTTTTTGAAGGATTCCTAATTCTATAACAAACTTGAAAGCGCAATACTACCAGTAGAGTTTCTGAGTTTATAACCAACCAATTCACTTCAAATTTTTGCAATCCAACCAATTTCAATTAACAAGCTACACTCTAACTTCAATACCTTGTTCACATTACCCTCGTGTGACTTGATTTTCTATTATCTTCTAATGGTTTTCAAAGGTTTTAACTATACTTTACCCGGTCACGGGGCGTTTTAACAACTCCTACGTCTAGAAGAAAAATTGCGATTACCGACAATATCCATTGCTAAAACGCTCATCCACCTGATTTACTGATGGGTTACTGAGGGATTTCACGTTTACCGGCGGATTACCGATGGAATTTTCATAGGTAATGGCTAACTTTCTAGTAGCCAAAGTTAATTGTCAACTTTCCTATATTGTTCGTGACCAGAATGTTAATAAAAACAGCTTTTGATAGAGTATTGTAATTATAAATGTAATTGTAATGTAAATAGTTAGTCCATTAGTATTCGGCCCATACACTAATCGGCCCATCCCTTGTAAACCTATGTATATATTTCTCATTATCAATCAGAATAGGCTAAGGGAAAACCCTAGCTTCACAACCAAGATCAAATAGAACCCGTCCAGCGTCATTTTACACGAATGCTCACATGAATTCCACTCAAGATTGGGTAGTAGACTCCGGTGCGACTCACCATTTAACGGCGGATTTGGACAACCTGAATCTTCATTCTGAATATTCCGAGCCGGAAGAGGTTACCATAGGTAATGGGTCGATTAGTGTATGGGCCGAATACTAATGGACTAACTATTTACATTACAATTACATTTATAATTACAATACTCTATCAGCTTTCATTACTCCTTCTCACCTCAATGAAACAGGTGACTTGGTACCTTATTCGGTTCAGCTCCGTTTTTCTTTCCCCCCATGGACTTATTCGGGTTTGATACCAACATAGTGTTTTCCAAGAATGGATCCGCCATTGCCAACGTTGGCGTATGGAAACTATTTGATACCAGTTTTAGCAGATTGGATAAGAAATGTTGTGATTTTATAGTCAACAGAAGATGGGGAGGGAATTGAGGCATTGATTACTTTACAAGAAGAAGATATGACTAAGTTTGAGCTCGATACTTAACTTTGTTAGTATTTGTCATGTGGTGGTTAATCGCCGAGGCGGTGGAACTAATTCAGAGAGATAATGGAAACAAATCCTAGTTTGGGAATGATAGAAAACCACTCAAAAAATTAACTTGTCCTACTTATTATTTTTAATTTCAACCATGGTTAATAGTAAGCAATGTTGTAACAATTCAATATGTCATTAACAATACTTCAACTCGTCATTACGTCACAAAGTCAATTATATCATGTACATGTCCCCGGTGTTGCATTATTTGGAGGTGATAAATCTCATGCGGAAAGTGTCTCCAACATGCTCGACACATGATTTATTGCTTCCAAAGGGTACAACCATATTGGTAACATGTTGACAGACATGTATAGTATAACTGAATTTGACGAACGACATGAAGCACATGAGCTAAAGTATTATTAAAGTGAAACTGAACAATTTCAACATTACTTCTCTTGAATGAGGTTTTAGATTTCACCTTATCGCGGGATTTATGATCAACATCGTACTGTTTTTATATTCTGCCCAAATACCATAAAATCATTTTTGACCCTTAATCCAAACTTCTTTTATAAAGAGTAGTGTCAAATGCGTTCTTACATGGCAACTTAGACGAAACAGCTTTTATGTCTCAGCCACCGGGATTTGTGAACACTCAATATCCTCATTTCATCTGCCAATTGAGAAAATCACTTTTCGGACTTAAGCAGGCACCGCGTCAGTGGCATAAAAAATTGACAGATGTTTTACATCTACTTGACTTTTCAAGCTCCAGGTCAGACACTTCATTGTATTACGAACTCAATCATTATGTTCTGTCTCATCTACGTAGATGACATTTTAGTCATGGGTAAGGATGCGGAAGCGATTCAGAAAATATCACTCTCTTTGGAATGATAAAGGATTATTTCAATTATTATGTTTTGTCTCATCTACGTAGATGACAAATACCACTCTCTTTGGAATGATGAAGGATTATTTTTTAAAATCAATCCAAATATAGTCGGGATTTACTTCGCAAACATGATATGTTAGGTTGCAAGGGCATTTCCACTCCAATGTGCACCAAAGAGCGATTTATGCTTGATTATGGGGACCCTCATTCTGATGCTTCTACCTATCGGTGTGTTCTTGGGAGTCTCCAATATCTCTCTATTACACGTCCAGACATATCCTTTGCTGTCAATAAACTGTCTCAATATATGCATGCTCCAACTACAGTGCATTGGCAAGGCGTTAAGCGACTTCTTCGATATCTTTCACAAACAACCAGCCATAGATTATTTTTTTATTGGCAATCTCCTTTATTTCCACATGGCTATACGGATGCCGATTGGGCAGGCAATTTAGATGACAGAAAATCAACAACAGGATATACACTATATCTTGGCCGAAATATAATGTCTTGGACGTCAAAAAAATAAAAGTCGATATCTCGGTCATCAACAGAAGCAGAGTATCATGCCTTAGCAACTGGTGCATCAGAAATTGGATGGCTTCAAATTTTGCTGAATGAGCTTGGATTTAGTCTTCCTCAATCTCCCAAGCTTTAATGTGACAGTTTATCTATTACATATCTTACTGTTAATCCAATTTATCACCAACGGAGTAAACACCTTAAAGTTGACTTTCATTTCATCCGTGATCGTGTGTCCAAACGTCTTTTTCAAGTTTGTTACGTTCCCATAGAAGATCAAGTAGCGGATATTCTCACAACACCTCTATCCAAGGATTGATTTCTTCCATTCCGAGAAAAGTTGGGCATTCATTCGACCCGTGATCAACTTGAGAAAGGGTAATAGATATTAAGGTTGTATTATATATTCAGTATATTAGTCAGGGTAGTATTGTCCTTTCCCTTTGTATTGTTGTCATACTTCCATGTATTTATACCTATATCTATCAATACAACAAGTGGGCTGCATAAGGTATTACTTCAAACTCATCAGACATTCTTTCTTTATATGGATCCACTGCCGGTTAAAATTTATTTCCTATAGTAAAATTCGAATTCAAAATCTTTAGTTGAAACAATTTGAGTTTATTTCCTTCCTAAAACAGAAAATTTTTTCCCTTTTTTTAACCAAATCCCATTGACTCATACTTCTTTTTTTTCCTCATCATATTTCATTTTCTTTGTGTAATAATAATTAAAAAGAAAGGAAACTCATTATTTTCTTAGTTACTAAGAATTAATTTGATGTTTTATTAGAAAATTTAAAAAATTGTTTAGTTTATAATTCATACAAAAGCTATAAATTTTATTCATAGGCTATTATTTAAAATTGATTAACATTCTTAAATTTTCAAATTAATTTCAAAATAGTACATAAAACATAATTCTGACTCTATATAACAACATTCTTAATCCGCAACTAATTTTATAGCTAAAGTCAAACCTTATTGTGCTTTCTTAGCGTGATATGTCAAAATATTTTTGTATTTTTAAAATGATAATGTGCATGATGATATCACTTGACTGTTATATGGTAATATGACACATATCATGTGTGAACCACAGCGTTCAATTCAGATAAAATTGATTAAGATAAACATTTTTACATGTTATCAACTTAGTCATATATGTATTAGTTTTTCTTTTATGACAAATTCCATTTTTCTATTTTAACACTAATAAGATAGGGTGGTTTTTTTTTTTTTTTTTTTTTTGTGTGTAAAAAAAGAAAGAGTACTTCACTATGTTTTTATGCATAATCCTTTGATAGGAGTATAACGTAGAGTTATAAATTAGAATGACATTTTACATTGGGTTTTTATCGTTTTCCTCCCAAATGGTTATGCATAACAGATTTCTGTAGCCCACTTCTCCAAGCCTGAGTTGATAACAGATTTCTGATGGATCTAAATCTCATCTCTCCTTTTAAGTTGCACCCACTTGTTTCAATTCCAAGCAATTTTAGCCAGAAATAAAAGGTCAATTAAACCCAAGTTGATCCTTTAACCAATTTTAGCCTAAACCCTAAGGATCATTTACATTCTTAAAATTACTAACTAAGCTTTAGGTCAGTTGTAATCTCTATACATCAGAATAGATAATAATTTCAAGGGGAAGAGACGAAAATCCAACAAATAAAACTTCCCAAGGCTCCAATTGCATGTATACAAAGACTTCTCTCTCATTTTGTGGAACAAACACTTATATATAAATATATTTATTTCAACAATTACACATAATAAATAATGTTAATTAAATCAAAAGTACTCCTTGAGTCCATACATACATGTTAACTTTGCCATATCTAGCTGCAGCTAACTTGATATGGAATAGGAATCAATTCAAGGTCAAGTCTTTTTCTTACAGCACCACCAACATCTTCAGTCATATCGAGAGTGTCCGGTGTGATCCCATCAGCAAGTTTCCAATCGAAATGATATAATAAGTTTGCAAGGAAAAGCTCCATATTAGTTATCCCTAACGTCATGCCAGGACATATTCTTTTTCCTCCCCCAAACGGTATTAATTCAAATGTTGTGCCTTTGTAATCAATTCCACAATCTTGAAACCTTTCTGGGTTAAACTTTTCAGCTTCCGTCCAAGTTTTAGGATCTCTTCCGATCGCCCATGCATTCACAATCACTCTAGTTTTCGGATCAATATCATATCCATCGATTCTTGTTTTTCCTCTGCATTCTCTTGGGATCAAGGCTCCGGGAGGATGTAATCTTAGAGTTTCTTTTACAACTAACTTCAAGAATTTTAAATCTTTAAATCTTGATTCATCCACGCTCCCCTTTTCATCAAAAACTCGCCTCACTTCTTCTTGTGCTTTTCTCAATTCTGTTGGATTCTTCATCAACTCTGCCATTGCCCATTCTGTAACTTTAGACGTTGTTTCGCTCCCAACGGTAAACATTTGCTGCAATAGAGAAAATTGATCTTCATCAGCCGTCCCATTCTATGCAAAAGAGTGTACAACACATGTAGAGCTGCCATGTGCTCTACATGTGTTGATATTTTATCAAAAAAGGGAATTGAGGTTTAGCTGAAATTGAGGTTTTTAATTTAGTCTCTACATTTAACCTTTATTAATTAATCATATCCCTAACATTGCTAGGATTAAAGAAAAATTTATGTCACTGTTGCAAAATATTTCCTATGGTGAATCTGAAACAATTTCTGGTTTTGTGGTATTTTTGGATCAGTCCGCTTATACCGTTAGTGGACACCATCAATTTATGTCAAAATGCCAACCATGAAGAGTCTGTTAGTCAAATTTATGGACTTAACAATGTCCAATTTTTGTAAAAGCGGACGAAAAAGGTCCACGTTCTTTAATAGCGGACAATAGAGAGAGAATCTTTACTGACATGTCCGGTAAAAATAGCAGACTCGGATAAGGTCCACTAACAATAAAAACGGACTCATTAAAAAAAAAATAGATACATGGGCTTGTCTTATCAACTAGGTGATGGAGTAGACCGATAGTTGCTTTTAGTAGTAAATAATACTAAATATTATTCTATTTATTATTTCATTTATTTATTTTATTAGTTAATTTCTTTTTTATTCTATATATATTCTATATAATTTGGAATATTATTATAGAATTTAGTAATTTAGTATTTTTTTGTATTAATATTCTTTTAATTAATATTTATATTATTATTAATAATAACGTTAATAATTTAAATTATTAATATAAATATATAATAAAAATAAAGATAATGAAATATTAATTATTTAATTAAAATTGAATAGAATTAAAAAAAGATTCAATAATAAACATTAAATAAATATATAAAAAAGATATAAATTCAATAAAAAAAAAGAGGGCCAAAGTATGGACCAAAAATAAGTGCAATTTGGACACAAAAACAAGGTCCAATTTCACTGTATGCGAACCAAAGGAGTACAGTTTCACAGCTAGCGGACTCACTAGTGTCCGCTTGTTCTAAAAATGGATTCTAAAAATGGACTCCTATGAGTCCGCTTTTACAAATTTTAGACTTAGTTTGATCTACTTTTTTGACTGGCAGACTAAGTGAAAAACCAATTTTTGAAAACCAAACAGATGTCCGCTACGGTACAAGCGGACATCACTGAACCAGAAATTTTGGACAAACTGATCCAAAAATACCACTAAACTAGAAATTGTTCCAAATTCATCATACATTGGGAAATGTTTTGCCATAGTGTCATAAATTTTTCTTTAATCCACATTGCTAGCTACAAATCCTAGAATTTTGGATCTAAACTTTATGTAATCGATAAGTCAAATAGATGTATATATTTTTTATTAACATACTTACCAGAATGGCTGCTTTGATGCTTTCATTTGTTAATGGTACTAGAAGGTTTCCCATTGTTTTTAGATCCAACAGAACATCTAAAAGGTTATTAGCTTCAGAATGCTTGTTGGCTTTGTGTTCATTAATAATGTCTTCAAGTATCTGGTCCGTCTCCTTATGTAACTTCTGCGGCTTCGACTTAACTCCAGTAATACAGTGAAGCAATTTACACGAAGGAAAAGCATCGGCGACGCCAAAACTTGTCGCTGCTTCATTCACACCGTCAGCAATACTTAACAATCTTTCTTTATGCTTGCAATTCTTACCCATGGCTGTTGTTATCATGATAGAATTTGTTAATTCAAAGATGACCTTAGTCAAATTGACAGGCGATCCGCCTTTTGAACGCAAGAAAGTGATGGCATTGGAAACTTCTTCTTCGCGGATTGATCTGAAAGATTGAACTTGTTTGGCACTGAGAAACTCGAGTATCCAAATCTTCCTCATTTGTCTCCAGTGATCTCCATACGACCCAAACAAGATATCCATACGATTATAAAGCACAATCTGCGCATCCAAGACGAGTGGTCGTTCAGCAAACAAGTCGCCTTGAGTTTTCATAACCTCTTTAGCTGCTTCAGCTGAAGAAATAACAATGACAGGAACTTGGCCGAATCGAAGACCCATAACGGGTCCATAAATCTGAGCTAAATCTCTGAAATACTGATGGGTTAGATGAGAAGTAACAAATAAATGAGGAATATTACCTAAAAGAGGAAATTGCCAAGGTCCAGGAGGAGGGACAGAATGTTGATTGTGTTTCTTCAATATCCTTAAAACCAAGAACATAAAAAGGAGAAAGCTGAAGAGAATGGGAGAAGAGGGGATTTGTTGCTGCTCCATCAGCTTAGATTGTAGAGTCTATGGACCACACTTTGATGCTACTCTATATATACAACAAAAATGAAACTAAATTCCTAGAGGGACGATTCCACGTATATAACTTATTAATCATTCTGATTTTATGTTGATGCATCGATCAAATTTGAAACTTATGTTTGGTTGGATTTGTTTTGATGTTTTGGAATATGCTTCTAGATTCATGTTACTTCCTTTCACATTCGTTATGTTTTAATTGTTATAAATTATTCTATTTTGGTGATGAGATCTAAAATTGGAGTTTAATAAGATGTAATTACAAAATATATTGTGTTATATTACATGTTCTTGAAGTATTTTCCATATATATATATAGCAATTTTTGTTGGAGGTGAAGAGATTCCGTGGGCCTTGAGAGTGCTAGGATTGACTGGATGAGTAAGCACATAAGTGGGGTTGAACCCATATAATACAAAACCAATTGGCTTGTGTTAAGGTCCAATCTACTCCACATATATACCGCTCTTCATTCTCATTTATTTCCGATGTGGGATTCTCCAACATCTTCAACACTCCCCCTCAAGTGCAACTGGATCTGAATCAATTGTCACTTGTCAAACATTCCTTGGTCTTTCTTCTTTAAGGCCCAAGGTCATCAACGGGTCTAGCTTTCTCCACTAGCCCAAACTCCACCAGGACTTCAAACACGGGCCCAAGATCTTCTCGGCTGTCAGGCCTTATTCTGCTATGATAACATGAAGAGATTCTGTGGGCCTTGAGAGTGCTGGGCTTGACTGGATGAGTGAGCACATAAGTGGAGTTGAGCCCATACAACACAAAACTAATTAACTTGTGTTAAGACCCAATCTACTCCACATATACATTACTCTTCATTCTCATTTATTTCCGATATTGGATTCTTCAACATCTCCAACAGAAGGAAGAGAAATTAATAAAAAAAAATACTAAGTATTTTTTTTATTATAAAATAGTACAGTATTACACGAACACTAAACACTCAGTTTCACACACAATTTTGGTCACATTACAACCTGCCACCACATGCATGCAAATGACGTAGAACAACCAGCCACACTTCACCTCTTCACTACATTAGTTCTTCAATTACTTTTGTTTTTTTCGTGCAACAAATCACATGCATCAATTTCATGCATGATTTCAATTGTCAAGGGAGATGCCACGTGAAGCTTCCTTGTACAAATGGTTGTATGGTAGCATCCTACAATTGGCAAACAATAGTTGCTAATTGTTGACTCTGTGAGAGACACAAAGAGTTAAGAATAGTAGGCTGCGTACTTAGTTCACTATGTGAATTTTTTTTTTTTTTTTTTATCAATTGGAGAATAAAAATGCGTGTGTGATCTTGTAAATTTTCAGTTTATTTTTAGTGAAATTTTCTTTGATCGTCTGACCATGCATATAAATAGTGTCACTGAACTGTCATTGAACCATTTAACCTAAAAGTTTAAACTGATAAGTAAACCCCAGTAATAGCTTTTATTATTATGTCTTATACTCCCGCATATGCAAATACCCCTTAGTCTTGAAGCGTGTACAACATAAGCCTCCCATGCCATATGTTGAATTTTGATCAACAAATGAAACCCTTTAACCCAAATGCTTAAGTTGATAGGTAAACCCAATAATAGCTTTTATTATTATCTCCAACACGAATCACGTTAAATTCTTGTGTGCAATCATTGTTATTTTCTTCCTTATTTTTATTCTCCATTTTCCCAAAAGAATTGCTAAATTATTTGTCAACTAAATTGATCCACCCTTCCTCGTAGATTAGCATTTTGATGATTAATTTTCTTACATGTTGTAATATACAATTCAACATAACTTGGCTTCAAATTTTATTTATTTATTGAGTAGTTATTGTTTAGACGCAATGTATATTTTTCAATTTTTAACTTACATCTTCGAAACAAATATCAATATTTTTTAAGTATTTATCTCATTTATTTTTTTTTTTTTTTTTTTAGAATTAATATTTTGAAAATCTGCTGGAGGCATACATGTCACGCTCGTGAAGATTCAAAGGAGATTTAATTTGATTGGGGAATGCATCAAAATTACAGTTGCCAAAGTTTCCAGGTGTGGCATAGCTAGCTGACATTTGTAATTGGTAACGGATTTGTATATATAACTCATGATTTGTTACGCAATAATAAGATTTACATCTTTCTAATTCATCTCTTATTCTTCTTAATCTTGATTAATTTTGCATTAGATTTCAATCTTAAGAGACAATAATATCATCTACAAGAAACCGAATATTTAGCTATATAAGCACGTCTTCCTCATTTGCATACATATATTATATTATATCATATTGGGTAGAAAGAATCTTTCTCTTTTTAGTTTTAGTCAAATATATATAATTTGGGAATGCATACAAAATCGAATCCAATCATAGTTTTACTTTCTTTTTATTGTATTGAATCATATTCTTTTTATTATTATTATTATTTAATCTTTCTCTTTGTTTTATATATCTAACCAGTTGTCGAATCGAATTATTAGGTTGCTGGGTCGAGTTAGACTATCCAATAAAAACCTGGATCGACTTAGACGAGATAAATGGACTGAAAATGTAGGTAATTTTTTTTTAATGAAAATGGTTCCATTCATAAATAAAATTATAACAAAAGGATAATGAACTCCACGATAATTGAACTATGCTAATAACTATTTCATATAAGGGAAATACATATCCACATAGGGACAACAAAACTAACCCAAAGAGGTTAGAATAAAAACAACCCAACAAACAAACTAAATAACACAATATAAAAGATTGACGACCTGCATTTGGTGAAGTTCCACCATACTTCGTCGGAGATCCACAACCATAAAGATTTACACGTCTCGCATATCATCATACAATTCAAGAGATCTAAAAAAAACTTACAGATCTTCCGTTCAAAAGATAGATCTGGGTACCTGCAATGTAAAGATCTACTTGATGACGCCCAACGTATTGAAAAGATAATATCATATTTGTGATTTGCCGAAGTAGAAAGCCGATTCAGAAGATAAAACGAGAACAAATACCAAATGAGGATTATTTTTCTAAACAAAGACCAGAGCAAACTAAAAATAAAGAAGCAAATAGACTTTTGCAGAAAACTAGAGAGAGAAAAGGGTAGAGAGAGAGAGAGAGAGAGAGAGAGAGAGAGAGAGAGGTGAGGCAGTAGGTCAAATTAAAGCTTGGCATAGTTAGGTTTTCTTTTGTCAGCCCTTGCTTGGAAGGCCTCTAATACATCACCAGAACCATAAACCATAGCAGCATTCCAAGTTGCTACATAATCTAGTCCTTGTTCTAATGTCAAGTCCCTGCTCTTTAACATCACTGCCTTCGTCCCTGCCACTGCTATTGGTGACTTTGCAGCTATTCCTGTCAAACCAACAAAATTCATATGCATCAATATCTGTTTTGAATCCTAAAAAAATTCAATTTAGGAAATAAGAATTTTACCCTCAGCAATTACTCTAACACCTTCATCCAATGCTTCTTTCGTCTCAAAAACCTGAGACACGAGACCCATTTCTTTAGCCTCTTGACCCGAAAACCTCCGAGCAGTCAATGCCAATTCCATCGCATTACCATATCCAACGATCGCCGGCAACCTCTGCAGCGTCCCCATATCCGACGCGAACCCAAAATCAATCATCTTCACTGTAAAAATGGCGTCTTTAGTACAATACCTTATGTCACATGGAGTCACCAGCTCAATTGCTCCTCCAAAACAGTACCCATGCATGCTTGCTATCACCGGTTTCCTACACCGCTCCAACGCTGTGAATGTTTCCTGCATCACCTTGATCTTTTGCCGGAGCCACTCATTAGCGCGGCTCTTTTCAAGTGTGAGCCCCTTCTCCGCAATGTCATTGAGGATTTTGATGTCAATGCCGGAGCAGAAGTGATCTCCAGCTCCGCAGAGGACGATGACGCCGCAATCGGGATTCTGATCGAGAGAAGAAAGGGCGTCGGGGAATTCGGTGAAGAATTCCGGTGGGAAGGCGTTGAAACGAGATGGGCGGTTGAGGTATAGATAGAAAACCCTAGAATTTGGGGTTTTTTGTTCAATATAGATTGATTTGTACTTCTGCATATTTGTTTCTTTTTATTTTTTGCTTTGTCTGAGGAGTGAAGTAGAGGAACGCTGTACCAAACATATATAGTTCACACAAGTAAAATTAAAATATGTTCAAAAATATCAATTTTCAGTTTTAAATTAATAGCTTTGATCAATTATTAAATTAACACTTAATTTTAAGTATTATATATGTATATGCAAGTAGTGATTTGAAATTAATTGGAAGCCACCATATTAATTTCATGTCTCAATTTGGACATATGCAATTGGTAGTATTTGTACATGGATTGAATTTCTTGATGCTATGGAACCATTTGACTCAAGTCGATAGGTAAAATCTAATCATAGCTTTTATTATTATATCTGGCACTACTCTGCACGAGAATACCCCTTAGCCTTGAAGTGTGTACAACACAGACCCACCTTGCAATGTGTTGAATTTTTAATCAACAAATGGAGCTGATAGGATTCGAACTCTCGACCTCTAGGTCTAAGAGGCTCTGATACCATGAAGAGACTTTATGGACCTTGAGAGTACTGGGCTTGACTGGCTGGGTGAGCATATAAGTGGGGTTGAGCCCATATAACACAAAACCAATCGGCTTGTGTTAAGGTCCAATCTACACCACTTATATACTATGTCATGGAACTATTTGATCCAAAAGTTTAAACTAATAGGTAAAACCCAATCATAGCTTTTATTGTTATCTCTGACACTTGATTCATGTTTCTTCCTTTCACATTCATTATTATTCGTTATGTTTTTAATTATTCTAAATCGTTCTATTTTGATGGTGAGATCTAAAATTAGAGTTTAATGAGATGTAATTACAACATATATCGTGTTATATTACACGATATATCATGTTCTTAAAGTATTTTCCATGTATATGTATATATATAGCAATTTTTGTTGCAGAAAGAGAAATTAATAAAATAAATAAATAAATAAACATTTATTTTATTACAAAGAAATACAATATTACACGAACACTAAACACTCAGTTTCACACACAATATTTGTGTCACATTACAACCTGCCACCACATGCATGGCAAATGATGTAGAGCAACCAGCCAAACTTCACCTCTTCACTTCATTCGTTCTTTAGTTACTTTGTTTTTTCATGTAACAAATCACATGCATCAGTTTCATGCATGATTTCAATTCTCAAAGGAGATGACACGTGAAGCTTCCATGTACAAATGGTTGTATGGGTATAGCCTCCTACAATTGCCAAACAATAGTTGCTAATTGTTGACTTTGTGAGAGACACAAAGAGTTAAAGAATAGTAGGCTGTGTAGTTAGTTTGCTATGTGAATTTTTTTTTTTTTTTTTTTTTTTTTTTTTTTGTGTGTGTGTATTAATTGGGATTAGTTGAAGAATGAAAATACTTGTGTGGCGTCATAATTTCGTAGTGAAATTTTCCTTGATCGCCTGATCGTGGACATAAATAGTATTACCGAACCACGTTAAATTCTTACGTGCAATCACCGTTATTTTCTTGCTTCTCCATTTACCCAAAAGAATTGCTAAATTATTTAGCACTGAATATATTGATCCACTCTTCCTCATAAATTAGTATTTTGATGATTAGTTTTCTTTCATGTTCACATTGTAATATACAATTTAACATGACTTAGCTAAAAATTTTGTTTCTCTATTGAGTAGTTATTGTTTAGACTTAATGCACATTTTTCAATTTTTAACTTACATGTTCGAAACAAATATCTATATTTTATTAGTATTTATCTCATTTATTTATTTATTTATTTTCATAAACGATGTACACATACATAATATTTCAATTCAACTACATTTTGTCCCTTAATCAGTAAGTAATCATTTGGTTAAATGCAATTTATGTAATTTGAAAAGACAATCTATCATGCATGTGCTTTACATCTCATTAAACTCCAATTTTAGATCTAATTACTTAAGTAATTACATATACAATATCAAGAGCTTTGATACTTCCAAAAAAAAAAAAAATTAAGTTGTGTGCAAGCAATAATCAAAAGTCACATATTCATATAAAATATATATATTTTATAAATTCTGAAAATCTATATATATAGGTTGGTTGCCATTCAGAGAACATGTAATTGGTAGAACAAATTAATATTTTTCAAAACAAGAGAGTTGAATAAAGATGGAAATAGAGATAATCTCCAAAGAATTCATCAAGCCATCCTCTCCAACCCCAAATCACCTTCGCCAGCTTCATTTTTCATTTCTTGATCAAATCCATCCCAACATTTTCAACCCTGCAATTCAGTTTTACCCTAAAATTTCCACCATTAACAATTCAGAAAGATGCAACCTCTTGAAGCAATCATTATCAAAGGTTTTAACAATCCTTTACCCAGTCGCAGGCCGTCTTAACAATAACACCTATGTAGACTGCAACGATGAAGGTCTCCTCTTTGTGATAAGCAAAGTTAATTGTCAACTCTGCGAGATTGTGCGTGATCGAAATGTTAATAACAATAGCTATTTCATTCCTCCTCCTCACCTCAATAAAGTCGGTGACTTGGTAGCATTTAGCCAGGTCACCCTCTTTAACTGCGGTGGAATAGCCATTTCATTTTCAATGTCGCATAAACTTGGCGACTATTTCTCAAGCATTAGATTCATAAACACTTGGTCAGCCATTACTAGGGGATCCAACTTAAACACTAATTATAAAATTAACATTCCTCCTCTCGGTTCAGCTCCAACACTCTTTCCACCCATGGACTTATCTGGGTTCGATACCAACGTAGTGTTTGCCAAGGAAAAGCTCGTTGGTAAGTTGTTTGTGTTTGACAGTGCCGCTGTGGCAAATATAAAAGCAAAATATAGTGCGGTTAATGGTGCAACACTGTCGCGAGTGAAGGCATTGACTAACTTTATATGCAATCGATTCATGGAGGCAACTCAGAACAAAAATAAGCAGTGCAAAGTAACACTAACGGTGAACCTACGGTCAAGAATGGATCCGCCATTGGCACCGTTGTCGTTTGGAAACTATTCGATACCAGTTTTAGCAGATTCGATAAGAAATATAAATGCAAACTTTATAAAGAAGCTTCAAAACAAGGATGAACAACAAAACTTTTTGAGGAGAATGTATGAAGATTTTATTAGTAATGAAGAAGAGGTGGTTTCATTTAGTTTCACAAGTGTGATAAATTTTCCAATACATGAAATTCAATTTGGATGGGGAAAGCCATTATGGGCAGCAACAACTCCAACAACAACAAAGAATGTTGTGATTTTATATTCAACAGAAGATGGGGAGGGAATTGGGGCATTGATTACTTTAAAAGAGGAAGATATGGCTAAGTTTGAGCTTGATAATCAACTTCTTCAACATATTTCAGTTCCAACATTTCAATTGGATGTTCATTCAAGGTTGTGAACAAAATCAAATTATATACTTAATTTGTTATATTGGCTGTGAACAAATAAAATTGGCTTTCGTGCGTTTGATTTAAAAGCTGAAATTATAGGTAAAGTCTAATAATAGTTTTTATTTTTATCTTCCCTACTATTTTACTTTTATTTATATATTTTCACCTATATTTATAAAGAATTAAGTAGCATCATGTATAATTTTCTTTTGACGACAGTAGATAGCAACCCAAACAAATTCTTTTTTTTTTTCATTTTTATTTACAGTGGTTTCAAATTCATTCACTAGCTATTTTTCTATAATTTTTCATAAATAAATATGTTGGAACGTTATTTGACTTCTCAAAGCCTATGTTTGGTTTAAAAAAATTAAGTTAGAATATAATTAGAAATAAATTAGTTAACAATTGAGAGCAACCGTTGCGAGCTAGATTGAAAATTGAGACCAATTTTAGAGCCCCATTGATAAACCGTTAACATTAAGGACTAAAGTGATTAATTTCAATACATATTGGAAGTTAAATTGTAACTTAACCCTTTTAAAATCTCGTAATTCAATTTTGCATCTAACAACTAGCTGTGATTTTCTCTAATATTTCAACAATAATTTTTTAAAACTAAAATTTTAAAATACAATATAGTAATTAAAAAGCTAAACATATTTAAGTTAGTTTTGTAGTTACACTTAAAACTAATTCAATTTGATTTCTGATAAAAAGTCAATTTGATTTCAACTTATTAAAAAATAATCTAAATTTATTTTTTTTATAATAATGAAACTATAGAAATTTAACCCTAAATTTTTTAATTAAAATAATATAAATTTTTTTTTTCTAAAACTAGTTTGGTTGAAGTTAAAAAATGGACCGGTTCACAATTTATCGGATTGATCAGTCAGTCCAACTAGTCTCAAACCATTTTTTTTTTTTTTTACTTAGAGTAAACTGGCTAAGGTCTAATCAGACTAGTCTCTTGTACTGTTTGAACCCGGACGAAACCATGATTTTCCGATTATATTTTGGGCTCCTGGATTAGGCCAAGTGTATAGTTATGTTTGTTGTTCTCCTTCGTGTTTTCCTTGATGTTTTATTATTATCAACCTATTGGCAACGAGAAGAAGACAGAATTCTTTATTCAAACCAAATTTACACAAAAAGTAACTCAAACGCATTTCGCTGCTCCTCAAGTGATGCAACGGAAGAATTCACAATTGATGATACAAATTGAAAGGGATTGTTGATTCTAAGAATACTCAAACCCTAAAAACTACTAAAATCCATTGATCATGCACGATGCTGGAAATTAGCCTATTTATAGGTAAACTATTCTAAATATAATAAAACTCCTAAATAATCAAAACTTCTGAATAGTCTAAATTTCCTAATTAGATTAAATAAGAAAAAAAAATACTAAATAAATTAAAATATAAACAAAATAGGAATCTTTATCAATTTATGATCCTTGGAATAAAATTTATTCCTAATTTAAATTATAAAATAATTGCAATGAAAATAAAGATGCAATTCAAAATATATCTTTAATTTCTTTAATTGCAATTAAATACAATTCAAAATATATCTTTAATTTCTTTAATTACAATTAAAATAAAGATACAATTCAAAATATATCTTTAATTTCTTTCCACAATAAATAATTGTTTTCAAATTGAATTGCTGATCCTTTTTTATTATCCTTTTTTATTATTTGTGGCCCGCATCGTATCAAGCCAAAATACTTGTAATGAAAATATTCCTAAATGATCTTTATTTAAGACAAACTGCAACTCAATTTGCCTTCCATTCATTCATTAGTTGCCATTTTCTTCTTGCACCCCTGTGAAAGCTTGCTGCAAATTCAAGATTCAGGCCACCACGAACGTCAGTTAAAATTTAAGACAAATGCCAATCTCTGCTGGAGATATCGGTCTGTATTTATTACCTGAAAGCATGATAAAGTGTACTGCACATCACTTGTCGAAATCTGGTGGTGAAGAACAATCCTGATGCTGAAAAAGAATGACAGAAACAGTACAATTAGACGCATTACTCGTAATGCCATACTAACCAAGCTGCTGGTGTGACTAGTAGCATTCATTAGCAGATTCCCGTCTAATTAACAAATTGATGGCGTAGAGGAATTGGCGCTAACCTATTTGGAGAAAGTCGAAAACGGAAAAAAATCAACGAAGCGGTGAAATTTTGCAAGTGTCAACGAAGCGGTGAAATTTTGTAAGTGTCTGATTTGGGCCCAAAATTAGTGGATTTTCAAGGGAATTGGGCCGGTGAACAGGACCCACCATGGTGGGCACCACCGGATTTTGGTGAAATAATGCTGTTTAATCCTTCAATTTTGCGTTTTTATATTTTTAGGGACCTAATTGCAAATTTGTAAAAGTTTTTCCGTTATTCTGTTATTTCCGAAATTTTAACCCTAGGTCTTAGACACTATTTAAAGGCTTGTAAGACAGGAATTTCGCAGTTTTGATGAATACGAATTTTATCCCTTTTTTCCTATCTCTTTGAATTTTCGGTAAATTCTAGGGTTAGAAGAATCGTTTCCGGCATCGTGCGCGATCAACGGAATTCGATTGTTTATCCGCTGTATCACAAATGCTGCTCCACTCGCACCGATTAGTGAGCCTATCTTGATCTCAAAATCAGTGGCATACACACAGATTGAAGAAAATATGAAATCGAGAGATTTAGATTTATGTTTGGGGAATAGACCAGACCTTAATGGACCATCTATCATCACAAGTACACCATGTTGTTCCAAGTTCTTGTATAGCGTTTGTGCTGTAAACTTTGAGCCGTTGACTATGTCCACATATATCTGTTAAAAATGGAAATGTCAATATACCTGTAATTTGATTCAAGTTAACAAATTAGTACTTACAATGTTGGTTTCTACAGCTGCAACATCTACTTTTAGTCCTTTAATCTGGTTCAGTCCCTCTGGTAAAAAAAAAGTAAACATGTATCGATATATTTGAAAATTAGAGGAATCCATTGCAGAGCATGAGGGAAATAAATATTAAATCAAGCATATAGAAGCTAAGTCACCGGCTAAAGTCTTGGCTTTCTTGTGATCGTCCTCGAGCTTTCCAACATTTTCTTGTACAGCAACTAGAGCAGCAGCACAAAGCATACCGACCTGTCTCATCCCGCCTCCTAATGTTTTCCTGAGGATTCTAGCCTAAACCAGCCCGAAAACTTAAAGTGTCTGATTTCCTCGGAAAACGAATAAAATGCTTGTCTTTTTGAAGCTAAATTTAGTAGTTACCTTGGCAATAAAGGTTCTGGAACCAACAATAACAGAACCAACCGGTGCACCCAAGCCTTTTGATAGACATACCTGGTTCAGTTTGAAGGAGATTCATATGAAATAATGCAAACCTATTCGATACATACTAAATGAAAATAACAGTTTGATTTCACCCCATAATCGTACCGAAACTGAATCAGCAGCTTGAACAAGCCTACTAACAGGAACTCCAAGTACCTAAGAGAGAATTATATTCACATCAGATACCGAAAAATGTAGGGTAATGATGCTTTTAAAGGAATCATAACTCATAACTACTGAAAGAAAAATTCAACTTACAACTGCTGCATTGAAAATGCGAGCCCCGTCTATGTGAAGCTTCAGGCCGTGTTTCTTAGCCAATTCTCCAACTCTATCAGTATATTCTACAGACAGGCATTTACCTCCAGAGCTGCATTGAATCAAAAACCATTACAAGATGTAAAACACGATGAAATTTAAGCAACATTTGAGCAAAAACAAACCGAGAATGTTATCATCTCATAGCACTTACTTGGCATGTGAATTCTCCAAACAGATAAGCCTAGTAACAGGATAAAAAGAGCGACCCTTTCGGATCTCTGATTGAAGCTTCGATTAGATCAATATCCATAGTTCCATCCCTGTTATTCATCACCGGCCGTGGGTGCACGCCTCCAAGAGTGGAGATGCCTCCATTCTCATAAATGTGGATATGTGAATTGTTACCAAGAATGACTTCGCTTCCCCTAATGTCACAATGAACAAGCACACTTATAAGGTTGCCCATTGTGCCTGATGGAACAAATAGAGCTGCTTCCTTGCCCATGATTTTCGCCATTTCGGTCTCTAATTTTAGAGCACTTGGATCATATCCCAAAACATCATCATCAACCTCTGCATTTGCCATTGCTGCCCTCATTGATTCAGTTGGTTTAGTCACAGTGTCGGACCGAAGATCCACAGTTCTTGTTACCATTTTCGCTGGAAAAAAAAACTGCCATCAAATACAAATTAACTTCTTTTCATTAAGAAATTATATAATTAGTAGTCCTGGTCTTCATTATAGATAATTATTCACAAATTAGGCCAGGATTTACAGGGTGTAAGTGAGAGAAAGACAGAAGGGAAAAGTTTGTACCTTTGCTAGTCCTTTTCTTCTCTACTAAACACTTGTAAGCTTGATTGCAGAAAGTTCTTCACTGGCTACACTGCTCACTTCCTTATACACTGCAAAGATACAATTTCATGTTCAAATTTATATATAATTTGAACAACCTGACCCACCACCACTAATCTCCAACTTCTAATTTCGACTCCACATAGCCAAATTGTAATGGGCCAATGTTAAGCTAAAGAGTAGAGATTATAAAGTATGAACAAATGATGAATTCTTTGGCGGCTTTAAATTTCAGAAAAGAAAAATTCCTTTTGGCTTTCCAATGTTAAGCTAAAGAGTAGAGATTATTCAGTTTTTTTTAGTGCTTCCAATCAAGACTTCAAACAAACTTAAATACATATCCGATCTATGAATTGTTTTCAACATTATAAAATTCAATCGCAAAAAACATGTGCTCGAATAAGAAATTGGTGAGATGTATTTATTTATTACTTGGAAGAATTTTGTGGTGAGGTTGACATTTGGAGATGATTAGAAGGGAAGATCCAAATGTTAGGATTTGTGATTAGGATGATTCCACTGCTCCCCTAACAAAGAGACATCCCAACTCTGCAAAACGTGTCATTTGTACATAATTTAACTAACTGATTAATTAATTAAACTCCATTTTAGATCTAATTAATTAATTACATATACAATATCAACAGCTTTGCTACTTAGATATTTAAAAAATAAATTAAGCTGTGTGCAAGAAATAATCAAAAGTCACATGTCATTTAAATATTGGCCATCATTCATATTAAATAATTTGATAAATTTTGAAAATATATAACGTATGGTTTAACAATAATAGTTTTTTCAAAACAATAGAATTGAATAAAGATGGATATAGAGATAATCTCCAACCCCAAATCACCTTCGCCATCTTCATTTTTCATTTCTTGATCAAATCCATCCCAACATTTTCAACCTTGCAATTCAATTTTTGACGCAGCAAGTTCGCGTGAAAATACGGGATCAATCAACGATTAATCATTAAAACGAAAATTAGGAAAATTCAAAATGAAAGTCTACAATATTATTGAATAATTCGAAAAACTGCCTAACAACAGAAAAAGAAAGCCTTGTATAGGCTGTAGTCCAACCCTAACAAAGAAAACAATTAAAAACAAAAATTACAAAAATACCCCGAAACTTAAAACTTACGGATGAAGGCCTAAACGGCATTTTTTTAGGCCCAAACACAACTTGTTACAGTAAACCGATGATTGCCTTAATGGAGCGTGAAAATCAGATTCCGAAAATATATTATAACAGTCAATTGAACTCCTGTAACAAAAGTTACATCCGTTTTAGGGTCTACCAAAAAATAAAACTATTTGTTTCTTTTCTTGAGCCTATGATCCCTTTTCTTCCTTGACTCTCGATCCAGAAACTCATCTGTTACCAGCTCTGCATCAATTTTACCCTAAAATCTCCACCATTAACAATTCACAAAGATGCAACCTCTTCAAGCAATCATTTTCAAAGTTTTTAACAATACTTTAACCAGTCGCAGGACATCTTAACAATAACAACTACATAGACTGCCACGATGAAAGTTTCCTCTTTGTGGTAGCCAAAGTTAACTGTCAACTCTTCGATATTGTTTGTGACTGAAATGTTAATAATAACAGCTATTTCATTTGTCCTCCTCACCTCAATGAGGCCGGTGAGCTAGTAGCTTTTAGCCAGGTCACCTTATTTAATTGCGGTGGAATAGCCATTTCATTTTCCATGTCGCATAAACTTGGCAATTTTTCTCAACAATTACATTCTTAAACACTTGGGCAGTCATTACTAGAGGATTAAGCACGAACATTGATCATAAAATTAACATTCCTCCTTTCGGTTCAACTCCAACTCTCTTTCCACCGATGGATTTATTCAGCTTCGATACCAACATAGTGTTTGCCAAGGAAAAACTCATCAGTAAGTTGCTCGAGTTTGATAGTTCTGCCATCACAATTATAAAAGCAAAATATGGCACAGTTAATGGGGCAACATTGTCGCGAATGGAGGCTTTGACTAACTTTATATGCAGCATTTCATGGAGGCAACTCAGAACAAAAATAAGCGGTGCAAAGTAACACTAGCGGTGAACCTGTGGTCAAGAATGGATCCGCCATTGTCGTTTGGAAACTATTCGATACCAGTTTTAGCATATTTGATAAGAAATATAAAAGCGGACTTTATAAAGAAGCTTCAAAACAAGGATGAACAACAAAATTTTTTGATGAGAATGTATGAAGAATTATTAGTAATGAAGAAGAGGTGGTTTCATTTAGTTTTACAAGTGTGATAAATTTTTCAATACATGAAATGCAATTTGGATGGGGAAAGCCAATATGGGCAGCAACAACTCCAACAATAACAAAGAATGTTGTGATTTTATATTCAACAGAAGATGGGAAGGGAATTGGAGCATTGATTACTTTGAAAGAGGAAGACATGGCTAAGTTTGAGCTTGACCATCAACTTCTTCAACATACAACATTTAATAAATTGGATGCCCATTCAAGGCTGTGAGAACAATCATATTATTTACTCAAATTCTTATATTGCATGTTTTCCAATTTGGTTATGAACAAATAAAATTGGCTTTCGTGTGTTTTATATATTTTAGTGGTTCAAATACTCAGATACCAATTCAACCATGCCTAACTTGTCTGCAATTGAAACTAAACCACACACCCATCTTCCTTTTGATAACCATATTTGTTTCATTGATAACAATTGTAAATTGATTATCATACTAGTCAGACTTAATTAAAATTTAAACAAAAAAAAAAAAAAGTGAATCGCACTATGAAGATAGCATTCTTTTTGAAGTATTCCTAATTCTATAGCAAACTTGAAAGCGCAATACTACCAGTAGAGTTTATGAGTCACTTCAGATTTTCGCAATCCAACCAATTTCAATTAACAAGCTACACTCTAACTTCAATACCATGTTCGCATTACCCTCGTGTGACTTGATTTTCTATTATCTTCTAAAGGTTTTCAAAGGTTTTAACTATACTTTACCTGTGTAGAAACCAGAGATTTCTGGCTTAATCTATTGGAAAAGAACAAGAAGAAGAAAAGAGAACTATCAATTCTTATTAACCAAAAAACTCAAAAACAATCAGAAAGGGAAAAGGTTTTTATACATCAATTGAATCCGGAAAACTAATTTGTAACTGTTTTCCCGCCTCTTTCTTTTGCTCCCTATTTTCCCGCTTCAGTTTTGTGAGTCTTGATCCTGTATGTGATAGTCTAGCAAGCATCCTATGTATCCTCATTCATTTTCAGCTTGCAAACTTTCAACACTCCCCCCACAAGCTGAAAGTGGCTGCATTGTATCCATGAGCTGAACCAGTCCCATTTTGCATAAGGCTGGTATCATTTTAGCATGTGATAAAGGCTTGGTGAATAAGTCTGCCAATTGTGAACCAGTAGGAACAAATGGAGTCTTAATGAAACCATCTTCAACAGAATTGCGGACAATATGACAATCTATCTCAAGATGCTTGGTTTTGTTATGACACACAGGATTTTTTGCAATAGCTATGGCAGAAGCATTATCACAGTGCATAGGAATTGGCAACTGTACTTGAAGCCCCAAATCAGAAAGTATATAAGACAACCATTTCAACTCACAGACAGTTTGACCCATACTCCTATACTCAGCTTCAGCTGAACTTCGACTAACCACAGATTGCTTTTTGGTTTTCCAGGAGATTAGAGAGGCCCCCAAAAACACACAATAGCCTGTAACAGATTTCCTGGAGATCTTACAAGTGCCCCAATCAGAATCACAATATGCAATCAATTGCAGATCAGTGTCCTTTTGATGAGGATAGAACAATCCATATGTGTGTGTGCCTTTTAAGTACTTAAGAACATGCAAGGCAGCTTGAAGATGATGATGACAAGGTGACTGCATATACTGACTTAACTGCTGACTGATGTGTGCAATATCAGGTCTAGTGAAACCCAAGTATAACAATTTACCAATCAAGCGCCTATACATTTCTACATTGGCAAGAGGTGTACCTGGATCGGTTAATGTGATGCCAGTTGCTGCTGGACTAGAAACAGCTTTAGCATTTGTAAGCCCTGCCTCAGCAAGTAGATCAGCAATGTATTTTTGTTGTGATAACACTGCCCCTGCCTCTGATCTAGCAAATTCGACTCCCAGAAAATACTTCACATCTCCTAAATCTTTGATGGTGAAGAGGCTATGCAAATACTTCTTTACTGCCAATATATCTGCTATGTGTGCACTAGTAAGAAGTATATCATCAACATAAAGAACTAAAATCACAGTGGCGCCTGTAGTTGATGTATATGTAAAAAGACAATAATCATGAGAAGACCTCTGAAAACCATAATCAATCAATTTTGCAGAAATCTCCTTATGCCATTGGCGACCTGCCTGCTTCAATCCATACAGTGACTTCTGAAGATGACATACCTGTGTACTTGGGCATTTTGTATATCCCTGAGGAGGTTGTAAGTAAATGTCTTCATCTAAAAACCCATGGAGGTAAGCATTGTTGATGTCAATCTGGTGTACTGGCCAACTTTTGGCTACTGCCAATGCCAAAACTGTCCTGACAGTGACCACTTTTGCTACTGGACTGAAAGACTCATGATAATCCACACCAAAAGTTTGGTTGTACCCTTTTGCCACAAGTCTGGCCTTAAAACGGTCAACCTCTCCATTAGGTTTATACTTAACCCTGTAAACCCACTTGGAAGCAAGTGCCTTTTTCCCTGCAGGTAAATCAGTAATGGTCCAAGTTCCATTCTGCTCCAAGGCATCAAGTTCCTGTTGCATGGCTTGGACCCAGTCTTTATGCTGACTGGCTTCATAGTAATTTTTGGGTTCCTTGATGGGAGTAATATTGCAGAGAAAAGCAGTATGAGCAGAAGAATAACCTGTAACATGAGGTAAAGAGTTAGTTGATATACTGGATAGAGAGACAAAATCTCTTAACCAGGATGGAGGTTTGGAGACTCTAGTTGTTCTGCGTAGATCAGATGGCATAGGAGTGGGTAAAGAGGCACAAGGAACCAGCTCCTTTGTAGAAGAAGAAGATACAGTGGGAAGAGAAATATTGGAAGACTGTGATCCCTGTAAGGAAGAAACACCATAAGGAAAAACATCTTCTTGAAAAGTAACATCTCTGGTTGTAACAAGTTTCTTGGTTTCCATATCATAGACCTTAAACCCCTTCTGCCCAATAGAAAAACCAAGAAAAATTGCAGGATGGGCTCGAGGAGCCAATTTATCCTTATGAGGATGAACATCAGTATAGAAACATAAACAGCCAAAAACTTTGAAACTATGATATGTAGGAGGTTTGTGATATAACCTGGAGTAAGGTGTTTCCCATTTTAAAACCCTTGAAGGAAGTACATTGATGATACTAGTGGCCATCATTAAAGCCTCTCCCCAGAATTCTGTGGACAAGGAAGCCTGAAATAACAAAGATCTGGTGACATCCAAAAGGTGTCTGTGTTTTCTTTCAGCAACACCATTCTGTTGTGGTGTATAAACACAAGTTCTTTGGTGTACAATACCCAAAGAATGGCATAATTGGTTACACTTCTGATTCACAAATTCACAACCATTATCAGTCCTAATCATCCTGACTGTAGTTTGAAACTGAGTATGAACATAATTGAAGAAGTTAACCAAAGCATTGTGTACCTGACTTTTATTCTGTAGCAGAATGACCCATGTAGCTCTAGAAAAATCATCCACAATAGTAAGAAAATATTTTGCACCAGTGAGAGAAGCTCTTCTATAAGGCCCCCAAACATCCAAATGTAAAAGATGAAATGTAGCAGTTGTAGTAATTGTACTTTTGGAAAAAACATGCCTATGTTGTTTAGCAAGAGGGCAGACTGAACAAAAATCAAATTGAACTTCATTTAAACCAGAAATGTGTTTCAATACAGTGGAGGAAGCATGACCTAATCTTTTATGCCATACATCACCATTATTCATTTTAGGTAACAAATCTACATTACTTATTTGGAAAGCTAAATGTTGTACTTTCTTTAAGCATTCTGCAGTGAACGAAGCTTTAGTAAGCTGATAAAGACCATCTTTGTACCAGCCTACAGCCACAAGCTTATGAGTGGAGTGGTCCTGTAAACAGCAATAAGTTGCAGCAAAATGCACCTCAAGATTAGAAGTTTGCAACAGTTGTCCTACTGATAACAAGTTAAATCTGAACTGAGGCACATGCAAAACTCCCTGTAATAACACTTCTGAGGATAATCTAACAGTGCCTATATGTTGAACAAACTGTGCATTTCCATCAGGCAATAAAACTGATTCCCTATTGCTGACAAGTGTAAAAGTCTCAAAAAAAGAGAAATGTGGTGTCATATGTGATGTGGCACCACTATCTATTATCCACACATCATCTTGCGTTTGTATATTAAAACAATAAGAGATAGCATTACCAGAAAAGCCTGCAAATGCAGAGAAATTAGCAGAAGACTCAGGCATTGGCATCTTTCCTTGCTGCTTAAGCATTCTATAAACCTCATGTAACATTTGTTTGGTGCTGACTTCAGAAAGAACTTCTTCTTCAGAATCAGTAGAATCTTCAAGAGGATTGTCTTTAATTTCTTGAACAGCATTAGCCCTGGATCTAGGCTTGTCATAACCTCCTATATGCCCCTTATTTCCTCCCTGATTTAACTTTGGTCCTTGCCACCAATCGGGATAACCTATCAGTTGAAAGCAGGATTGTCTTTCATGCCCCACGCCATCACAATGACTGCAAGTTAAATCCTCTTTCTTCACATTCTTCTTCCCTTTATTACTATTCCCTTTACTAGAGCTATATGACTGCTTGGAACCAGTTTTGGTATTTGTTCTTGCAGAAACAAAGTTAGACATTTCCACGTTCTGTTCTGTGAATATCTCTCTTTGTCTTTCAATCTTAGAAACCAGGGAATAAGCACGATCAATGCTAGGCATTGGCTCCATAAGCAGTATTTGGTTGATTACATGTTCATAACCTTCATTTAACCCTGTTAAGAACTGCAACAACTTATCTTCTTCCTGTAAATCCATAAAACGCCTAAAAGCATTACACACACAAGTGTTTGCTGCGCCACACTGACATTCAGGAACTGGCCGCAGTAAAAAGAACTCATCCCATAGTTATTTCAATTGGATGAAATAAGTGGTAACCGAACTGTTCCCTTGTGTAAGCATACTAATCTCTCGCTTGAGCTTAAACAAGGTAGGACCATGATTATCGCCAAATCTATCTTCCAATTCAATCCATAAAGCTTTAGCAGATGTAGTGAATTCAAAAGCATCTGCCAAATCGCGGGAAATGCAATTTAGAATCCAGGAAATTACCAGACAATCAGTCTCCTTCCATTCATCATACTCCGGTGAATTTCTCCGAGGAGGAACTTCATCTCTGTTAATGAACCGGAGTTTCTTCTTCGCGGTTAATGCTCGTAACATAGCATGTCTCCAGGTCAGAAAATTTGAGCTACCTTTGAGTACTGAACTGATGAGAACAAGACCTGGATTATCAGACCCTAAGCCTGCATTCCTGTTATCACCACACCCGGTTCTTCTATCTGTGCGATATTCCTCTTCAAGATTCATATTCTGTTGATTTTCAGTTGTATTTCCGATCTCGTCTTCAAAAACCGGCAAATCAGCATTAATTACTATTTGAGGTGCTCTTCGTTGCCTCACCATGAAATCGATTCCAGGATTCGCTTCCCTTGAAGCTCTGATACCATGTAGAAACCAGAGATTTCTGGCTTAATCTATTGGAAAAGAACAAGAAGAAGAAAAGAGAACTATCAATTCTTATTAACCAAAAAACTCAAAAACAATCAGAAAGGGAAAAGGTTTTTATACATCAATTGAATCCGGAAAACTAATTTGTAACTGTTTTCCCGCCTCTTTCTTTTGCTCCCTATTTTCCCGCTTCAGTTTTGTGAGTCTTGATCCTGTATGTGATAGTCTAGCAAGCATCCTATGTATCCTCATTCATTTTCAGCTTGCAAACTTTCAACAACCTGTTCGTGGGGCGTTTTGACAATTCCTACATCTACAAGAAAACTTTCTATTACCGATGGTATCCGTCGGTAAAACGCTTGAACACCTGATTTACCGACAGGTTAGGGATTTCTAGTTTACCATCGGATTACCGACGGAATTTTCCATAGGTAATAGCTAATTTTCTAGTAGCCAAAGTTAATTGTCAACTTTCCTATATTATTCGTGACCGAAATGTTAATAAAAACAGCTTTCATTACTCCTCACCTCAATGAAATAGGTGACTTGGTGACTTATTCAGGTCGGCTCCATTTTTCTTTCCCCCGATGGACTTATTCGGGTTTGATACCAACATAGTGTTTGCCAAGAATGGATCCGCCATTACCAACGTTGTCGTATGGAAACTATTCGATACCAGTTTTAGCATATTGGATAAGAAATATTGTGATTTTATATTCAACAGAAGATGGGGAGGGAATTGAGGCATTGATTACTTTAAAGGAAGAAGATATGTTTAAGTTTGAGCTCGATACTCAACTTTTTTAGTATCTGTCATGTAGTGGTTAGTCGCTTGGGTGGTGGAGCTAATTCAGAAAGACAAAGGAAACAAAGCCTGGTTTGGGAATAATAGAAAACCACTCATAAAATTAACTTGTCCTACTTATTATTTTTACTTTCTAACCATCATTAACAGTAAGCAATGTTGTAACGATTCAATATGTCAGTAATAATACTTCAACTCGTCATTACGTCACAAAGTCAATTACATCATGTACATTTCCCTAGTGTTGCATTATTTGGAGGTGATAAATCTCATGCCGAAAGTGTCTCCAACATGCTCGACATGATTTATTGCTTCCAAAGGGCACAACTATATCAACAACACGTTGACAGACGTGTATAGATTACAAAGTGTATCAAATGTATTCGTAAATAATTTTTTCAATTTAACACAAACATGCTGAAATTTATAATATTTAATATTTAACCAGTTATATTAATAAAATAAATAAAAAAAAATCTATATAATAACAATTATATCTATCTAACTATTTAATATATATATATATATATATACATAAAAAATGATACATTGATAATAGACACTAAATAATCAAACAGTCTCTCCTACAATAATCGAAATAATAGAATCTCGTCATATTGGGATATAACAAAAACTTACTACAAGAGCAAGAGGATATACGCATAGAAAAAAAAAAAAAAAAAAACACAGCAATTAACATTTTGTTAAGCTCCACCAAACGTAAACGAAAATCTACAGTCATAGAAACTCTGGCATACTGCATAATACTAAGCAATTTTACAGATATGGAGATATCTTATTTAAAAGAGATAGATCTGGATACCTACGATGTAAATATCGACATGTATCTTTGACTAGGAGCAGATGATGACCAGCTAGTAGAAAAAAATTGTCGAAATCGTGTTGTGTAGTAGCAGATATACAACTAAAGATGATGATTTTGTAGTTGAAGAAAATGTTGGAGGTAGATTATTTCACACGAAAGAAAAACATGGGGATTTTTTAAGAATATATATATATTAATTGTAAGTCAAATTCATTTTTTTTATATAAGTCAAAGAAAATTAATACCATATGCTAATCAAAACGAATTACAATTAAATAGTGAGTTGATGCATGTGGTATTAATTTTCTTTGACTTATAAAAAAATTCAAATTTAATGACAATAAAACTTAAACTTATACGCATCACTATTCGGATATATAATTAGTATTCCTTTTTGTTATTATATCCACAACGTTTTCCATTAATAGTCATTAAAAAATTGGCACAAACGTTTCCTGGATCTGAAATTGATTTTAATTAATTAATTAATTAATTATACTTGAAATTAAATATCACTAATACTGGACAAATATGTATTAATTAATTTTTTGGTAAGACTAATTATTAATTAATTAATTAATTAAGCTTATCAGCATAAAATCAGAATGATTAATAAGTTATATACATGGAATCGTCCCTCTAGGAATTTAGCTCCATTTTTATGATTTTTAGCTTTAATTAATCAATTTGTTGTTATTAGTTATTATCTGTCGGTTTTTTTAAAATAAATAATTTATCAAATTATTAATTATGTATATTTTTGCTGTTACATCGTATTATTAGTTATTATATTTTGTCTGAATAATAATATACGAGAAAATTTTGGTGAAAAGCTCCAAATTAAACTTTTGAGAAACAACAATTTGTAGACTAATAAAAACTTTTACCAAACACATAAATTTTGGAAGAGAAAAAGCTAAGTATTCACGTGAAAAGTTAAACTAAATCCCACTTAGTTAGCTAGAAAAGCTAACTCAGCTAGAAATTAATAGCGTTAATATTGGATAGTGTATATAATCATATACAATGTTATTAATTTATGGCACGATACCATGTTCTATACGAAAAAAAAATGTACGAGATATGACTCGTTTGATATGGTTGTCATCTTATTACATTTATAGTGTATATAAAAATCGGTTTTTATAATTTTCTATGTTTGATTTGGATTCGGTTCGGTTCAAAACCGATTCGGGTTCGGTTGGTTCAAAACCGAACCAAACCAAAACAAAAACCAAATATAGAAAATTATAAAAACCAAAATCAAACCAATATACATTTGGTTTGAATTGAACCGAACTAGTTTGGTTTGGTTCTGGTTCGGTTTCAAACCAAAAATTTTCCAAATTTTTGAAATTTAAATCAATTATCGTTAAAATTTAAAATTGATGAAGTTTTAAGATATTTCATGAAGTTATTTTGAGTATTAAAAATTTGAAACTTGTGTTTGATGAATTTATAAGCTTATTTATTATTTAAATAATATTTTTTCTAAAAAAATAATAATCTGATATAACCACCGGTTGAACCGGTAATACCACGTACCAGTAGCTTCACCGGTTTAATGTCCGGTATGGTTATGATAACATTGTGAAATATAGGTATATATATTAATAAATAACAATAAAAAATAAATAAAAACTTCTTTTGTTGTTAAACTAAAAATAAATAATTAAAAATTATTTTCACTATGTAATCATGAAAATTAAAAAAGATTACAAAGTGGAAACACTAACTCGTTCAATATCGAAATTATAAGTGATAAGAATAATTTGTTCACCATATATATACCTTTGCATGCATTAAAGAATTACAATACATTCAACTTTATGAGGAATAATGGACCAATAAGTTCCAATCTAGAAAAATTAAATAAAAGAAAAAATATAAAATTATTAAGAAATAAATCACTTAATTATGTCAACAAAACATTTCGTGACAAAAAACAAATAGCTTAATTAATCATATATGTATAAATGAAGAATTTGTTATCAAATTTTTTAGTCAAAGAGATGACATTATATCAAACAATAAAAATACATTTTACAGACCTTCTCACGTTGATACCGTCGGAATCTGTATTTGATAGACAAGTCGCAGACTTTTGCTTGAGTTCTTCCTCATTTATTTCTTAATTGGATTTGTCATCTTTTAGAGTTTTAATTTGGTGGATGATGATTTTTGGATTTTGTCAAGGTGAAATAATATGTCTGAAAACACACACTACAGAGCAAGTGTACTATGTCGTTCAAGTAATATAAAATAAAAAGGATGTCGATCGCACGGAGATTATGTATGCTAATCCTAAATGCTGTCAGGTTTCTATTAATTAAACTGAGAAAATTATATCGTTGATTGCAATTAATAAGATAAAATCTACTGCTAATTAGCAAATTAAATAAAATAATTTAAACTAAGATTGAAATACAATTGGATAAAAATCAATGGAAAAATTAGCTAAGGCATATGGTTTTACTTCGCATTAGAACTGTCAAAATGGGTAGTGACACGATAATACGATTCATTTAACTCGGAATTTAACGGATTAGGGTTGGGTTTATAAGGGTTAGTGTCGGAAAAGGGTCGATACTTTTATGACACGAGATAAACAGGTTGGATCACGAGTCAACCCATGAACCTGTATAACCCGTTTAACAAATTAGTAATTTTGACTAATATGAAGGTTAAAACTACCATTTGCACTTGAAAGCTAATAGTATAAATTTATTATTTCTTCACTACTTCCAAACCCTTATTCATTGTGATTTAATGGATATTTTTAGACTATAGTAGGCTAGTAGCTATTATAGCTCTTGATGTAGAAATTGCAGTTTCGGAGGGACTGCATGAATGAGATATAAAAACTTCACCAGATATTGTTTAATTAGTAAAAATGCAGAAATTTAAATTAATTTTTACTTTCTATTGCCTATTTACAAAGTTGCATGTTTAATCGAATTGATGAATTTATGTTAATTTATTTTTAGAAGTGTAATTGTTATTTTTATAGATAATGTGGTTTAATATTGAATTGATCTATAAATAATCTATTTTTTGTTACTATAAATAATCTATTTTTAAATAAATGGGTTGAACATGTTAATAGTGTCAACCTGTTATAATATAGTGTCGTGTACTGTCAACCCATTTAATATATGGGTAGTGTCAGTGTTGACCTTATAAGTGTCACTAAACAGTATCAACACGACACGAACATGACACGCGAACCCATTTTGACAGCCCTACTTAGCATTCATTCTAGCAATTTCCTCAAGTTATACAATTAAACTTATTAAATTCTCAAGAGGCGCATTCCTAAAGCAATTAACACCGGTTAGAGCTGCTAACTCTAATTCTCAACCTAAATACTTAAACTGGTTCGGTCTTAAGCAATTAGTTTGCAAAGCATTAAGCATACGAAAACTTAGCACAAACTAGGGAGCTACAAAGCAATGGCCATATATTTGTCATGTTATGAAATTCCGTTAATTCAGTCATTTGGTCAATTATGAATTAACTACGAACTTTGAAATAAATGGTCACACATTCAAAACTTTAAGCAATCATTACATAATAATGGAAAAATAACAAGAACTTAATTAGATTAAACTAAAGAAATTACATGAAAATCCTACTAAGCTCCACCATAGTCTTAGCTATGGAAGAATTAGTTCATGATTGAGCTATAAACAAATGAACAAAATACAGAAAACATGATTAAAAGAGTTAACAATAAACTAGGAAGATAGAGATCCCAATGGTGGCTTGCGGAGAGAAATCGAAGAAGAAAAATTGTGGATTGAACTTTCAAAACTCTAGTTTCCTTGACTTCCTTAAAAATCACGTTCTCTTGGTGTAGAGAGCAAAAATCAAATTGCTGCCTTGATGAATGAATAGAATAATCCAACCCCCTCTCAAATTTCTCCAAGAGAGAGGAAAGAAAAACCTAATTAGGAAATAACTATTCCCAAAATTAATAATAAAATAATCTTAACTGAAAGTTATTCCTAAAATAAAAATATTAATTAAAAGTTATTGCTCCCTATAATAATTACAGAAGGAGAAGAAATAAAATAGCCCAAAGTTAAAAAGTCAGAACTCCTAACCCTAGTTGGAGTACAAAATTCGTAATTCTGCAGCCCGGACGTGTCTTAAAACCAGTCAGCTTCTGTTTCTCAAAAATTCTTCAGTTTTAGCTCTCCATAAAACATGCTCATACCTTAGAACTTCCTTGCTCTTCCAAATAACATGTTTAAGCCCCAAAAATAGGAGATTTAACCTCCAAATATTCAAATTCCAACTTTAATGCCAACAAATAAAATTGGCTTCCGTGTGCTTTATTATTATTGATGTGTTTGTTTGGATTTGTTGTATCCATATCTTTGTACCTATAAAAGTTACCTTTATAATTTATTATGGAGTGTTTTTCTTTTACTGGCTTATTGAATGGAATTGATTTGAACTGAATTCTCATTAATACTCAGAAGTAGTTACTGTAATCCATCTTGACATAAGTATTGAATAACTAGAACATAGTTCTACTTGGATTCGTAATCACTGCCCTTCAAGGTGAAAGGGAGGATGACCCAATGTTCAGTTTGTCGCTGAGCCCAATAAATATTTTATTTGAAAAAAGTCATTTAAAAAAAAAAATAGTAATAAACAAAATTTACACAGAAAAACAAAGAGAGAAACACATGAACAAGTAGTTCCATTGGGGACATGAAAATAAATCACTCTCAAAAGAATATGCTATATGAAGAAAAGCAATGCTCTTCAACTCTCAGGTCCACCTTTTCCTTTTTATTAATTTTAACTAGTCAACACTTGACATGTTAGCGCTGAGCATATGAAGGTGCTGGCAGAAAAGGAAATGGTGCAATAGAAGCATATGATACAGGCGGCCGCGCTTGCTCATCCCCAACTGTATGCCTTTCTTTCCACTTCTTGTTCTCGTTTCCAGAATCTACTCGAAGAGCTTCTGAGGCAGATGCGAGCTCACTGTCTTCTGCAATACCATGCTCGTTATCAAAGTGTCGATGCAACAGAAGTCCCGACATGAATACAGGAAGGTAGAGGAGACTGGCATGAAACATTTTTCTAGCCTTTGGTATTGTTCGGTCTCGATAAAATGAATATGCAGAAGCAGTTATGGCTAGAGTCAAGAGTGACGATTCAAGACAAAACCAGCCAGAAGTCAAACCCCCTACACAAATAATATTCAGTAAATCAATCGCCCAAATGAGATGATGCCTTCGGCATTTTTCATTGTAACACGTCTAACATGAAGCTATAATTTACATAACAGTATATTTAGAAAAACCAAAAGTTAGTTTATGGAACTAGACTAAGGTGTTATATGTCAAGACCAGACGTGTTAAATTTTATGCTAAAAACTAAGAACTGTGTACAACTTCCTTCTAGATGAATTAAGAACTGCAAGAGCTTGATTTGAATTTTATTAGATTAACAAAGATGTCATTTCTGCTTAAAATGTGTTTTGTGTTTGATTTCCTTAGTTCAATGACGATGCACAAGAAAAATTAAAAAGAATGATCCGAAATCAGTGACTATACAACAAAACTATACCAGTAACATAATGAAGTTAATATTCCCAAAACAAGTCTTTCATTACACATGACCGGAATAATAATAACAGATTATTCCGTCATTTTTTATGCTCAAAGGAGAGTCCCATATCCAAAAGAAATGTGTAGCAGAAAAACTGGCCTAAGAAGCCTAAATGAAGAAATCATGCACTAGAAAAATTATTCCACCACATAAGGCATTCTGCAATGAAGGGATATGGAGAGTTGGACATAATTGTTGTACAAGCACGATGTATTGCTGTTCTACTGGTTATAATCAAATACCTCTAGGATATAACGGAGTAACATTATCTTGCATGGAACAAACAGATAAAGGGACAGATAGGTCCCCATACTTGGCTAGCAGGTTAATTTGGTCAACAATGAATTTTAGGTATCAATTTACTCCACTTGGAAAATTTTTGGTCAAATTAGTCCATAAGTAACACGTGTCCACATATGATTGGTGGTTTTTTATCAGTATCAATTTTTGATGCTGACAAATGCTATCTTGGACTAATTTGGCCAAAGATGTGACGCTGAAGGGTTAAATTAATACTTAAAAGTTCATTTTGGAGCAAATAGACCCGGCAGGCCAAGTTGACCCAAATCCCCAGACAAACCATGAAAAGGAAAGGAGAAAGAATTAAGCATTTTGTCAATTGACAGGAACTCACATTGATATGCTAAAAAACCCAGCGGAAACAAATACAGGCAGTTCCTAAGGGTAACTGAGGCAGTTCTCAGACCAGAAGCATCAGCAAAAGAGAGCATCTTATACCTGAAAATGCCATACACAACAAAATATTTTAAAAAGGTGGGAACTCTGAAAATATCTTATACATGAGGTCACCACCTCCACCAAAATTATTGTGCAACTATCATCCATATCACAAATTCCCATGTCACCAACTTGTTCTTTCATGAAAAAAGAAACATTATTCCTGTCAATTAGAGATTATATACCAGTACAGGTAATTAGGTTTATCAGAGAACAGTTTTCACAGCTGTTTTTATATTTAAACTGAGAACAGATTAGCAAAAAAATTTAGAATCACAGCATATGCACATACCCTCCAGCAATATAATCATTACGGCATAAATATGCAAGGGCCATGAAGTGAGGAATTTGCCAGAAATATAGTGCGGCAGGAAGAATCATCGCATTGAGTGAGACATTGCCAGCAGCAGCAACCCACCTGGAAAAAACAAGCAAGCAAAGCACGAGCCAGATGCAGGGTTAGACAATTCAATAGTAAGGGTAGAACTTAAGTCCTTAATGATAGGGAAAATCCAATATGTGCATGATAACAGGTATACCCTGATCAGGTCTTGGTGTAACCAACCGTTACTTTTGATGCACAGACACATTCAGAAGACTACATTTCACGTTTCCATCTAAGGATTACTAAATACAGAGCACCATATAAGGATTAATAATAGTGATTAGAGTAGAGCAATTTCGATTCTCCTTATCCGAGCTGAGGGTGAATCGAGAAATGGTACTTCTGTTTTCAATTGTAGGCATATCAAAGCAAGTATTCTGTTTTTTTTTTTTAAAGACATTCACTGTTGTTAAGTCGTTCATGGTATTTGCTATAATGATAATAATAACAAATAATAAAAATAAACATATTAAAGGCAGTTGATATTAATTATATGATGTTTTTTCTATAATTTGTAGTAAAATCTACTTTTATAATTTATAAATGTACCCTTATATTTCTATTTTTTATACATGCCCCCACATATCCGTGTCATTGCAACATAGACCCGTAGTTTAAATGACAAAAAGTTCTACAAGAAAACATATGCAGTCAAAAAGGCAAATACTGAGAAAGAAATTAGTAATTACCCTAGGAGGGGTGGAATAGCACCAACAATTGCCCCAACCCATGTGTTGACTGGGTGAATCTGCTTCAATGGTGTGTAGATAAAAGCATAAAGAATAAGGTTGGAAGCTCCAAGCCCAGCAGCAAGCAAATTGGCCTGCAATCACCTTGTCATAGAAGCTGCTACGTTAATCACTCAGCTTAAGCAAATTAGTACTTACACAAGGATGCTGACATAGAATGAAATTAACTTCAACACATTCAAACCCCTTGTGATCTCAAATCCCCATCAATAAAAATGAAGCCTTCGAGAAAACATGGTAGTAAGATTGTAATTATATGGTCACCTTGCATGCCAATAAGGCAGTACCAGCCAAACCAACGGAAGATGCCCAGGTCAAAGCATGAGATTTTGTAATACGCCCAGAAGGTAGTGGCCTTAGCCTTGTTCTTTTCATTTTGGCATCATTATTAATCTCAAACACCTAATAACATGAAATACTCAAATCCTTGAACTGAAAATGCAAAATAGTTCAGGTATGTATGAAAGCCAAATAAATAGAAATGTAGCAGCAATCAAACAGTACAAGCTTAAAGGACCAACAGCCTGTATAAGATTGGCAGAGACAATTAAAGACTGAACCCACACAAGCAGCACTGAGGTCTCCTAATCCAAAAATCAAGCTACTTCTCTTTTTTTTTCCTTTTCCTCCTCCCAGTTCTTTTAGCTATTCTGGTCTTGACAGTGGAAGTATGTTTACAAGGAGATTAACTAAAGTTAGAATCTACCAGGCTGCATTATGGATTTCCATCCTTCTCTACCTATTTTTCCTGCTACAGATAATCTCAGAGCACATAATTCTACTTTGAATAAAATGTTTCTTGAACTTTCATCAACTCCTATTCTAATTAAATAGTGGGACAGAGCACATTGATTAGACAACCTCCTAGAGTATTGACACTTTAAATGAAAACAAACGAAGAAAAACAACACCACCAACAGATATTCAGCAAAAAAAAAAATCCACTGTCCTATTGGAACTGTAAGCCTACATTTAACATATTTCATAACACCACTCCAACTATCTGAGAGAAGGAAAGAAAAGTTAAGGAACTGATTATGAAGTTATAAATATGGCAATATTGAAAACATTTTATGAACTTCAATGCAGTCTAAGAAGTAAAATCACAAATTAAACAAATCCAGTTTTAGTGTTATTTACATAGGATCAGGAGGAAATAGCTTCATAATAGCTCTAGTTTAACTGTGTGACTAAGCTACATGCTAAAGCACACCATGAGCAGTAATCACTTTTAAGCACTGAGCACCTTCTATATTTGCAAGTTGAGGAGCATAAATAAATTATTGCTCTATAAATTTCTTAACTTGGCCACTTGATGCTGGTCAAAGTAGATAGTATAGAAGTTCAACCAAAAAAGAAGAAAGATAGTAAAAAGTCCAACCCAAAAGAAGAAAGAAGTTCCTTTAGTAAATTATCCTTTCTACTGAATAGCTTCAGTCTGGTTTAGCAATTTGATTAAAAAAAAAAAACTAATGTTTTGATTGTACCATTTGCATAACAAAGATTCACTTTTCACCATTTTCTTTCACTTCCTGGTACATATAGTATTTTCCCTTCCTAGCTTCACTAAGAAACTTAATACTTGAATTCTACATCTGGGGTTTGGTGCTCAAAGGAAAAAGACAATTGAGAAACTGAACAGCCTATATGTATATAGAGCTCTAAATAAAAATGTAATCAGACATATATTTTACATCAGACAAATAGATTTGGTTCTCCAATTACACATATTTCTCAGAAAACCATATTACCAAATGCTACAGTAGAACTATCAGATGCAAAGCAAGGCAACAGTAAAGTGTAGCACTTCACATGAATATTACAAAAAATATCAGTAAACCTGATTTAACGAGTTAGCAGATGCAGCAACCATCATCGTACCAGCACAAGTCCAACACAGTCCAGCAAAATCAATTGTACTTCCACTTCCAAGAACATATCCCGTTCCAGAAGTTGCAACGACTAACATGCTGAAAAGAAGTACATAAAATCAATAAAAATAAACTCCCAAGACTTCAATAAAAAATTGTGCAGACAAAACATAAATTAGTGTATAAGATTAAGATGTACAAATCAAGTATTATATAAATACAACTTTTATATGAATTTTGTGCCCGTTAATTTCACAAATCAATAATAAACACCCACGAGTTCAATAGAGAATTGTACAGTCAAAACCACAAATTAGTTATAGGATGTACGAATCAAGAGTTATCTACTATAAATAGAACTTCTAAATGAATTTTACGCCTGTTAATTTCACAAATCAACGGCACCTGCTAACTTCAAAAGCTTCACTCGATTTGTAAAGAGAACAACTTGCTCTAGAACCTAGTAACTCATATCATAGAACTACAGCCAATACAAGTTATACAATAAAGAGAATAAATTGAAAGCAAGACCTGAGGCGAGCTTTCGACAGCTCCCAATAGCAACGGCCGTACCGGCGCGCCAACTGCAAAGCAGAAGTGAAAGGCGAGAGATCGGCAGCCGCAATCGAGGAAGATGAGGAGAAAATTTTGATTCCATCAGATTTTCTATTCAGAAACCCGGAACTTAAGCACTCTGAAGGTGAATCGGCGGCGGATATGGCTGTGGCAGCAGCGGAAGAATTAACAGCGGAGGATGACGATGTACAGCGGGAAAGAAATTGCCGTGAGCCGAATACAATAGCGTCTGCAGTGAAAATAGAGGAAGACAAAGATCCATGGTGATAGAAATTAGGGTTTGATAGAAGCTTCGATGAGAAACTCGCCGAGTTCCTCCACATGGCGTCTTGAAATTTCCGGCCAGAGACTGAAAAACGCGGTAAAGTTGACGCTACATTCCTCTCCTCAACAAAACCCGATAAAATGTATTACAGGCACAGCTTAGCAATGCTTAATATTACTTAATAACTAAATAAAACGTGAAAATTAAAATTTGGTGATTAAATTATTTGTTTTTTTTTAAGGGAAAATATTATTAATTGATCAAATTACTATTTATTTATATTTAAAAATAGAATGCAACCACATAACTTTTTTTTTAGAAAAAAAAAAAAAGAATTTATATCGTACCTAATTAGATATGTAATTCATCTTACTTTTAATTTTTTTTATTTATTTGTTTTTAAGTTATTAACATTAGGTTTTTTTTTTTCGTTTTATCTTAATCTTTATCCGTGATAAACATTTACGATTTTATATAATTGTACATTTAATTTATGAATATTTTTGAAATATTTTTTACTCATTTTGTAAATGAAATAAGTTCTATAGTAGTAAATTATAATTTCATAACTATATAAAAATTAATAAATCAGTTACTTAATATTAAAAAAATTAAGAATATATAGTTAAAAAGAAACTAATAGAAAATAGAAAAAGTAATATAGTTACCATTACAAAATATAATGGAACATAATTTTATTATTATAAACTTTATTTAATCCAATTTGATCATTAAGATATTAACTTTAACAAAATGAATAAAGAGCTAAAAGGATAAAAACTTAAAAATTATATAATTATTATATAAAATATGAGCATTCACTGGTATAATATGTAAAAATATATTATTTACCGTAAAACCTGTAGTATACTTTACAAAATGTGGCTATAAGCGGCCCATCCGAGGGGTCCAAGGCTTAACCATTTGGGCCTTTTCAAAATGGGCTCTACTTCAATTGGGTATCATCCTTATAATTGGGTAACCCATCCCCAATTGACCAGTTTAATTACCTAATCTCAATTCAAATTTGATGTACTCTATTTACACAAGAGTTGGCATAGAGTTTATATGCTCTTCATTTCATAATTTATTAGGTTTCATAAAATTTCAACCTCTCTTATGCTTTTAGGCACAAGAATCAAAACCCATGTTAAATTTTTTTTACTTAATTCTTTCAAATAAGCATCGATCAACAAACACATTTAACATTGACAATTTCTTTTCCAAAAATCAAACACCAAAAATACATAGATATTTAAATTACAAATTATGCAAACTACATGATGATCTTAGAATGTGACTGTAAGGTTGTTGATTTCCTGACGGGAAAATATAGTGAATTTATGGATTATTATGTGGTGAAAATATCAAAAGACTACTGCAAAGAGAATATAATGTGAAAAATATATCTACCAAGAAGGGAATTAAACAGCTTTGAAGTATGAATTTACTCAACAACTTGGCATTCTGATGGGAGAAGACATTTGTGGCCCTGCTCTCAAACACTCCAACAATGCTATGAAGTATAATATCATAGCAATAGTTGCATTTCTCATTGCTAGTGCAGTTAAAGTCCTGTTTTCGGGTATGGGGAATATTTCACGCAACTGGTGTAATTCTATCTACCGGTTGCATGCACGTCTTATGAGCCTGTTATCCCTTCGGCAGGTTTGTAGCAGCGGTGGCTGCCATTCTCGCTTCAATTGTTGATTCGTTTTCAACTATGGGATTGGGACTTGAAAAAGGTAGTGTATGCACGTCTTATGAGCCTGTTATCCCTTCGGCAGGTTTGTAGCAGCTGTGGCTGCCATTCTCGCTTCAATTGTTGATTCGTTTTCAACTATGGGATGGGGACTTGAAAAAGGTAGTGCATGCACGTCTTATGAGCCTGTTATCCCTTCGGCAGGTTTGTAGCAGCGGTGGCTGCCATTCTAGCTTCAATTGTTGATTCGTTTTCGACTATGGGATTGTGACTTGAAAAAGGTAGTGTTATGACCTATATGAACTATGGAAGGGAAGAAGATGATTAGAACATAGGCTATGGACATTGGTTTTGACATGTGCAACAGAAAAAGATTTTTCAGTTGAGTTTAATTACCTATCTTTATGTCTACCAAAGTAGCATTTATGCTCCGCATTTCATAGTTTATTAGAATTACAAAATTTCAATCTCCCTTGTGCTTCTGGGCCCATCCAGGCTAAATTTCAAAATTGACAATTTCTTTTCCAAATGCACAAATCTTGAATTCCAATCTAAAAAAAACCAAATATCACATATCTGATCGTAGATGAAGACAAATTGCGTTTTACTTTATCAACCAGGAGTAGCAAGAAAGAACTGCGACTGAAGAACATCACGCGCATTTAAGCATCATCAAGAAACTCCATAAGGCAGTAGTGCAGCGGCCACAATCCTCCCTTCTTCGTTCAGAATGTTGTAAGTTGACGCTGCATTCCTCTGTAACAAAACCAAGCCAAACATTACAAGATTAGCAACCCCTAAGTTGCTACTACATGGCAATTGCAATGTGCAAATTATATGTTTATTCCCAGGAAATAGAACGTCTTAAACCCGTTTCTTGCTACTGCAACAACGCAATTCAGCAAACTTGATAACTATGTAAGGAGAACCTTTGTCCCATGAGCAATTTTGATTGTAATAGAAAAACCAAAGAGATATAAGATTGAATATACTCTCTCTCAGAAGCTGTTCGATGGTGGTATTCTGCGACTCACATTGTTATCTTATCTAAAGCACAATTTCCATTTTACAGACCTACTGTCTCTTCGAGAAGCCCTTTACTAGTTTGAGTTAAGTCTCACATTGCAATGCCGTCGAAAACAGTTTCCATTCTAGAAACACATGAGGTATACGATTAGAGATCTATTTTCTCTGTTAGAAGCTGTTTACTAGCGAAGTTTATTCCTTACGTTGCAATGCTATCAAAGACAAGGAACAAAACAATCTCTGAACACATAAACATAAAAAAAAAAAAGCATTGAAATTACCGAGTCAACTGTTTCTAATTTCATGCCAGTAGACCGAATGAAGCGCCTGACTTCAGGATCTACATGTTGAATATACCTCCCAGAACCAATAATTAAGATCTCTGAAATAAATCCACAAATAAAAATAAAAAGGAAAAAGGAAAAGAAATCTAATTAGCCACAGAAAAAAATTAAAAAGTGATTCATCAAATTTATGTGTAACGAGGAGAGATGAACAGAATATGCAAAAGGACCATGTCAGCAAATATGAGAATAATAAGGCACAATTTTTATCATTAGTATATTCATAGATTTCTAGAGCATGTGCTGCATAACTCTTAAACTAGCATTCCAAAGACATGTAACACCGGGTTGGAATAATCTCTCAACTCTCAGAAATCATCTATTTTGACTATTTGTCACGACCCAAGGAAACAACAGCATAAATCTGAATAACCCAAACTTACAAAGTAAACATGATTATCTCACCCAAGGGTCCACTACGGCAGTTCGAAATTCTAATAAGAAGTCCCAATAATCAAATGAATTGAACAGTTATTCAACAAATTTAAGCAATGTTCAGAGAAACCAATTCAAGTAATTTTGAATAGTCATATGGGTTTCCCCTTCCATATTCATTCATGATATCTCCAGGAACACCAAGCACGATAGTTTGCTTATATGTGATAAAATAGGGAGCATTTAGAGAACTCGAAAATATTGGGAATTTTGCATACATAAAACAAGACAAAATTATCTGCAGAAGACTCACTCAGGGATACACACCACTGGAGGTAATCATTGCAAGGACTTGGCCATTATCTATGACCTATGACTCAACAATAAACCAAGGATTACGTATTATTTTGAAACTAAAGAGACACATTAAACCCTTTTGGGTACAATAGCCAAAAGAACAACTGAACAAAGTCCTCTCTTTCTGCAGTCAATTACAAATAAGTTGAAAAAGAATAACCATGTATCATTACTGCAAATGAGTGAGAACAAATACGAACTAAGTTCATACTACACATTAGTAAACTGTAATTTTAAGCATGTGAGGAAAGCTATGTTTACAGCATTGACAGAGAAACTTCTAGTATCTCTTCCATGTTCCATATGTGCAATAATGAACTCTCACCTGGAATCGGCCGCATAATTTGGAAGATGGATAAACTGCATCAAAGAGCAAAATGATGCAGTGTAAGATATAGATGGCCAATCACCATTCACATACAAACAGGTGAAATATATGTAACAGCACAGCACAGTAGTTTTACAATTAATGGAGACTTGTTATGCTATTATTGATCTTATGCAGAGCAAAAATTATTCCAAAGCAGAAATTGGAAGGGACTAAGCGGCAATATTGCAGGAAATATAAAAGAAAGGAGAATCAATTTACAACCCAAAAAAAAAACACCCTGAGTATCAAACAATTCAGCTCTGGATTTGGCGAAAGAAGTTCATACAATTCAAAAACCCTAAACAATAAAAAAGGAAAAAAGAGAAAACCTTTCAGGAGTAATCTGAGAGAAATTCTTGGGAGACCAAGATAAAAGTAAATTGCCGACGCAAAGCAAGCTACCTTCATAATCAACTCCATTAACCTTAAATCCTGTGTCAGTATACCTAATCGAACACAAATAAAACACAAAATACAATCAAAATTTTACAATTCACTATTAAAAACAACAAAAGAGAATACAGAATACAGAATACCCTTGAAAGCGAAGCTGGTCCTGAGGGACGTTGTCGATAAGATTGATCTGATCGTAGAGAGAAAAAGCGCGTCTAAGAGATGGCAAAGTTGCAACCTTTCCTTCTACAGGAACCTTCCGGAGGCTCTGAATCAGCTTGGGCAGTGTTGAAACGGCTCTCTGTCTTGTAATTGCCATATCCCTTCTTTCTCAACACTGCTTCCACCATTTCAGTTTGGGCTTTAACGTTTTGTGCCTTACAATAGTCCATATATGTTTTTGTTTTTAATTTTTTTTATTTTATTTTTCTTTTGTGTGATAAAAGAAAAGTTAAAATTTAGGCTAAATACATATGCGTCCCTTTTAACTTTAATTTTTGAACCGTTTGACTCCTTCAACTATTTTATCGATCTATCTAACCCCTCATTTAAAGGTAAAATACATATGTAGCCCCTTCAATTTTGATTTTTGAGCCGTTTAGCCCCCTCAACTATTTTAGCAACCTATCTAACCCCTCATCTATTTTAAAGTGGTATTTTTAAACCTTTGAGTGAACATAACCAGACACAACAGAGTACCATACATTACACGCGTCCGACACTAAAACATGTAGGATACACGCTGGAAACTATCTTCTATCTAATTAATATTACAAACTATTACAAAGTGAAGATTTCCCAGCAATTAATTAAACTCAAGAGGAGGAAGAAATACTACACATCAGCAATTTGAATGTCTAAAAATACCATTTTAAATAGATGAGGGGTTAGATAGGTCGCTAAAATAGTTGAGAGGACCAAGCGGCTCAAAAATAAAAGTTGAAGGGGCTACGTATGTATTTGGCTTTTAGATAAGGAGTTAAATAGGTCGTTAAAATAGTTGAGGGGACCAAACGGCTCAAAAATTAAAGTTGAAGGGGCCGCGTATGTATTTAGCCTAAAATTTAATAGATTTTAGGGAAAAGTTAAAATTTACAATTTTTTTAATAGATTATGACGTGATTATTAAGTTGATGAGTCCAATCTTATCTCCTTTTTGCATCTTAATTTGATCAATTGATTAGAAATTAGTCAAAACACCCTTTACATGACAATCTTATTCAATAATATAATGTAAATTTATAATGTTATTTAATAAGATTATGCAAGTTTATATCAATTAAGGTGCCTTGACCAGATTTAAATCGGTTAAGCAAAGTGTCAAGCTTAGGACCAGTTTGGGATTGCTGTTTGTGAAAGTGCTGTCAAGAAAAGCTAAATTTCATTGCTTTTTTTAAAAGTAGTTTTAATTGTTTTTCCAGTGCTTTCTTGAATACAATCTGGCTTTTACCAATTGTGTAATTGAAACTCCTTTCTGCATTCCTAAAAACAACTTTCTGCCAAAGTAAAATTCCCCTTGTTTTGACTAAAAGCTCAACAACCCCAAACTGACCCTTAATATTAAAAAAACTTCCAATATAAAAAAGCCATATAAAAATATTTTTATCAAATTATAAAAATATATAAAATATGTAAATTTGTAACACAAAATATAGAGACGCATAAGATAGCAACTAAATACTATGTGTTAAATTATGTCGCTTTTCGCAAAATCATCAAACCATAGTTCTAAATTATTTCATAAGTATTGTGTGATTCAGCAAATATATTATGAGCAATTTCATTTTCTTTTTGAAGATGTTAGGATTATGGCTCTTGCGTTAGCAATAAAAGAATTTTACTTTACCGTTAATTCTGTTAGTACAGCGAAAGGATATTGTCTTATCAGACTCGAACCGATTCATCTACCAAAAGAAAAAAAGCATATGATTTCGTTAAAAGCAATATTATTCTGTCAAAAAAATTTAGAATACTGAATCTGCCTCTTTTCTCTACAAGCTGCTAAACTAGGGTGCTATAATCTAATCTGATTCAAGCTAAATAAAACTCAGGTACAACCAACTAGCAAGAAACCAAATCCAACTCTTGCTGAAAACAAGTATTTCTGTGTGTGTGTATATATATATATATATATAGAGTACTGGTTGTGGTCTATGGAGATTATATATTGCATAAAAGTTAAAGACTTATGAGCCGTTATTCTGAATCGTCAGCGAACCACACCTCTCTTCATTGTTTGCCTGATCGCCCGAAATTTTTCTAAGAGAACGATATTGCAATCGTACGTTCTCACCAGTTCCGATGATTTTAAGCAAGTACCTGTAAGCAAGAATTATCAATTACCTTCACAGTTAATCACTCAAAAATGTAAGCAGACTCGTTAACAATTCTTCAATGATGCATCATCGGTATCAGCTGATGACTAAAGGATACTAGATTATCAAATTAAAAGCACTGCACAAACTACAATTCCAAATTGTACAAATCTAGCCCCATAACTTCAATTTCTTATCGTCTCTGCTCTTATCGACACTGGTATTATTGAAACTCACTGTCGCAACTCACTATCATTGATCACAACTACTCGAAAGCTCTTGTTTAACAAAGTGCAAGGAAGGTCCTTAACTCACCAGCCATTCAGACATTGTGAAGTGATTATTGCTTCCTTTCCGACAAATTTTTCTGGCGTTCTTCTATTTCCCTGTAAAATTCAGCATGCCGTTCAAATTCCATATCAAACTGAGTAGCAAGAGAGTGCATCATCAACAGTAAATAACAGAAGAGTGGTAAAACCGACCTTAATTACTACTTTCTCATTGACAGAAAACGGATACTGCACACCCCTAAGCAAACTTTCATCAGCTGTAACATCTCCATTCTCCTAAAGTATAATGAAAACAAAAACAAGAATAAATAAATTTCTTTCAGTTTCAGAAGAGTAGTTGTAAGAGCATAATTTACTCGCAGTAAACCAATTAATAATACAAGAATTAAATAAATTGCAAAGAAAATTTTTTTTGCAACATGCTATTTTTTGAATTACATTTCGCAGATAGCACATGAATATCGTCTATTTTCCTCAATTCCAGCTTCAAGAACAATCTCTCATAATTAAATGGCAAAACACATAATTTGGCCCCAACAACTTTCAAGTTTCTTCTATGACAACAACAATAACAACCACCGAACCTTCATTTTACTAATTTTGGATCGACTTTACAAAATCCACGGAATTCCAATCAGTCTGTTTTAAAAATACAATCTTTAGAGAGGTGTAGCTCTTGAAGAAGATCATTTCAGAAGTTTTAAGACCTCAAATTTGAATGTGCTTCTCATATATATCCTTGATTTATACTCATAAGGAATTTTTTGGTAGTGTTAAAGAACACAAGGCATACACTGAAATAGTATGGCCCTTCAAAAAGGCAGGCTGTGTAAGAAAAGTTATTATTTTCTGCTATCTGTTAAAAAAAAAAAAAAAAAAAAAAAAAAAAAACTCAAGAAATGAAAAATTAAGAAATTTGAGGGCTCAAGACAACTGAAATGCGAGTATTCAATAAAAAAAATCAGGGATCAAACAGGGTGCTTTTCCTATATAAATTACTGAATGTGTCACATATAGCAGGAGAATTAAAAGGAATTTGTAGGAATTAGTTACTGATATTGTTATTTGGCATGTGTTTTCTGTTATGCTATTTTGTCTGCTAGTGATGCCAGCTGTGGAAATCCAGTTGGCTATTTTATAACTGTTTCTGACCTCAGCTATACTAAGCTGTGTATTTAGGTCATGCCTTTGTAATGGCAATCTATCAATGAAAAATACCAGAATTCTATTCTTCTTTCCCTACTCTCTCTCTCTCTCTCTCTTATTTCTCTTTTCTATTTCCTCTCTTCCTCTCTCAACTCTCATTTTGCCTAACTAACAAACTGATTCAGGCTGTGATTCAGGTTGTGGATCTGACATTGGTATCAGAGCAAGGTGTTCCTCCGGCCATTTAATTCTGGAATGGTCAACAAATCCCGTGCTACTGCCCAGAAAAACTTGGAAGCTATGGAAGCTCTCGAACAACAGCTTAAGGCCTTGACAACTCAGTTTTATGATCGATCCGAGTCAACTGCAGAGCAGCTTGAAAGAATACATGGCCAACAAGCTGAGCAACAGAAGAAAATAGAGCTTCTTCTCATGGAGCAGAATCGCCTTAGGAAGGAGCAGATCGATTCACATCACGCACTAGAGCAGACTATGCACAACTCTCTCTCTACCCTAGCCAAACTGGTTCAACCCAGCCTTGAAACCACCCCTAGTCACTCCTCTTTACTCAATATTGATAAGAATGCTCCTGGAAGTCACCTTGAAAGGGGAATATTAGGAAGTAATCCTGGTCTAAATCCTAGTGGTCAATCCCATCAAGAAAAGACCCCCTTCCTAAATAAATTGCTTCCCAAGTGTGATTTACCTTCCTTTGATGGCACTGATGTAGATCTATGGATCAGCAAATGCACCAAATATTTCCAGATTTTTGATGTAACAGATGAGAAGAAAGTGTTACTGGCTGGGCTCTATTTTCAAGGAAAAGCAGAGAAGTGGTACAGGAACTGGATTCCTACAAATCCCCAGGTTCCCTGGAGTGAGTTTACATCTGAAGTGGAGAAAAGATTTCAGACGACTGAAATAGAGGATGTTGTGCAGCAGCTGGCCCAACTGAAGCAGACTACAACTGTGATAGCCTATCAAGATGAGTTTGAAGCTGTCAAGCTTAAAATGGAAAAGGTTCATCCTAACCATACTGAATCCTTTTACATTTCAAGCTTTATATCCGGGCTAAAACCTGAAATAAGGTCAGCAGTTAGATCTTATGAGCCTATAACCTTATATGCTGCTATTAAACAAGCTAAATATCAGGAGACTCATTTAAAGGATGTTATAGAAGCTATTAAACCAAAACCCACCTTCAGATCACCTTTACCAACTAAACCTTGGAACCCAAACACCCCCACCAAAAACCCCACAACTACCACCAATACCTTTACCCTGGGTTACTTCAACCTTTACCGGTTCCTCAAGGGGCTTGGAAGGATATCGCAATGGACTTCATTGAAAAACTGCCAAAGTCAAAGGGGTTTGACACTATAATGGTAGTTGTGGACAGATTTACTAAACAGGGACATTTCATTCCTTTAGCTCACCCTTTTAATGCTGTTTCAGTTGCTAAAGTCTTCCTAGATAATGTTTTCAAATTACATGGAATGCCTACTTCGATTATCTCTGACAGGGATAAAATTTTTACTGGAACATTTTGGAAGGAGTTCATGCGATTATTGGGAACCCAACTCAAATTTAGCAGTGCATATCACCCACAAACCGATGGCCAATCCGAGAGGTTGAACCAGTGTTTGGAGAACTATCTACGGAGTTTGTGCTTCTTAACTCCTAAAAGGTGGGCAGATTGGTTGGGCCTAGCTGAGTATTGGTATAATACTAGCTACCACAGTGCAATTCAAATGAGTCCGTTCCAAGCTGTTTATGGAGTTTTCCCCTCCCTTCCATCAATTCCAACTATTGACACACCTGTGGCTGCTGTGGAGGAATTTCTCAAGGAAAGGGAACGACTCAGCTCACAACTCAAAGAAAGTTTAGCAGCAGCCCAGAACAGAATGAAACAAGTAGCAGATAAACGGAGGACTGATAGAGAATTTCTAGTGGGGGACATGGTATTTCTTAAACTTCAACCCTACAGACAGGCCACGGTTGCAACGAGATTCTCTCTCAAGTTTTCTGCAAGGTATTATGGCCCATTTCCCATTATTGAAAGAATTGGCAAAGTAGCTTATAAGCTCCAATTACCCGACACTTGCAAAATTCACCCTGTCTTTCATATCTCACTTCTTAAGAAGCAACCTCACCCTTCTACACCTACCTACACTACTCTACCCCCAATGAAAGACGATACCTGGCTGATCCTACCAAAACGGGTTCTTAACACCAGAAATGTGCTCGTGGCTGGAATTTGGACACAACAATTGCTCATCCTTTGGACCGGGTTTTCAGCGGTGGATGCTACTTGGGAAGATGAGGCTACCATCAAAAAGCAATTTCCAGACTTTTATCATTCTTGGGGACAAGAATGTGCTAAAGGGGGAGGTATTGTCACATATAGCAGGAGAATTAAAAGGAATTTGTAGGAATTAGTTACTGATATTGTTATTTGGCATGTGTTTTCTGTTATGCTATTTTGTCTGCTAGTGATGCCAGCTGTGGAAATCCAGTTGGCTATTTTATAACTGTTTCTGACCTCAGCTATACTAAGCTGTGTATTTAGGTCATGCCTTTGTAATGGCAATCTATCAATGAAAAATACCAGAATTCTATTCTTCTTTCCCTACTCTCTCTCTCTCTCTCTCTTATTTCTCTTTTCTATTTCCTCTCTTCCTCTCTCAACTCTCATTTTGCCTAACTAACAAACTGATTCAGGCTGTGATTCAGGTTGTGGATCTGACAGAATGCAGCATGACAAACTCTCTTACTTATCAACCCATGTTCAACAATAAACAGGACGCAATACCAGATCTCAATATGTCATCCAGGCGTAATAATCAATGATAATACCTCTCTACAATTGTAAAACATACACAAATTACTACACATTAATGATCAAGTATATTTTGTCCATACCCTGCTTGATCTTTTGATGTGATCTGTTTGGTCACCCATTTCTTTGCGACGTTTCCGCAGAGCAGCATTGTGAAATAGTCTCCGATCATCCTCTTGCTTCACAGCTGCTGCGGCAGCTCTTAAAGCTATATACAAGTCAAAATTTTAGAAGAAATATGGATTAGAAGACAAGGAAAGGAAATTAATACACAGCCCGTATTAAACAACTAAATGAGGTTGATGTAGTAGCTAGAGAGTTAAAAATTTCAAGTTACACATAAAATCAGTGAAGACCTACCAAAATTAGGAATGGAAGACCCAGGCTCAATTTGTGCATTGCAAACAGTACATCTCGACTGTGGTGAAAAAAATAAACCTTTTGTAAGTAAGACTAAAAAAACACCAGGCCACGCATGCACATTATTATATGTACAAACAACAAACATCTTCATACATACCTATTAAAAAAAATAAAATACAAAAAAGAAAAAAGTCAACAAAATAACATGATAATCAAATCAGAATCTTAAGCCATCTAAAACCAAAAAGGAGATATCAGAAACAGTTTTAAAGATGCTTCGTTATTACATAAAATGATGCATATCCTACTCACCATTTCAAGAACTTTTTTTAGCATGAGACCTCCAAAGGAATGTCCGCATGAGAAAAACACAGCATCCTCAAGAAATAGACCTCTAAAACACCAGGAACCAAAAAGGGTCAAAAAGGAGGAGATACAGTTGACAAATTCATTGGATCTTCATAAAAATATTCAATTAGTATATATCCAAGGAATATGCAGCATAATAAAAAGAACAATATGTCAAATTTATTACACAAAACAACTACTCAATTCTTCTAGCATTTTCTACCATCTGAACTACGATATGATTCTCAACCTACTAGAACAATTTGATGGGTGACTTTCTGTTGCAACAGTTTTAAAATTTGATGATTAAAAACCATAAATCAAAGTTTTAGATCCTTCTGCAATTAATTGATGAGTTTAGTAACTAATGGTGTGTGCTTTACTCAATAGTTAAAGTGACAGTTTATCTAGTATTATTGTTCTAGGTCTTGTTAAGAAGAGATCATTTGGATTATGATGAGAAAAAAAAAATTCTCAGACTGGATTATAATTTTGGCAGGCAGGATAAAGTAGGTCCATATTGAATATTTATTTCAAATTGATAAACTTAATACCTAGGTCAATATCAGCCCAAAAATGACATATCTGAATGTAATTTATGATTTTGTAACAAAAGTGTTAGTTTGTGATCTGAGAAAAAGATGATAAGGTCTCCATGAACTTGAGTTGAAAGTTATTTTTGAACCTACTTGGCCTGTCTTTTTACAGACCAATTTGAACCTACTTGGCCTATGTGATAATGGCAGGGTAATTACCCTCTTGTTGAATTTATCTCTTAATTACAAAAAGGTACCAAAACTTCAAATTGTGATTTGTAAATTGTCATGCTCATGCCTAAGCAAAAAAAGAAAAGCACAAGAACAAGAACAAGAACAAGAACAACTTACGATAATGGATCTGAAAGAACACTTCTCAATGATGGTTCTTTAGTCAAATTATATCGACCAACCTGCAAATTCAAGATTCACTATCATATTTCATATGATAGATAGTTGAAATGGAAATTCAGTTCATGTACTTACTACAGAAAATTAGTCATTAAAGTTGATAATAACAAACAAATTTCTGGCACATAGGAGGAAATGATACAAAATAGAAATTATACTATCAAAAAGGTTCCCAAGTAGCATGCTGCATTTTTTAACTTTATCCATGTTCTATTCCCACGATCTCATAGATGATCAGTCAAATATAAAACAAGCAATGCTGCTAAAGAAGAAGCATCCTTTATTAAAGCACAATTTTTCATCTACAATTGATCTTATTTATAATTTTCTATTTCTCTGTTGAAAAGAGGTGTATATTTAAATAGTTTTTTTGTGTCATTTATCGTGGGAATTTTTCAGGGAATATTCTTAAAAGTTTATTGCCACTGCTTTAGCGTACCATATGGATTTTCCATTTAGAAGACAACAGTAAAACATGACAGTAAATAGGTCAGAGGTATTCAAGCATACCCATGTCATCAAGTTTCTCCTTGTCTGTCTCACGGATAAAGAATTTTGGATCTTATATTCGCTACTTTAGTTTTGGATCTTATATCTGCTACATTTTCCTTCATCTAGTTTACTTTTCTATTATCGTGTTCGCTATTCTTCACGAAGATGCTCCAGAAAAGCTCCATGTCATAGCAGCATCAATATTATAGACACTAAACTACATTAGGCATTCAAGTTTTGCTGAAGCAAAATACATTACTTGGTACTAAGAAGATTTAAAGTATGCCCTGCATCCACGAACCCTGCAACTCTTTATCTAAGAATATTATGGAGCTAAATTTCTGTTAGGTATTTGTTATCAATGAAAAGAAAGCGCATAAAACCTCTTAAAACTAGGCACACTATGAACGGACAATTTGACCACTACCAAGTTCAGCACTACACAAATCAAGCAACAGAGAGAGAGGAAAAAAATTGGTTGCCAAAAAAGTCGAGAGGCTTATACTTACATAATTGTTATCAGGTTGACTGCACATGACATCCTCCTCAGCAGAGAGGTCATCCATAAACTGACTTACAGATATTGGCACATAGCTTTGGGGTATGACATGACCAGCTGCTGCAATTGGAGAACAATCTAATATAGCATTGCCCTGTGGTATAAGCCTAAATGCCAACGAAATCCTGCAGCGACAAAGTGAAGTAGGTTAAAGGTTTAAACTCAATCTCAATGCCTGATACATATTCATAAAGATCAACTTTAACCAAAAAAGTTGTACCTCCCACCATTATTAGTGCCTGATGAGTGATCAGGAGCAGCTCTATAAGAAGCAGCAGGACGAAGGCCAGCAGTAGCATGGCTAAGTGCCTTGCCAGTAATCAGTAAAAGATCCCCTGGAGCTGAACCACAATCAGCCAGGTACCATCGACCATTGGGGTCACAAACCTAGGGCACAAACAGAATGTTAAGACTATTTGAAGCAATTAGTGATTGAAGGAGGAAAAAGGGGGAGACAAATCGCAAAAATAGTCATCCATACAATAACATGCGACAGATTAATGTCAGTTGTTGACTAGAAAGAAACTTTAAATATATCAAAAAGGCAAAAGGGAGTTTTAGTAATATAAATAGAGAATGTGAAGTGAACCACAAGCATTACACTAGTTATAATATGCTAAACAATATAATTTTAGATAATTTAATATCTTTGAAAACACCAAATGATACCTGTAGACCAGGATTATCTGAAGAAATCAATGTCAACAATCCCTTTTCAACCTCACCATTAAATGTTGCCTTCCCTCCTCCTATAGCCCCCTTTCCATTTTGCAATGATGCATTAGAATAAGAAGCAAGAAGGACTGATGAGGACACCTCATTAGAAGGCAAGGGGGTATCATCAAGTAAATGGTTGAAAACACTGCATTACATAGTCACTGTGAGCTTATGTTATTTAAAGATGTGAAAATCAGAAGCATATATGCAGCAGATTCTGAAATAAATCTCCAACATCACCATTCTTACTCGCTTCGCAGGCGAAGATGCCTCGCGATTGCGCACAAGGCAGCACGAGCTGCCTTTCCCATGCACCTATACATTTCACCCATGCATGGAGGAGATGCATCCCAGTCTTCCAAAGCCCTAGCACCAATAAAGCACTATATATCAGAGAACATAGACAGAAACTAAGGCGTACATACAACTAACCAGCTGCAGGTACACCGTACACTTCAACATATAGTTATCCCCTGAACCTCAGCACATAAGAAAGCATACTCTTGAAAAGGATACGAAATAATCAGTACTCAATATAACCTAATTCTTATCGATTTACTGTATATTTGTTGCTTATATTTCATCACGTCCACAAGTTGGATTGTGAACAACTACTCAGAAACATATTCACACACACTTGAGGAAGGAGGAACAAACAAAAAGAAAAATGGCCACACTAATATCAAATATTTCCTGTCAATCAGAATGAGCTAAACCAAACTGCTCCTACATTATAGAGTGCCTTTTATCGGCACCAAAAAACAGTTACGAAGTGGAGGTGGGGGATCACAGGTGCAACAACCAACTTCTTCAATTCCCATAAAAAAATAAGACTACATTTTATAACAATATAGAAAGAATGCAGTGGCAAAAAAATATATATAAACTAAAGTTTTACTTGGAAATTTATTTCTATAAAGTTTCAGATCCATTGTTATTAATCAAACAAGTAAAATGCAGCATAACCATGTCGTGAACTGCAGCTATTGCCTGAAGGAGCTATGCCAGACCACATAACAACTAAGGATAGAGAAAGGTGTTCAAATGAACCTAGTACATTTCCATTTTAAGAACAATCCAAGCAGCCAGAGTCAGGAGCCCTTAACCACTAAAACCTATCTAAAAAGAAGAAATATCCAAGGAGCCCAAAATGATTGAAAACTGAACAAATTATGTTAAACAAAAGAGCAAGTTATTACCTTCCAGCTCTGTACACATAGACAGAGCGACCGCCTCCTTTACAGCTACCACTCTGAACCCGAGTCCTGAAAAATAACCGTGCGGCTTCCAGCCCACACCTCATAAGCGAAGCATCTTCACAGCCCAATTCAATAACCGCCGCGTTATGCCTCATCAAGGACCCAGAGAGAGCCTCCACAGCCCTCATGTACGGTCCAGCCGGAGCCCCATCAAATGGCGAGATATCAGACAGTCTGACCCGGGAAAGCATGAGAGGCGGCTCACCGGACTGGTGGACAGCCGTGAGTGGCGACGGGATCACATGATCAACTGAAGGTGGCAGCTGCTGTGATGGCTGCCGGTGAGAAGTGGAAAGTGGGGCAAGAGAAAGAGGGGATTGAATTGGAGTGGGAGTAGTAGGGGATCTAATGGTGGAAGAATTGGAGAGTGAAGGATGAGGCAGAGCAGAGGGATTCTGCTGCGGCTGTATCATCATCATCGAAGCAACTAATCATTATTGAATTACGAATATACATAAATCTTTAGGGTTTAAGAGGTCTACAATTAGGGTTTCCAGTGAGTCGATTTCATTTTGCTGCAGAAATGCAAACACTGTTGATATCAAAACAATGATAAAGATAAATGACAGGTGCTAGAGTTAGTATGTGTGGAGCAGAGACGCAGCGAAAAAGCTACGAAATTTATGGAGTACAGGAAGTGAAAGTGGGAAGTTGAGAGAGGTCTGTGAATTGAAGTCGTCTTCAAATCGGAAAGGGGCGGAAAGAACAGAGAGATAAATTCTTCTTTACCTTTTTTGCATTTTCTTTTGAGAAAAGTAAAAAATAAAAAAATAAGACCATATATTTTGGCTGATTTACAGATAAAGGATTGTGTCTCGATACGATATTTGTTAAAAAATTTTAGATGAAATTTTGAAGGATAAAACAGTTTTAGAAGAGTGTATTGGATGATAAACCGGTGATCTGTAAAATCGTCAAACCACATATTATACTTTTGTACTGTTTTGAAACACAATCTTGATTTATAAATCGGTCAAACCAAGAGGTTTTTTTTTTTTTTTTTTACTTTTCTCTTTTCTTTTCAATTTATATTGCACTAATATTAATTATCAAAATTTTGATAGAAATTTATGGAGCAGAGGAAGAGATATATATATATATAGTTTTAAAAATATAATAAAAATTTATTTAGTTTTGTGCTTTTGTATCTATATGTACATGTGATATTTTTCATTAAAAAAAAGAAAAAAAAAAACATAATTCAACTCGATAATATGACATATTGACTTGATGGCATATCCATCACTTTATCAATAAAATTAGAAGTATAATCGAATCATTTGTTTTTAACAATTTAAAGTATATAGATAAAAAATAACACATTTCTATATTTATATAAAACCATAAAAATTTTATGTAATTTCCTTTAAAAAGAAGAATGGATATAATTTTGGAGAAATTTGTCTAACATTTAAAAATTGAAAGCCTAGTTTTTATTTATTTATTGGAATTTCATCTTGGCTTGCATAAGTCCTCTATTTTATAATTTTAAATTATAAATTAAAAAAATTTTAAATAAATACAATTATTTTGGGTTAGTTCCAATAAGTCCTTGGTGTTTAAAAGTTAATGGAAATAAAAATTTGTGGCATTAAATTGAAGATTTGAAGTTTTCGTAACTTTTTGAAATTTCATGACAAATTTGTTAACTCAAAGTTAGAAACCAATCATTGTGATCATACCAAAAAAATAGTTATAGGCTTTTAAAAATATTTTATCTTTTCATTATCATTAATCACATTTTTTTTTTTAAGTTGTGCTTATTTAATGGTATTCTTTAATAAAGCTGATAATTATTAAAAAAAAATTTAATTATTATAAATGTTAAAATGGTTAATTTATAAAATTATTTGAACTTAGGTGTCTAAGGTTACAGTCACATGAATATTACATATTTATAACAATTTTAAAATATGTGGCAAAATTTTTCAGCCAGTAAATACCTAATGTAAAATTATGGAGAACAAAGTAAATATTCTCATAATACAATCTAAATTTCCTATCATAAAAGCTTAGCTTACATTAAAAAATACGAAAATATCAATAAGCATTTATCCAACCTTTCTTATGTACTGATAATCTTTACATAATTTTTTATTATCTTAAATGTTCAAAAGTTTCTCGGGTAAAAATATTCTATGATACATAAACTTTCACCCAACTAATATAATAATACGTGAATTTTAAAATTAGACATAAAAGTACATAAACTTGACAATCAATTAACATAAAAGTAGACCTGTTCATGGGTCGGGCTGGGCCGGGTTCCGGCCGGGCTACATCGGGTTTGATATAAAAATCTCTTGTCCAAGCCCAGCTCAGTCCGCACTAATTTTACACCGGGCTCGGGCCGAACTGGGCCGGGCAATTGAACCTCATTCCCAAGCCCAGCCCAACCAGCCCATCAAATAAATGTTTATATTTTTCTAATATAACTTATTTTAAACAAATTTAATTTACAAATAGTATTCATAGACAAATTTAATTTACAGATAGTATTCATAGAGAAATTATAATGGCCAAGATCTTTTATAAGTTTTTCAATGGTTCAGATTAAATATTTAGTATATAATTATATAAATAAAAATATAAAAGTATATATTATAAAATTATCCGGGCCGGGCCGGGCCAGTCATGGGTCTTATAGTTATTCCCAAGCCCAACCCATCATTAACCCGGGCTTCTACGGGTTCGGACCGGACCGGGTTTAAAGTAAAATATGTATATCAAAGCCCAACCCAGAATGGGCGAGTTTGGGCCGGCTTTTCGGGCCGCGAGTCATTTACACAGGTAGACATGGCCAAATAGGACCTGAACCGGTCGGACCGGACCGGATCAAACCTGGTCAAACCCTGAACCGGACTGGACCGGACCGAAACCAGAGGTTCAAAAGGAAATAAGGTTGAGGTTCAGGGTTGTTGGTTTGATTAACCTTCAAACCGCCGATTAACCGGCGGTTTGAAGGAATTTAAAATCAAAGTTAAATTGTCTCCTGTTTAACCGGCGGTTTGAAGGAATTTAAAATCAAAGTTAAATTGTCTCCTGTTTTGTTAAATTGGGAACCCAATTTAAATGCAATCCAACCGTTGTTGCCAGCGGTTGGATTTGCTCTTTTTTTTTTTTTTTTTTTTAAAAAAAAAAAAATTTCCTATAAATACTTTATCCTCCTTTTAATTTTTTCACACAATTCTTTACACTCTCTCTTTCTCTCTATTATATTCAATTTTTTCACACTTTCATTTACATTTTACAAGTTATTTTAATATTTTACATTATATTATTTACTACTTAATTTGTTCATTTACATTTTATTACAAATCATTTTATTATTCTACATTATATTATTTAAAAGTTTTTTTTTTAATTTATTTTTTAGGTTATATTATTACATTATTTTTACTAATATTTATTTTAAATTTTACTAAAAATATGGCAAATTATGAAAATATTGATGTTGAAAATTTGGAAACGCAGCAGAGTGAAACTCAATCTATTCCTACCCAAGAGGGGGGAGCGAAAGGAAGAGTTCTTAGTTCCCAAATTTTTACAATACTTTTTATATTATGTAAATTATTAATTGTAAAATAAAAAATATAAGTTGTTTTTTATATTTGAGAAATTATTATATATATATATATATATTAATAATTTATCGAGAAATGTCTATATCGAAATCACACGGAAATTAAATTTTCAATGTTTATTGAAAAGGGTTGAACCTGAACCGGACCGGACCTAAACCTTGTCTGAACCTTATCAAACCTTGTCAAACCCTGAACCTGAACCGGATCGGACCGGACCGGCGATTCATCCCTTTTGAAGGTTAAGGTTAAGGTTCAAGGATTTCTTGAACCTGAATAGACGGTTCATGGACCTGAACCGGAGGTTCATGAACCATGGCCATGTCTATGCACAGGTCTACATAAAAGTCAAAATAACTGTTGATCATAAAAAAATACTTTTTGACTGTGTAATTAGCTTGTTAGAATGCCACAGTATTTTTAACTTTTTTTCTTCCCATTTTATCCCTTTCTCCTTTTCTTTTCCTTGCACCAGACCCAATTCAAATTTTGCTCAGTTTCACTTGAAAGCTGCTTCATTTTTTCATACTAATTTAAATGTGTTATGTGGGAAAAACTATGAAGATCTTTATTTTCATTGTCACAATTCTTTTTGCTCTTGGCCTTACATTGGGAACAAAGTTAATTATGTTAATTATGAAGTTCTTTACGCATAATTGCTTGCCCAAGGAATTTTTTTTTTATGTAAAGAACCTAACAAATAGTAGGAACAATTTTCTAGATCCCGTAAACGAAATCGCAAAATATTTGAAATCAAATTGCAATTTTAAGATCGAAGTTATTGAATCAAAGATTTAAGAGCTTCCAGTTCCATTGATTTTTTCTTCTTTAATCTGGATTTTCAATATGAGTAATCCAATTCAAGTTTTGCCCTTAATTTATAGGGTTTCTCTGATCATGAACTATGAGGAGCAAATGATGAGTCAATCTCAGGTAATGAATCCAGTTCAACCACAAATCTGAATCAAAATCTGGCGGTTTTGGTTCAATCTTAGGCTATGAATCAACCTTATATGGCTTAGGTGCTGAATCATGAGTCTCAGTCTCAAATGATGAGTCATAGTGGAGGAATGAAACCAGCATCACCAGCCTCCTTTGATGATGATGAATCAGAGAAGCTATAAGCCATGGCCACCACAACAGCAATCTTCGTTGGATTGAAATAAGAAGTTTCAAAATCAACAAAATCCTTTGAAGGTCGATAATAATGTTAATATTAACTTTGTTCCGTCAAAGCCTAGAAGCAACAAGAACTGGAAAGGCGAAAATGTCAACAATAAAAGACCAGGGGAGAATGCCTCCTAATAAACCCAACATAATCAACCCTGCTTTAGCTATGGAATTGTTATCTTGGCTAAGGTTCATAAGGAGAAGGATGTAGAAAGGGGTAAAATGGGAAGTTAAAAAATTAAAAGGGATCATGTGGCATTCTGATAGGCTAATGACATAGTCAAAAGTATTTTTTTAATGGTCAATAGTGATTTTGATTTTTATGTTAATGAATTGTTAAGTTCATATATTTTTATGTCTAGTTACGAAGTTCGTGCACCATTATACTGGTAGGGTGAAAGTTTATGTACGATAGATGATTTTACCTAAAGTTTCTTGGTTGATTTAGATTTCTACCAATGTGGAAATAATTTTTTCTCAAACTATTTCAACACAACTATAAAGAATATACCTAATAATATAAAGAACATGTTTAGTTCAATTGATGGTTGCTGATATTAGCTATTTGCTGCTCATGTTAATTGTTTGTTTGTTGGGGTAAGCTATCAGCTAACTGATTGATAGTATTTGACAAACTTGTGATGAACTGTTGCTGTTAAAATGTAAAAAGACTAATATAGATATATAATTTATCTCATTATAGAATAATTATGCAAAAAAAAAATATATATTATGCAAATATTAGTAAAAATAATCTAGATAGTTAGATAATTTTAACTAATTTTAACTTATTATACACTTAAAAAATTATTGCACAAATATTAGTAAAAATAATCTAGATAATTTTATATAATTTAAAAGCTATTGTTTGAAACTAGATTTCTCTACTTTTCAAAGTGAAAAGCTAAAAGCTGTTGTAACAAGTAAAAACAAACGGCTCGTAAGACTATCGTATTTCTAAATGGTCATATAGTTTCTCATTCTTTGGGCCTTACAAAACATTTTCTTTCACTCCATGAGAAAATGATGTCTACCCATGCAAAATTGTAGAGCTTTCTTTTTCCATAATGGAAAGATAATGCTCCATCAAAATAACAAATTGATTATCTTACACAAACATTGGCTTTGTAAGAAACATGAAAAATATGAAAAAAAGACGGGAAATATATACAAAAGTTTAAGCTGATAGATAAGTTCTAACACTACACAAATACAACTCAAAGCTTGAAATGTGTACAACTCAAATCCATTCTATTATTATATGTTAAAATTTTATGAAAAAATAGAGTTGTTAGGATTCGATCTCTAAATTACTAAATACGAGACTTGACAAAAAAACTTAAAGTGATAGATAAAATACAATTATTATTTTTATTATTATTTCTGAGATTATTGACATCATGAACCATTCCTTGAAAAACCATTTCTTTAATTTTATTTAGGCGAAATACATACGCAGCCCCTTCAACTTTTATTTTGGAGCCGCTTGGCCCTCTCAGCTATTTTAGTAACCTATCTAACCCCTCATCTAAAAGCCAAATACATACGTGGCCCCTTCAACTTTTATTTTTGAGCCGCTTAGTCCCATCAACTATTTTAGCGACCTATCTAACCCCTTATCTATTTTAAAATGGTATTTCTAGACACTTGAATACTGATGTGTCATATGACCTGGAGATAAGAGAAATCTCAGCACGTTTGGGATAAAGTTTACGATTACAATGGTAATATTTTGTAAATATTATATAAAAAAATTATCTGCATTTTTTCTCCCTCTCTCCTCCCTTTGGTTAAACTCTTTTCGTTCTTCTTTGTTGTCTCTTCTGCAATCATATTTCTTCCTCTTGAGTTTTATTAATTGCTGGGAAATCTTCACTTTGTAATAGTTTGTAATATTAATTAAATGAAAGATTGTTTGAAAATAGTTTCCAACGTGTGTCCTACATGTCTTTAGTATCAGACGCGTGTAATGCATGGTACTCTATTGTGTTTGGTTATGTTCACTCAAAGGTTAAAAATACCACTTTAAAATAGATGAGGGGTTAGATAGGTCGCTAAAATAGTTGAGGGGGCCAAGCGGCTCAAAAATAAAAGTTAAAGGGGCTACGTATATATTTGACCTTTAGATGAGGGGTTAGATAGATAGCTAAAATAGTTAAGGGGGCCAAGCGGCTCAAAAATAAAAGTTGAAGGAACTGCGTATGTATTTAGCCTTTTATTTAGTTACTCTTGTGTCACTTTATTCAAGCATACGAATTGCCATAAATATTGTGACATAGTGTAGACAAATATTCAAGTGTGTTATAAGGGTCTTTTTATGGTATTTTGCATATTCATTATATCTAAGGTTTAGCATGATTAAGTTCATTATTCATTCCTTCAAATGTATTTTATGAGAATTGTACTTGAGATTAACTCTCACAAATCTTCATTGCAAAATAGATATAGCATCATTTAATAAAACATTAATTGTTGCAAAAAAAAAAAATCACATGGAACAAATCTTATACATTGAACATTCCTCACAATATTCTATCATTCATTTACCATGTCATGTTGACTTAGAAGAATTCTTAATTAGGAACTAAATTAACTATGATCCCTAACATTAAAGGGTATAATTGCAACAACAACTAAGTTTAAGAGGATAAATTGATTTTCCAAAGCAATTATGGAGCTAAATTATAACCATAACGGTCAAATCGGAATTTAATTTTTTTTTTTTTTTCATTTAATTTTTGTTTTTTTAGCGCTCAATATAAGCATTATGCAATCGCCCTCACGATAGAGTCCCTCTCTTCTGAATATTGTGTTGGGAAAGAAATCCGAAGGAAGGCTGTCGTTCGTTCTCTCTAGCGAGAAAAGCCCTAATTCAGACTTGCTGTACACATTGACTCTTCATTCTCCCTCGATTCGTCTCTCTACAGGTATGGTCTTATCCTCATTTAGGGTTTTTATTGGCTTTCAATCTGTTTTTGTTTTCGAATCTGTGTAAGTGGTTAGAGATTTATTTGTGCTTAGTTTCAACTCTTGCGGTCATTTATGAGGTTGTCGATTTTACTGTAACCCTAGTCTTCTTGTATTACTGGGTTCATATTTACCTGCTTTCCCTCGTGGGATGGAATTCAAAGGGAATTGTCTAAGATTCAAGGGTCCAATGTGGTGGAATCATGGGTAATCTGATGGGAAATAATATGATTTTGTTTTGACTTGCTTATGCTAAAGTTTGTTTAGTACATTGAGTTGCTTGTTTTGAGTTGTGGTTACACTCTTAGTTAATTAGTTGTGTTGTTTGCAGAACTTGGAGCCTATTCTGTTAGTGTTAATTTGATGAAATTGGAGCATGATGGCAAGCTATTCTGGAAAAGGAGCCCCTACAAATGGGTCTGTTTATGTGTGTAACTTGCCTCAGGGGACTGATGAAAACATGTTGGCGGAGTATTTTGGCACCATTGGATTACTAAAGGTATCGAGTCTCACCATGTAAAGAAAATTTGTCTGTCTTTTACTATTTCTAGCATTCGTGTGTAGAGTCTCTTTAGTTTCTGCTATTGTTGTTGTTATTTATGTTCTTTACTTTTGTATTCTTTACTTAATAGAAAGACAAGCGAACTGGTCGGCCTAAAATATGGTTCTACCGCGACAAAATTACAAATGAGCCGAAGGGGGATGCTACAGTTACATATGAGGATCCACATGCTGCCCTAGCTGCTGTTGAATGGTTCAACAACAAGGATTTTCATGGTAATTTAATTGGTGTCTTTATGGCAGAGTCCAAAAGCAAAGATGACCACACGTATAATTCAGGGGCTGATACAAATGTCGTTGGGGATGTTGCTGTGTTGGAGGAAGATTCAATGGATAATATAGATGGTGGTAGTGGAAGAGGTAGAGGCAAGGTTGATGCTTCCGGGAAAGCATGGCAACAAGAGGGAGATTGGTTGTGTCCAAATACAAGGTCTGTGATGTGAGATTGGTGAGCAGCTCTTACTTGCTCTTTTGTAGCATCGATTTAGATTTCCTTTATTTCTTTATCTTACTTTAATTGTTCTGAGAGTAAACATTTTCTCATTCTTGACCATGTTGCAGTTGTTCCAATGTAAATTTTGCTTTTCGTGGCGTGTGTAACCGCTGTGGAAGTGCTCGACCTTCTGGTGCCTCTGGTGGGAGTGGTGGGGGTGGTGGTCGCGGGAGGGGTCGTAGTAGCCAGAACTCTGGGGGCCCGGGCCGGTCAGCTACTGGCTCTACAGGACTTTTTGGTCCTAATGACTGGCCTTGTCCAATGTGAGACATTCCATGCCTTGTTTCATTTTCTGTTTGCTTTTATGTGTTCTTCAATGAATTATTTATCTATTGTCATTGTCAAAGTTAAATTCTCTATCTCATTTTCCTGCAAAAAGATTGTTGCAAGCTGCCGTAAACCTTCTCTCACTGCCTGTAGATTGGAACATTTATATTCACGTATGTGTTTGAAGATAATTGAAGACACCAAGTAATGCCTAAGAATTGAAAATAAAAAAACATTGGGGATACAGAACAAGTCAGCCTTGAATGAAAATTAATAATCTTGACGGAAAACCAGAAGCCACCTTTGACATCTTCTCAGGGCAGCTTATAACTAGATAGTAGAAACAAGTGAATTTCAGAGAATCATGTCTCTTTCTGGATATAATCCTGATGAACAATAGATAAATAGATAAATAATTCATTGAAGAACACATAAAAGCAAACAAAAATAATTGATCGATTATAATCACATATTTAAGCTCCTTATCATATTATTCATTGGCAGCCAATTTTTTTTTCTATATTATGGAAAGTTCTTTTATTCAATGTGTTATCTTGTTGACCCTTCGTTTTGTACATAGGTGTGGTAATATCAACTGGGCAAAACGTACAAAGTGCAATATTTGCAACACTAATAAACCTGGTCATAATGAGGGCGGTGTGAGGTATGCACCAATTCCATTGTTTTATTTTTTATTTATTTATTTATTTATTTATTTTTTTGCCTTCTTATTGTTGAGCTTTATGGTGCATGTTAATGAATGTTACACTTGAATGAGAGAAATTTTGTTCTGAGACTGTTCTTGGCCTTGGAAATTATATGTAGTTTTTTTTTAAAGAAAAATTCAAATGTAGATTGGTAAAATAAGTTAATTAGGCAAAGTTTGAGTGGCTCAAAGCTTGTGCTTATTTGCAGGCTTTGAGCCTTGGTTCTAGAGTGGGAGGGAGAGAGAGAGAGAGAGACAGAGCTGATTTTGAGCTTAAGTCGTAGAGTTCTACAGGCGTGATACTCAGAAATTACAATTGCATCATACAACCTGATATTCAACAACTGCTGGAATTCCATTATCTGAATTGAAATACTCAAATTGTGCCAAAAAAAAAAATCTTGAGAACTTGGCTCTTTTAGACCTTAGGAAGGTTGTTTTCCCCTGTTGTTTGAGATGGCTCAGGATTTAGGTTAGCTTTATAAAGGATGCTTATACTTAAGTGTTTTTCAATCAACACATTCTTTTCTCATATTATTTAAGTCTTGATTGGCTCTCTTGGTGATATCAGCTCTCTTTGACTATCTTATTGATTTTATCTTTGGTTTGTCTGTTTATGTCTCATCTTCTTTTTTAGTATGGGTTTTATCTATAATCTAATGTATACTGATTAGTGCTTGACACGGAAGCAGTAGAAGCAATTGATAGAATCTATTATTTAAAAACTAAAATGGATGGCTAACTACTACTATATTTATTAGACAACTTGCTAGTGATAGGAACATTAAGTAAGATTCTTCAAGAACCCCCTATTTGTTCCACTTGTATATATACATACATACATATCCCAATGGGCATGTTGAATATCTGAAACATGCTGAAATTGTGTGGATTTAGTTTACACCATATTTTCTATTTGTGGAATTAAAGAAGTTGGGATTTGAGATATTTAAGCATCCCATTTCATTTATAAATAAGCAATACCTCATGCTGTTAGTTCCATTTTTAATGAAGTTGCATGCTTCTGCATTTCACAGCCAAAACATATGATAATGTTGTGTCTATCTTTGAAGAAAATTATTCTTAAAAGCTCCAATTGATTTTCGACGCGGCAAGTTTATTTCCTTGCTGCTTCTGTATCTTTGGCGGTGCAACACTTTGTAGTGAAATCTGCATAGTATGTATGTTTATGTCTCTCATTGTGCAGAGGAGGTCGGGGTGGTGGTTATAAAGAACTTGACGAAGAAGAATTGGAGGAAACTAAGCGAAGACGAAAGGAAGCTGAAGAAGTAAGATCTACTTTTATTCTCATGGCTCTGAAATTTCCTGATTTGACCTGTCTTTTTATATTTTGAAATTTTATTATCAGGATGATGGTGAGTTATATGATGAGTTTGGCAACCTGAAGAAAAAATTCCGTGCCAAAACGCAACAAGCTGAATCTGGAAGGGCGCTTCCAGGGGCAGGTCGTGCGGGTTGGGAGGTTGAGGAACTAGGTACGTTAGCATTGCCCAAACTGTTTTCTCACGTGTGCACAAACACACATTTATTAATTCTGATTCATTCATTTATTTAGTATTAATGTTGCCATTCTGAGATGCTGCTGTCGGTTCATTATTGGTTATATGTTTTGTTAAGTCAAAAAATTAAAAGACAATGAATTAAATCTAAACACATAGTAATAGAATGCTGGCATCAATCTGGCTGGTTGTTGTGGCTTACTGATTATTGATACATGTCTGATGGGATGAGTGGTTTTCTATCTGCCTTGTAATGGTTGGGACCTGCGCCAGAGCTATAAGTTACATATGGAAAATGGGGTTGGCATTAACAATAGCTATAGGAATAGAAATTATAGATATATTTGTGGTTCCCAAAAGAATAGCTATGTTCTGTACAGATTTATTATTAAATAAATTATACTACCTTCCATGCGTGTATTTGTTCCAGTTTTAAATATGCAATTCATGATAATGTTTTTGGTATAAGCAGTAGAACTTCTAAAATTAGAAAATTTTCCATATGCTCTCTCTGGAATACTGTTGCAATTCAAGATAATGTTTTAAGATGTATGTCCTATCTTTTACCTTCACATATTTCTGACTTGGAAATGATTGTAAAGCTCCTTGCTTATGGAGCATATGGATGGTAATATATAAAATTTATGTGCTGCTCATCTTGGTAGTAAAGGCATCTCTCCCTATGTAGGAGGACCAGGGGTTGAGTCTACTTAAGAGCAGGTACTCAACTCTTGTAAAGTATAAAATTTCCCATATAGGTCCTGGCTTTGGATCACCTGGCATTCTCATCCAATCCTTTCTGAGCTTCAGTTGTCATTTCCTGTTACAAATTTCTTCATTCTGTGATATCAATACTGTCAACCTTTAATTGGTTTTACTTGTGTTCGTAATATCGACACAACATATGAAAATCTAGGAAACAACTATGTTTTTGTTCTTGTTACAAGTTTGAACTTTCAAATAAGACTCTTGAGAATTAGGACTGAAAAAATCTTCAAATTAGTGAAAGTTATTGGTGGCTGAACGCTAATTTTTGCTGGTTTATTTCTAGTAGAATGAGTGTTGCTTTCTTGTGCATGTGCTCATCTGAAAATTTTTGAAATTTTGGTTACTAAAGATATCAATCATTGCAATTGAAATTTAGCGGAAATAAATGTGAAGTGCCGTACAAGTAAAGACTAGAAACTAATATTGAACATCTGATGTTTTTTACTTGTTTCTTCTACCTCTTGAAGCTTGGTTTTTCGCTATACTAACTTAAATGGCTTACTGCAGGTGTGGTTGACAGAGATGGGAGAGAAAGGAGCAGGGAGAGAGTAAGGGAGAGGGATGATAGGGAAAGCAGCAAGAACAGAGATCATTATGATAGGGATAGGCGCAGAAGTCGAAGCAGAGAGAGGGATAGGGGAAATCGAGACCGGGATTATGACTATGATCGAGATAGAGAATACAGCCGTGATAGGGACCGAGATTGGGACAGGGATAGGGACAGGGAGAGGGACAGGTATCGTCACTGAAATTTGTAGCAAACGCTGTGGTCTATTTTGTGCTTTATTTATATTTTTTTGGGTGTAACTCTTCAGATAGAACTGGTTGCTTTGGTTTCCTTTTTAACGGAAAGGTTGACACTCGATTTTAAAGTTTTGGCCTACCTGGCATTCTATGTAGTCTAAAAAATTAAGACATTTTGTGCTGCAATGCAACTCTGAATGGAATTTACTTTTAAACCATTAAGGGATTGGCACAATGGATTGTGCAAGTTCCATTTTGAAGTATTCTACTCAGTCACATAATTCCAGTTTTGAATGTGAAGTTTGTTTCGGGTTGTGGGGACTGAACCTATTCCTTGTTGTATGAATGATGATCATATTTTGGCAATGGCACCAGAGACCACAGTTTCTGCTTTAGCTTTTAGTAAAAAAACCTCCTGAAGTTGGATCCTTGAGTCAAATTGACACAGATTTACTTTTCAGACAACTAGGAATCTTCAACTTGGTAACTCGAGACCAGTCACTGAAAATCAAGAAAAAGGCTTGTAATTCGTCTCGAGTTGACAAGTTGGAGAGCATTTTTGCCCAAAAAGGTAAGGTCAGTGGGGCATTTCTGTACTATTAGTCATTACTGTTATTTATAGCTGCTGTTTTTGAGGTTGTTTTGTCAAACCTGACATTGCTGAGTTCCAACTGTGCTGGATTTGTTTCACCTGCTAATTATGTTTTACAGTTCAAAATGAGGTTTTAACAGATTGAGTATTTAAGAAATTATTTTCAGAGTTGTTGAAAAAATAGTTTCAAATACTATATGAAAAGGTTACTGTATTTAAATTGTCATGTTTATGTAATCCATAAATGATTGAGCTGATGATAAAATCAACATTTTTTGGAATTTTAAGGGCAAAAATCAAATATTAATACCAAATTCAAATAAAAACATATATTGACAACTAGAAATATAATAATATTAGTTGTCATATGTTGAGCCTTTAGTTATATACTTTTCATCACGAGAACTCTTTGATCAGCTCCAATGGAAAATGATGTTGAAAAGATAAGATAATGCTGAGTAAGATTACAATACAAGATTTAATTTTATATTTCTTTTTTTTTTTTTTATTTTTTAGATTAATAAAATGTAAAACAAAAGCTATTAGATTTTTGAGATTAACAACCCTAATCTATTCCTAATCACATAAAGCTATAATGCTCAGGTCTATTTCTTATTCAATACTTGTTCATTTTCGTTTTTTAGTTTACTGAGAGCCAGTTAGGGATTGCTGTTAGTGAAAGTGCTGTTAGGCAAAACTAGGTTTCATTGCTTTCTTTAAAAGTAGTTTTAAGTGTTTTTTTAGTGCTTTCCTGAATACAATCTGACTTTTACTAATTGTGCATTTGAGGCTGCTTTCTACAGTCCTAAAAGCAGCTTTCAGTCAAAGTAAGGTTTCCTATGCTTTACCTGAAATTTGCTTCCGCAGCCCCAAACTGACCCTTATTTCCAGTTCAAACTGTCTTCTAAAATTATAGGTCAAACCTAAATCTTGAAATTAACAACATTATTAATTTTATAATCAATGTATGATTAATTTTATAAATTAGCAATTTGTAATAAGACAACAAAAGCTTAGGTCAATTTCAAACTCACGAGCTGTTTAGTTCCAATTTGTAACTAATGGGTCCCTTTTTCACATGCAAAAGAATAACGGGAAGAGAAGCCTATTTTATTTTATTTTTTTATTTTTTTTATTTTACAATTTCATATAATAACAAGAGGAATATTTAATATTTTTATTGACTTTGCAGTCTAAAAAAAATGACAAAATCCCTAAATTTATCTTTCTAATTCGGTGTACCAACATGTCGTTTGGATACTTTACAAAATCAAAAAAATTTTCTGCCCTTTAATATCAAATTATAATAATAAAACAAAAAATTAATATTATTTTTTTGGCTAGAAGTTGCAGGTTTTGTGCATATTACAAAATTAAATATCAATAATTAACAAGTTGGGACTTGTTTTTATTCGTTGAGAGAAATTACAAATCCACAGTTTAGATAAAACCAGATTCCACACCAATAAATTAATAGTTTAATAATTTAAATATTATACTTTAAACAGAATTATTTTGGAATTTATGTATAATTAAGATGCATCAAAAGGTGTTTATGTCTTCAAGTGAAACCTCAATTTTATAATGTAAGGTTAATTACATTTAATAGGTTAAAAATTTGAATTATTTGGATTAGTTTATTAGATGAGAATGCATATCAAAGAAATTAGGAATATTGCTGACGTGAGATTATTATAATAGTCTCGGATCTCTCTAGTTCAATCGGAATGTCTACAATAGAATTTTTTGTATTTCTAGTATATGCAATAAATTCTAAGTGAGAATTACAACACCTAAAAAATACATGATCAAACTCAAATTTATTAATTGAATCCGCTTAAAATAATAAAAATGGAAAACAGAATAAAACTCCGTTTCTATATAAAATTTTGCCTTGTTTATGTTTTGGAAGTAAAAAATTATTAAAAAGAATTACAGCAGAACTATCTAGCTATATCTTAGTGGTAAAGATATCTCTCCAAGGAGGTTCCATATTTGAGTATCCGTGAGACCAAATTTTACACACTTAATTTAAGAATTAGAACCACGGGAGAAGAAAATTACAAACAATAATTGGTAAGGTTATCCTTATCAATAGGGCATTATATACTATTACTAACACACACCATGTGACTATATGTATATATATATGTGTGTGTATATATATATTATATATATGTATATATATACTCTTTGTCTACTGCTAAGGCATATCCTCAGAGGATTTGTTCTCACTGAATGCAAAAAGAAGATCAGCATTAATCATGTCAAAGCATTGTGATGTTTCAATCAGTGTTAATGGTGAAGAAACTTTCTTTCTTAATGAGGTAATTAATCAATTAATTAATTAATTATATTCATTGCTATAATCAATTTATCAGCTTTTTTGATTTAGTGATTTTTTTTTTTTTGGGTGATCTGATTTGGAAGTTGAATTATGCAGAAAATCATATCAGCACACAGTGGAAAGCTGAAGAAAATGATAAAGCAAGAAAAGAGGATTAAAAAAGAGAATATTCCAATCAAGAATTCAAGAATCTTGATTGAGATCAATAATTTCCCAGGAGGATCAAATGGGTTTGAATTAGTTTCAAGATTCTGCTACAACAATGGCAGAATTGAGATCACATTTTCAAACATTTGTTTTCTTTATTGTTCTGCTGTCTTTCTTGAAATGTCACAGAGTCTCTTGATGCAAACTGAATCTTTTCTTGAAGGAATCTTCTACTGGTCTTTGAATGACATTCTTGTCACCCTCAAATCTTGTGCTCAAGATAATTCCCTCTTTGCATATGCAGATTCATATGGTTTGTTGCAAAGATTAATCTGTGCTTTATTAGCTAAGATTGCTCAAAACCCGGATTCGAACCCCGGAGTCAGTGGCGGATCCAATACCGAATCTCCGAGTATGCTCCACATGGGTGCTGACACTTTGACCGGTACAAATTATAGCACCCTAATAACAAGTGGGGGTTCTAGTGGCGGGTCCAAGTCCGAATCTCCAAGAGTGTTCCACGTGACAGATGACACTTCGACTGGTATGAATTACCGCACCCTAAGACCAAGTGGGCGGTCTGGTGCGACGTCTAACTCCTTCCCCGACTCGAACCCAGGATTCAGTGGTGGGTCCAGGATCGAAACTCTAGGAGTGTTCCGCGCAGTAGATAACACTTCGAGCGGCACAACAAATTACAGCACCCCAGGATCAAGCTACCAGAAAAGTCCAGTGGTTGGGGGTTCAGGGGCTACCCCCGACTGCCTCCAGGATCGGACCCTGGCGAGAATTCTTGCATCTTCTACTTCCTCGTCATCATATTCCTCCCCGGCTTCGTCTTCTCCAACGATGACGTCTACAACTGCAGTACAATCTTCATCCCAGAAACAATGGTGGTTTGATGATTTGTCATCATTACCGCCGGCGATAATTGAGAAATTAATCAAGAATTTGGGATCATATGGGAAGGAAAACAACAGCATAATCTTGACAAGATTCATCCTACATTATCTCAAGAAAAGAATTACCCCAAAAAATCAAGATGAAGAACAAGAACAGGAAGAAGAAAGTCTTTATGGAGGCCTGGCAGACACAGCAATTTATGGTGTAATTTTCAACGGATCAAAATCTCAATTTTCTTGCAGAGGATTACTAAGGATATTAAGAACAGTATCTGGATTTGGAGTAAGCAAGATTTGCAGAGGGAAATTAGAGAGGTTAATTGGGAGCAAGCTTGATGAGGCAACATTGGATGATTTGTTAATTACAGGACAAGAAAGAGGGGATTACTATGATGTTAAGTTGGTTTTAAGGTTAATCAGAATCTTTGTTAATTATTGTAATAGTAATGATGATGAAAATGGGGAAGTTAAACCAACTGAAAGAATGAAGAAAGTTGGAAAATTGATTGATAAATACATGGCAGAAATTTCTCCAGATCATAACTTGAAGATGTCCAAGTTTCTTGGAGTTGCTCAAAGTCTGCCTGATTCTGCTAGAGATTGCTTTGATGGAGTTTACAAAGCCATTGATATGTATCTTCAGGTTAGTATTTTTTTATTTATTTACTCTTATTGCAAAATCCTTCATTTTTCATATATATATATATATATATATATATATATATACATATTTTTAAAAAAAATATTTTTTTTAAAATCAATTTTTTGGATTAAAATGTGTTCTAAACTTTTATTTTTCAATCACCAACTACCATAAATAAAAAGTACCGACGAAGTAGCAAGGAAAAAGATCGAAATTCGGTTGATATTTACAAAATTTTCGTTGCTAAGTGTCTACTTTTTTCTATTTAGCATGTAGAAAATTTATACAAAAACATTTTTCATATTCAAATTCAATTTTCTGCTAATTTGTTGGTATATTTAAAAAAAAAAAATTTGGTATGTTTTTAATTTTCTGATAATAATTTAATCTTTTTTTTTTTATATATATATATATACTTGGTTTATAGATTTTTAAATGATTTACAATAATGTAATCCATCCTATCTAACAATTTTACAATAAATTAATATCATAATAATTTCTTATCTACATGATCATGATTAAAAGCTGAATGAATTTATTAAATTTTTTGTTATTATTATATTTTTATCTCATGGCTATCTGCTAAAACCTAAAGTGTATTAAACCATTTCCATGATTTTTTTTTTTTACAAAATCAATTTCCAACTATATGCAATTATTTATTATTTATTTATTAGATGGCACCGTCCAATTCAATATTGATAAGATAGAATAATAAAATTAATTAAAAATAAAAAAATATATAATGTAAATTGTGGCTTAATATAAGTTGAGGTCCATACCCTAAATATTGATAAAGATTTTAATTTGTAATTGAAGTGGCCTTTAACTCAGGATGACTTCTTTGGCTACCATCCAATAAACTAATTTGTCTTTATGTAATCAAATCAGACAGCAGGAATCATTTCTTCTAATAATGTCAAATTATATATATATATATATATATATATATATATATATATATATATATATATAAAGTATTTCTCTATTTTATTCAAATTTTTAGGGGTAAGCAAAATCAAATTAGGAATTTAGTTTTACATTCGACTTACATGTGATTTAAAATCTAGTTTTGATTAGCAATAAAATTGAATTGAACCGGACTGAAACAAAAAAAAAAAAAAAAAAAATTCAATTCAGTTTAGATTGAATGATCTATCAATCTGAATGATTCATAAAATTCTATTAGAATTGAGTCCGTTTTTTGTGGTTTAAATTTTTAGACCGACTCGACCAATGCTTCTACTTATTCTCTCAATTTTATGTTGTATTTGTTTATTTATTATTGTTATTATTATTATTATTATTGTCTCACTTTGCTATTTTATTAGAAAAAAAGATTTAAATTTTTTTATATCGACCTGTCAAGTAAAAAGTCTGATTCCAACTGAACGTTTTTTTGTAGTCTCATCCTTCACTGACGTTCGAGGAAAGATCGAAGATATGCAGATGCTTAAACTACGAGAAGTTAAGCTTGGAAGCATGTAAAGAATTGGCAAAGAATCCAAGAATACCACCAACAATAGCAATACAAGCACTCAAATCTCAAACAAAATCAAAAGAATTTGTAAATGAGAATTACAAAGAAGAAAATGAAGACATGAAAGTGAATATTGAGAGGATGCAGACAAGAGTTATTCAGTTGGAGAAAGCTTGTAAAGAGATGAAAGGTCAAATGTCTTTATTAGTTAAGCATAATAACCATAATAATTTTAATAATTCTTTTATTCCTACTTTTTCTTCTCCTACCAGAGCTCTGCCTAGACTCTGCTAATTATTATTATTTTTTTTCCAATAAAAATTGGGTAAGTTTTACAATTATACTTTTTTTTTGGGGGGGTATTATACAACTCTTGGGTGTATTTGTAATTTTATTATTATTATTATTATTTTTTTGTTATTAAAATGTATATTCTTGAGAGAATACTTGTACTTTGTTATCCAATTTGGCAATTTGATTTTTAATTTTTTCATACAATTATGGTGTTGGATTTCAAGGTTAGACAAGGTTTTTCCTCTGTAATCCTGTTGAAGAACATATAATCATGGTTAAAATGTGAGATTATTGGTTTCAAATTGAAAAAATTAAAACAAGAGTAACTTTAAAATAATATGATCTAAATATTTAATTAGAAAATTATAAAAATTAAGATAGATTTCTGCCCAAAGCGTAACATCTAAGTAGAATTTATATCATATAGTCAATATTGAATCATTTTGTATAGCTAGAGTAAAATTTGTACTACAGATATTACACGCCCTCTCATAAAACGATACGATCAGAGACAGACCCTCAAGAGAAGCAAAGTTTTCTCGATAACTATTTTCACCATTCACAAACTCAAACTTAAGAAACAAGTTATCTCAATAACCGTTTTCGCCATTCACAAACGGCTCTAGCTAACAACATATTGATAAAAAATCTACATAAATTGTAATTATTCATAAAAAAATCTGTAGAGAGATGGCAACAATCATACTTGTTCTGAAAAAACAATGATAACTAATCAATGAATACTTAATACAGTAAACAAGAGCTAATTACATATTAGTTATGAACTTCCTACGCTCTGCAGAAAAATACATTTGGGTATTTCTGATACATTGAAAGAATAACAACAGAAAAAGAAGAAAGGGACTCACTTGATGAGGTATTTACACAACAGTTTTATTTTTTTGGGTGTCAAAAAATTACCCACCTTTTCTGCAAATTAATCTGGGAGAAAGAATTAGGACAAAATGCTAATATTCTTGCAGCAGTAGCAGCTGAAGACGAAAGGCGGATGAGACAGAAAACCTCATCCTCTATGCAGAAGTAACATAACAGATTTAATCCCTATGTCAAAAACAAAGCCTCCAAATATTCATCAACATAAGCTAAGCATGGCCAGTGATCGGTTCTAATTCGGACTAACGTTGAAAGATCAGAAACTTCCATTTGGAAAAGGAGATGGAACCTTGGTGGAAGAAATATCAGAACAGAAAAGCAACCCATGCTTCTTTTATACCCATTTACCCAAGTTTCTTTATCTTCTTCCTCATCATTGAAGTATGTGATATGAAGTGGACCTCCATGTAGATCTGTAAGCAAGGCAGCATTATCAAGAAATGAATCCGATACAGCATCCTTGAATACGACATTTCTTATGATTCCTCCATCCCTCACCATGTTTACAAGCTGTTCTCCGCTCACGCTAACAACGAATGGTGCCAGGTACTGCTCAGTGGCACGGATCAATTGCTCGGCAGGAACTTCAAGCAGCTTGACTGATTGAGTCCCACTGATTGCTGCAGCACCCTTGCCGCCTTTTAATGGGAATGTCTCACGCCCAATGTTAGTAGAAGCGCCACATGCCTCCCAGAGAGCATCAAATAATCCAGCACAATATGGAGGAGCCGCATCGTCTGGGATATCAGATGGAACAATAGCCTTTTGAAACATGTCCTCTATTCCTACCATGATATTCTGAAGCTGACCATTTATTATCTGGCCATTTTCCAAGTTTGCTTCAATGAAGACATCAACAAGACCTGGTGTAGGTTCATGAGGTTCTAACTCAATTGTGACTGGAGCCTTGTAGTCTTCCACTTCTCCACAACCATTCTCCACAGGAATGATGTCTAGTGAAACTGTTGAGTCGCCAACATGGTCAGTCCTGGAGGGCTCACCAAGAAGAAAGGGTATATGACAAGACGGAATAGACCCATATGGAGCTGAGGATGAAAATTTAAGCACAGTTGCATATATAGCAGGAAGGTTATCGGTATCTACTCCTTCCAACCCACTAGTAGGGGACCCAGCCCCCAACAATTGATTGAAAGGCTCAGATTCTAGTCTCAAACTGCAGGATATGCTAACCTTAAGCCCTTTCATGTGCCTAAAATCAGGAATGCATGAGAAGTGCCTCCTTAATATTCCTAAGGTCTCCGAAATCTTTGAATCCATCACACGCAAAGGCTCCTGAAATTGATTATTTCTTTCATATTCTGAGGTGGGCAAAAAATCTGTACTAACATTTATCTCCTCTGATTCAACCTGAGGTTCACTCTCAATTATGCTCTGTAAATAGCTAGGTTTACTGCTCCCAATATCTGAAGTTGACAAACACAATGACCAGGATTGTTTAACGAGCAATGGTATTGCACGTTCCAGATGAATGCAGGATAAAATACTCCTAGATTTCTTGAAGTTCTGATGATTTCGTGGAGATACAGCATTGAAGAAAGAACTAGAATGAGTTGCTGGTGAAATGCCAAGGAATTGCTCCCCAAAATTCAGTATGTCTTTCAACTTCTTCCCTGGTATACAGATCAGCATACGCAAGTAGATCCTAGCAATGGACAGTAAATGAAGAAAATTAATAGAAACACCAAATAACAAGTAATTTCTTATCCTCTATTTTCAGGTTGCAGGGAGGAACTAATAAACCACATAATGCTAATTGGAATAAAGTAAATGAATTGTAATCATTTGTTAGCTACCTTGCATTGTCTCGGACCTCCAAGTCAGGGAAATACAAACAAGTGAATGCCAAAAGACGAGATAACCCAAGGAACAACCTAGAGCTATGGTGCTGCACCAGCATAGTTCGGCAAATGACAAGAACTTTACTTCCTTGCGACCATGATTTCAGCCCGGTGTCAGGGCCATGTTGCGCAACAAGGAAAACCATAAACTTTGTAAGAAGGTCTAGCAATCTCTGAGGAGGAATTGTATCATTCTCAGCGATTCTATCGAATATGGGGAAGTAAGAAACCAATTTATAATCTATTTTGACTTTTGGAAGCAAAAACTCATCAAAAATCTGAAGTAGGCGCTCTCCCAACCAACAATGCTTCTGGCAGCCTGACAAACGGCCTATGAAAGACACAACCACTGGGACTAATCTTAGAAAATCCAGTGTCATGCTCACCAGCATTCCCTAGGCAAATGAATTTTCCAACATCAGAAATGATCAGTGAAACTAGTCAAGCAATACAACATGACGTACCCTCTCAGATAAAAAAATTATCAAACAAATCAAAGATACTGTTATAATTGTCATGTTCAATGCTACCAAAAGCTAGAAACGCATAATTGCCAATTTATATCACCCATGATTCAGACTTAGTTCATTTGACAACTGATATAAACTCCATGAATAGACAACCAATTTGTTATAGGTGAAGAAACTTTTAGTTCCGCAAAAATTTCAATTCTTTGTTTTCCCAATTGTTACCGGCCAGTATAAATTTATGCTGCTATTAAACTTTCCAGTTTCTCTCTCCTCCTCTCTGCCTAATTAAGCAAACACTACCAGTTTTCTTTTGACTGCTAGAATAGAATCTGCATTATCATCCATAGAACTGTAGATATCTCCTATCTAGATTTGCATAATATAGGCTATATTTGAAGAGAGTAAGGTAAAGCTACAAAAGAAAAAATTACTTGATTTACAATGATGAACCCTACATGTTCCAAGATAACACCTGATATATATGGCATATATCTAGTTTCACCATGAGACATTCTAGTATTTCTCTGTAAAGAATTAGTAAGAAACAGAAACAGGAAGAATGCTAAGAATAAAGTCGTCTTAGTTTGCAGAAGTTTTTCATTGATTTAGAAGAAGATATTCTCTATTATACATTGAAATCAAGCTATCACTATACATGTTATTACACAACCACAATCATTGAATTTGATAAATAAAAAACCATCAGCTTTGTCTATCATTCTATCACCAGCAAAAATTTTAATGAATTTATGTGCATTAACTTATATCATATAATTAAAACAAAACTGAGAAAAACTACAAGTTCATAGCTCCGTCTAGCCACTTAGCTAAACCTTCTGCAATTGATGAAGGATCTTTTGAACAAGTGCATTTGGCTCAACTCCATAGTTAAAATTGCCACTAGGAACTAAAAGAGGGGGAGAAAAGCTCAAAAAGAATGCCAAGCTTGTTTGATGTACGTTAATAACACTGAAATTCTAATGCTGTGCAGAATTAAAGACAGGATTACCTAACCAACAAACTATGCTTTGGAAGCTACCACACTCCAACAAGGAGTGTGGGGTTGTGGGTTCAAGCCCCAGAATCTCTAAAAAGACTAATAACCAATTACTGTACTGTTGCTTCTGAAACACAAATAGAGATCACTAAGGGAGACAAAATTACCATCCCGCTCATCTGTGGATATGAGATGTATAGAGATTTCTCTATCAAACTTCCTAGAATCACAAATACTCCGTGATACTTATTTCAAGACAACAATTTCCTGCCTACATTAGATCATATGAAACAATAGATCATTGACAGTGAGATTCCCTTGAAAATACAATCCTCAAAACAATAGATCATATGAAACAATAGATCGTTGACAGTGTGATTCCCTTGAAAATCCCATCTTCAAAACAATAGATCATATAAAACTACAACTTACTGCCTCACAATTGAGGATGGTACTTGTGGATCAAAACTAGAGCCAAGAAGGATTTGGGATGACATCTTCTAATAATAGATTGGCAATATCGGTTAAAATAAATAGAGTTGCAGAACCTAAATCATATTTGTTGTCAATTTATACCATATGACAATATCCTGCAATGATGTCCCAAAAATGAAACTTCAAATGGTGAAATGGAAGCAGCTTTATGACCCATACCAAAAAGAAGTTGGCCAAAAGCAGGAGTGACCTACTTCCATATTTGCAATTCTCAAAATCTATGCACCTAAATTGAAGTAAATAAATTATAAAGCATTAAGGAACCGAACACAAAAATATACATATGTTACAGTGCAATGATTCATAATAGAAATATACTATAATATTTCCATCTTCTCTGATTTAACAATATATAAGGGGAAAATACCTGTAAGGCGTGAAAGATAGTAGAGTTCATGATGTTTCTAGTGGTGGAAGGATCAGTGTCAGAATGAGATGAACCACCTAACAAAAATTTATGGAAGAAGCGGAATGCCACAGCAGTTTCAGTGCTCCAAGGAGGTAACCATTTGAAAGCTGAAACAGAAACAAGACCATCTTCAAAGAGCTTGACCGAAATTTTGGAAGCACCCACTTCCTCACCCGAATTGCCCTCTGGTTCCAAAATACCAGCACAAATCGAGTAGAGAGCAAGTAAATCAAGTTTCAATGCTTTCAAAGCAAGTGGATCAAATACAGAAGGATAGAATCTTAAACCCATCTCAACAACCGACTTATATTTCTTAGCCTCTCTATTCAACATCAATTTACTTAAAAAACCCAACAACCAATGGAGGGCAAGCAACCGGAAAGCCAAACTATGCTGTGTTTCCTTGGAAATAAGCATCAATCTCCTGACAATCTCACTTTCTTGTCCATCAAATGCATCCAAAAAGTAAGAATACATAACCAAAACAATATGGCACAGCAAAGGATCAAATGAATAAATCAATCCAAAAAACTGAACCTTCAACAAGGAGGCCTGCAACTCCAAAGCTGAAGCTATCGGCATTATCATTTGCATAAACTCCATCAACCCACATGGAGTCAAAACCTGAGGGGATTCCAGCAAAAAAGCCAGTGCCCTTCTTAACTCCTTAAAATTCAAACCCAAGTTAACCTCTTTACCATTACCATCCAAAACTGAATGAGGCACATTGAACGGAACCAAAGGCACAGAGGTATTAAAAATGGAGACATTCAACTTCCGATTTACAATATTATGCACAACCATTGTAAACAACAAAAGATAAGACTGACAGGCATGAGTTCTCTCGCTTTGACACAAACTCCACAAATGACCAGCAATACCTGAAAGCAAACAAGGGTAACACTTCTCCAATTCGCGCAAGCATTCACAAGCAATAGCTCGAGTATGACGGTCTAATCCATGATTAGGACGATGAATTACAGTAAGCAAAAGCTCAGCCAAACCCTCAGTGTATCGAGAGGGGAATTTATAGAGCGCATCAATCGATACATAAATCGATGTGGTTGAGACCATGAATTGCTCTTTCAAGAGTAAAGTAATGGCGATCCCATCAGGAGGAGCTTGAACAACAGCACGGAGAGCGTCGAGGAGGCAATCCAAATGCGATTCGTTAGTGAAGAGAGATTCAGAGAATTCTTCGAGGAAGACAAGGAGTGGGATTTTTGAAGGGAAGTCCTTTCTGAGGAGAAAGGAAAGGGCTTGATCGATAAGGGAAGGGAGAAAGTGAGGCACCGCCGTCCATTTGAGGAGGCGAGCACCGCCGTGCTGGAAGTCGTCGATGAGAGAATCCCAATCTTGGGGTGAAAGCGGCGGCTTTAACGGCGGTGGCTTATCGGTCATTGCTTGCAAACTCTATTACGGTGGAATTGAGCATGAATCTGATCCGCTTTTTATTATCTGAAAATTTCATTCAAATTCAGTTCAAATAAACAAAGCTTCAGCTCTTTCATTTTCCCTTTTTTTTTTCTTTTTTTCTTTTTTTTTTTAAGAAGAAAAATTAATAAGAAAATAAAGTAAGTAATTTTCATTTACATAAATAATCAATTATTCATCGGTTTTTTTAGGGCAAATTAAAAAAAAAAACCTTGTGGTTTCACTTTTTTGCAAATAAAGGACTGTGGTTTTTTTGTTTAAAAAAGAGGATTGTATTTTAAAATGTTAACAAAAAAAGGATAACTAACATTTTTCGGTTAAAAATGATTATATAGCGGAGGGTATTTTAGTTATTTAACATACCAATAATTTATGTATATTATTTAATAATTTTATATCAAAATTTGAATATTTTTCAAAAAATTTTCAATTTGTTATGATTTTTTTAAAATCTATTATCATTATTTAATTTATAAAAATATTTGCACTTTTCAAAAATTTTCAAAATTTATCATTCATGTGTATTGTATTTTTATTAACCAACTTGAAAATTTTGAGTTCAAAATGAATAAGAATACCCTATGTAATGTCATGATTTAATTTTGGTTATTCTTTTTTTATTAACATTTTAAAACACAATCTCTTTTTTGAACAAAAAAAACCACAGTCCTTTATTTGCAAAAAAATAAAACCACACGGTTTTTTTTGTAATTTGCCACAAAGTAAGGGGAACTTTACTTTCGCTCTCAAAATATACAATTGGTAAAAATTATATTGTATTCAGGAAAGTACTGGAAAAATAATTAAAACTACTTTTAAAGAAACCAATGAAACCGAACTGTAGGGTAAAGTATTTTCACTAACAGCAACCCCAAACTAGTCCTAATTCAAATACATGTGATAAAAATTGTAAAAACTTAACTAATTATGATTATAATGTTTTTAGAGAAATAGATAACTTCCTTTCAAAAATAATCTATTTTAGCTTTTAAAAGTAAATATTCTTTTAAATTAAATAAGGGATAAAAGAATTAAAACAAATTATCTTTAGTTTTGTAAGAAATAGATATTCATCACAAGTTTTAAACTAATTAAAAAAATGCAAAAATAATATAAGCATTCCATAACACTATAAAATTAGTCATATTTAATTAAGATTTATAAAAACTTATAAATAAATTACTCTATAAAAGAAATTGCTTATAATTTAATTATACAAAAAAAAATCAATTTATGGGTGTAAATTTTATTAATAAATGAATTAAAATTATTATTTATAGTATGACAATAAAAACAACTTTGTTCAACTAAAAAATAATACGCCCATAATTAAGAATGAAATACTAAAAAAAAAAAAATTAATTACTAAGATTTTTAAAATCATAAATATTAGCATAGAATAATTTTATTTGTATTTTATAAAAACTAATTTGATATCATTAAACTAATTTCAGTTAAAAAATAATAATAATAATAATAATAATAATAATAATACAAATATCAATAAACCCTCTTTGCTTGCAAAACCCCTAACAGCATGTTGGTACTGGGAATAGAAGGGTGGAATAGGAATTTCTAGTCCATAGCCCTTTCTATTCCCCATTTGTTTTTATATATATGGGATAGGAATAAGGGATTTTATCCCTCCCCTATCCCAAATACACAATCCTTGCCTCCCATGGGATAGAAATTTTTTACCTTTGACCTATTTGTCCTTTGCTCTCCCTTATTCTCATCTTATTTTAAACATATTTAGAGATAATTTCATCATTTATATTGATTTATCCCTATCCCTATCCAACATGTTAGACATATCTTAAATTATCCGTATCTCACTTTTACTTTTTATCCATATGGCTAACTCAATCTTTTATCCCTGTTCTCGTCCGAATCCGTATCCCCAGCAGCAGTGAATTTCTCACTCAAAGCTTTCACTGGTTCGCAGGTAGTAGCTTGGCCGGTTCAAAGCGAATTATCGGTGAGTTTCCCAATTTCAGTAGTATCTGATATGATGTTTGTTTTCCTCCGCCGCAAATTATCGTTGAATCCTGTTTTAGATTCAAATTGTCAGTTTAAAGTATTATTCTCGTTTCGATGCTTGTCATCATCATCATCTGAGAGAAATTTCATCGAAAAAATCTCTGCTGCAATTTCACGCCTGATAAATTCATGTGGGTTATCCCCAAAAGCTGCTATCTCTGCATCTAAGCGCACCAATTTTGAAACCCCTGAAAAACCAGACTCTGTACTTAACTCTCTTAAAGATAATGGATTCAGCAGTTCCCAAATATCTATACTTGTTAGAAGTAGGCCATGGCTTTTGAATTCTAATTTTAGCAAAACCATCCTTCCCAAGTTTGAATTCTTACGTTCTATTGGAGTTCCTAGTGAAGACCTTCCCAAGTTTATCTGTAGGAATCCAGAAATCTTGCGGCGGAGCTTGAAGCGATACACAATTCCATGTTATAATTTCCTCAGAAGTATTCTTCATTCTGATGATGAAGTAGTTGGGGTTTTGCAACGCTTAACATATTGCTATGGTGTAAAGGACAACTTGGCACTCAATATATCTATCTTGAAGGAGCTTGGAGTTCCAGACCGTTTCATCTCTAACTTATTGAAGTATAATCCTGACATTTTTTACAAAAATGTTAGCAAGTTCAATGATGCTGTCCAGACAATTGTAAGGTTGGGATTCAATCCTGCTAAATGTGCTTTTATCCAAGCACTGAAACTGCATCTACAAATGTCCAGAGAAACATGGGATGCTAAAATGGATATTTTTTTGAGTTGGGGCTGGTCTGAAGAACAAATTTGGTTAGCGGTTAGAAAGAATCCATGGTTTTTGAAATATTCTAAGAAAACATTAATGGATAAGATGAATTTTCTGGTGAATGAAAACATTACAATGTTTGTTTTCCTCTGCAAAAGATTAGTGTTGAATCCTGTGTTAGACTCTAATAACATTTTACTTTAGCCTTTAAAGCATTATTCTTGTTTAGATGCTCACCATCATCATCTGAGCTATCTCTACGTTCAGATGAACAACACTCTTCTACAATTTCTTACCTCGTAGATTCAGGTGGGTTATCCCTAAATTAGGTTGCTTTTGATATATCGGTTTGAATTGTTAATGTCAGATCATTTCACCCTTTTGAAGAAGAACTTGGTAGTCAATCTATCCATCTTAACTAGGGATCTTGGAATGCCTGAAACTTTCTTTTTCGATCCTAAATTTCCTTTGCATAGTAGTTGACAAGTATATTATGGGGTTGTTAATGAAATATAATTAAATCAAGAAAATTATAAACCCTTACATATAAGATGGTGGCGAAGAATAAGCAACTTTATATGTGAACTCCTTGTGCATAGACTATTTACAAAATTAAACATTACGATTAAATAATTTTCACGGACTATTATGGATGAATAATTAGCTCAATGAGTAGTGAGATCATCCATAAAATATTAGTAATTGATTTTACGCTTTAAAAACTTGATCCAACTTAATATTTTATGGAAACTGATAGTCTAATGGTTTGGGACGTTATATATACGAGTTAATACTTTCTCCATGTCGATATATTGTCAAGTGGAGGTACATGGAATCATCTTCTTCCATCATCTAGAAATCAACCATATTTAATTCAATCCACTCTGATTTTGCTGTCACTTTCATCTGTTGCAGAGTATAATTTCCATTCGTTAAGTTAATTCTTGCATGTCGTGCACTATTTATATCCCCACCAAGAATAGGAACATATAAAGAAAACCCAATAGAAAACCAACAAAAGATCCATTAAAGAAACCTATTAATCATAATAGAACTACTGACCAAAAAGACAAGAAAACTATAACAAAGAAAAACCAACAAACAACCTAGTAAATTCTAGGAAAAATCTCGAAATAACATGAAATTATGTTTTTTCATTTTCACTAAATGTTCATATCAAATCAAATGACACAACTTCACTTCAATATGTTTTCGATAAATATATTTTTTGTGTTAATAACCAAAGGAAAAAAAAAAAAAAAAAATCCTGCAGCTGGGATGTATTTCCCTCTACTTACAAACGACACCGTTTGTTCTAGTAAACGGCATTCTCTTATTGAACGTGGATTAGAGAAGGGCCTTCTCTTTAGGATCAATCTGTTCTTCTCTGGCTCGCGAAATCCCTAATTGCGAGAAATGGAGGATTAGCGCCCAATTTTTTCAATTAAAGCGTTCACTATTTTGCACGAATCAGCTATTTTACTCATAGACTGAAGCACATTTCTGCATTCTTCTCAAAAATTCTTTGTCTTGCGATACCCTAATTGCGGGAAATTGAGATCGAAACAATTCTTTGGATTGAAAGCTTTGTTGATTTGAAATTGAAGGATTGTGGGCCATAAACCGGTGAGTTTTCCCCCATTACATTAGATTTTGATATCATGTTTGTGTTCCTCCGCAGAAGATTATTGTTAAGTCCTGTTTTAGATTCAAATACCCAATTTCATACTTTATCCTTTAAAGCATTGTTCTCCTCTAGTTGTTTATCATCATCTGATTCTGAGATATCCGAGACATCGTCAAATTCCATTGGAAAACCCTCTTTTACAGTTTCTTACCTAATAAATTCATGTGGATTGTCCCCAAAAGCTGCTACCTCTGCATCTGAGCTGGTAAATTTTGAAACCCCCGAAAATCCAGACTCTGTACTTAACATTCTTAAACATAATGGATTCAACTGTTCCCAAATCTCTATCCTTGTGAGGAAAAGGCCACATCTGTTGAATTCTAATCTTAGCAAAATCATAGTCCCCAAGATTGAATTTTTTCGTTCTATTGGAGTTTCTAGCAAAGAGCTTCCGAAATTCATCGCTAGGAACCCAGAACTCCTGCGTTGGAGCTTGGAGAAGTGTATTATTCCATCTCATAAATTATTCAAAACTATTCTTCATTCTGATGATAAAGTAGTGAAGGTTTTCCAACGTTTATGTTCACATGATTTGTATCGTATAAGAAAAAACATGGCACTCAACATATCCAGCTTAAAAGAGCTTGGAGTTCCGGATCATTTCATCTCTAGATTATTGCAGCTGCATCCTGGGGTTTTATGTGAAAATGTTGACAGGTTCAATGAAGCTGTCCAGAAAATATTAGGGATGGGATTCGATCCAGCCAAATATAATTTCATTCAAGCAGTGCCTCTGCCTTTAAAATTGTCTAGAAAAACATGGGATGCTAAAGTTGATATTTTTTTGAGTTGGGGCCTGTCTGAAGATCAAATTTGCTCAGCTTTAAGAAAGAATCCCACGTTTATGGAATTGTCTGAGAAATTAATAAAGGATAAGATGATTTTTTTAGTGCATGAGATGGGTCTTGAGCCTGATGTTGTTCTTGGAAATCCAACGATGTTGACTTTTAGTTTGGAGAAGAGAATTGTCCCGAGGAGTGCAGCAATGAAGATATTGTTTCTTAAGGATTTGGTAAAAGCGGAGTTTACTTTATATAATATTCTTACATTGTCTGACGAGAACTTCTTGAAAAAGTATGTAAACCAGCATCTAGAAAAAGTTCCTCAACTGTTGGATGTCGTACAAGGCAAATTGGACCCCAGAGAATTAGGTGTTGAATTCAATGGAAAACACAAAGCTTAACTGGTATGCAATTTGAATTAACAATGTCTTTCTGCATTTAATGCATTGATGTGACGAGTACTTTGCTTGACTGGAGTTAACATCTGTTTACATGATTTCATCAGTTACTCACGTTATTGTTGTTTTATTTTAGACGCACTTTGTGTTAGATCATAGATTCACCTATCTACTCTTTTATTGCTATAAATGTTTGTGTTAGTGGAGATTTGTTACATCTGATTAACTACAAATGCTGAAATGACTACCTACATATGTGTATATATGAAAGCTTTTCACTCTTCTGTTAGATGTTATGTTAAAGACAGATACTAGAAACCTTGATATATTGCTTTTGATTCTTGACTTCTTATCATTTCTCCATTTAGAAGAAAAACTTGGTAGTCAATGTATCCATCTTTGAGGGGGGGAAAAAAAAGACCTTGAAATTCCTGAACTTAGCATGGCTGGAATTGTCCCAGAAAATGCTTGTGAATTTTGTTGACAGCCTTGTGACCTTCCTGGAAATCCAATGTTGTTTTGAAGAAGAGAATCATCCTTGTTCTAGCTATAGAAGTCTGCAGCTCTAGAGTTTGATACGTTGATCAAAGAATGGTACAGTTAATTAGTTCCATTTTTTGTGTTCTTTGACTTGCAGTCATCTTTCTGACTAACCATTTAGAAAGAGTTCCTCACTTGAAGAGCCCTGAAATGGATGTTTCTGTTGCAGATGGGATGAAATTCAGACAGCCATAATCTTTATTGTTCGCTAATTTATGTCTAAAAAGGTTTAGACTTGCTGTTTATAAGTAATTCTTTGGCTAGAGCAGTCTTGAAAATTTTCGATTGCTCTTTTCGAATTTATAAACTTCTAGTTTCAGACTTCATATCTTGGGTTGAGTTGGTTTTTAAGAAAATTAAAGCTGCTGAATTTGAATATTTTTATGATTTGCCTGTGGTTATTTTGGTTCTACAGGGATCAAGTGGTTCATGGGTTGCTTGGTCTTGATCCACCAGTTCTGATCCATGGATTGGAGGAGTTTGCTGGTGAGTTCTGTTTGCCCTCTCCTATGCCTGCCTTCTTTTCCAGCTATTCTTCGACCAACAATTGGACCTGCTTCTCCTTGTGCTGTGTGGAAAATTAATACGGATGCAGCCTGGATTCCGGAGTTACAGAGAGCTGCTGCAGGTATTGTTCGCAATTCAGCAGCCAGATAATGTTTTGGGCTTGCCTTACCATTTCCCATTTGTTGGAGTGCTGAGATGGCGGAATCTTTAGTTATGCTCTATGGCTTATACTTATGTGTTGATTCATGATTGGAAGGGTTGGTGCTGGAGTCGAACTGCAAATTGCCTATGAGGCTGCAAGTTCCAAAGGGCCAGATTCATCTGAACTTTGCATGATTCATGGTGATATTCGGGCACTTGCTGTTGAGTGCAATTGTTTTATGAAATGGTGGGGTGAAGTTATTGAAGGAAAAATGATGCATCATGCTTGAGAAAAAGGTTAAAGTTTCATCAAGTAAAATGCTTAACATATTACAGTAAAATTCATCATTCTTGTTTTCAATTTGATATGTGTAATTGCTGTACAGAAATAGAGTATCCATACAGCATTGTTAATGGAGAATTAATTCAAAAACTCATGTTTTTCCCTCCATTCTTTGTAGCAATGAAACAGAAAATAGAGATATTGTAATGATTTTAAAAAAAAAAATTGAAATTTTGGACAAGATTGGGAAATCAAAGAGAGGGTGAAATCATAATTTTGATTTACTGCGTAGGGCAAGTTTACTATTGCTATCAGTGAAAGAGTTGGCTGTGGAAGTGCTTTTAGAGAAAGCTAGGATTTGTTGCTTTCCTTGAAAGCAATTGAAAGTGTTTTTTGTGTCCGAGGCTTTCCATGTTTCTTATTTGCCAAACACACTCAGGGCTAGTATGGAATTGCTGTTAGTGAAAGTGCTTTTTCTTATAATTAGGTTTTATTGTTTTCTTTAAAAGTAGTTTTAAGTGTTATTTCAGTGCTTTTCTAAATACAATCTGATTTTTACCAATTGTACATTTGAGACTGCTTTTCGCAGTCCTAAAAGCAACTTTCAGCTAAAGTACGGTTCCCCTTGCTTTGGTTGGAAACTGCCGTAGCCACAAGCGCAGGCTCAGTCTGTTGCTTTCCTGGCTTTCTTCTGTTAAACGCTGCATTCCCAACTTGGGAAAACATTCCCAAACGCACCCTAATAGGTGTCATTGTAATTTTATTGGTAGATTATATATGTTGTGAATATAAATAACACCGTGTTGTCAACTAAATTAGTTAAATCATAATTACTCCCCTCTTTTATTTCCGCTCTTGTATATACCCTCTCGTATTGTCTTCACATAATACATCAGTAATCGACAAATGCATGAAATGGTAGATGAACTCTACAAAAGTATAAATTTAATTCGTGCAATTTGTTTTTATAGATAATTTTGTCCAAAATTATAGTTTTATCATCAATATTTGGCCGTGAACATTGAAATGATAGAATACAATGAAAAGTCTTCAGGTATTCAATGTGTACGGAATTATGTAATTACATTAATTTGCGAATAAATTAAAATTAGTAAATTTTTTTTTTAGCTAATTTGAAATTATATAACGAACTTTAATTTTTTAAACTTGGTGATGATGGATAGATACATAAAATGTTACAAGCATACTTACTTCCCAAAATAAGCTTTGCCAAAACAATGACAGTTGAATGTATACACTATTTCATATATCTAATTTTGAAAAAAATTAAAGTTTATTATCCAATTTCAAAACAAAAATACTTAAAATGAAAATGATTAGCAATTCAGACATAAAAATGATAGTAGCATTTTCCATAGCATATAAATTAGGAAAAAGGTTGGATCCATTTATGTATTGTAACTTTTATTAATAAATGAATTAAATATATTGTTTACTGCAATTTTAAAAATAATTAATAATTAAAATATTTTTCTTTATTTCGACATGAGTATAATTCAAACGGAAGTATGATAAATAAGAAGAAATTAACAATAGGTTCATAATTTCCTAAAAAAAACAATAAATTGATGTTACTCTCTTTAAAAATAATTTTCTTTTTTTTTTAAAAAAATACTTTCTCATATTTTAAATTTTTTTATACCTAGTACTCGTTTAGAACAAATGAATTCTATAAATTTTTACGGAATTTATTTGCAAATCCAATAATCTATAATTGGAATGCAAAAAGAATATAATAAATGAATTCAATAAATTTTTACGGAATTCATTTGCAAATCCAATAATTTATACGTGGAATGCAAAAAGAATATAATTCATTATGCTTTCACTAAATTCCACCAAAACGATGAATTCCACGTTTTTATGGAGCCAAGTTTTTAAGATTATGTATGTATTCTTTTTATATTTTTTAATTAAATATAAATTTTATATAATTTCTTATTTTGACGAATTAGAATTTTTTTGATAAATTGTAGCAAGTTGATTTGATGAAAATCACATTATAATTAGTATAAATGAACATTTTAATAAAGAAATATACAATTTTTTGATGATATACAGTGGATAAGATGGTAAGTCTTCAATTAATTATTAATTAAATAATTAGGAGATATTACTATGTTATTTTTTAGATGATATACAAGGTATGAGTTTCAAAATTAATTTGAATATAAATCATTGTACCGGATAAATTAACTCTTAAAAATTATATTTTCTATTTTAGAATACATAAACTTCAAAAACATACCATACGGTATAGTGTATTTTCAAAATGAGGTTAATTTTTTTTTTTTTTTTTTTTTTTGTAGAGTATTTTTTGTCTATTTTGAACTGAAATTTTCAAACCAGTTAATAAAAATACAATAAACTTTAATGATAAATTTTGGAAATTTCTAGAAGCACAAGTATTTTTCCTACTTAAATAAAGATAATAATTTTATAAAAATCACAACAAAATATAGAAATTCCAAAAAATATTCATATCTTGATGTAAATTTTTTAAATAATTTAGATAAACAATTAAAATGCTAAATGGATAAAAATTCCCTCCATTACCTCATCATTTTTAAGAAGTGAAAATAATAAATATTAACTATAAGTAAGAATAAATAGAGTAATAGACGGAAGATAATTTGAAAAATTTTATGATTGAAAATATATAGAAATTTAATGTTCTCACAAGAATTCACATAATAAATAGAAAATTTTATTTATTATATATATTATGTAATATATTTGTTTTGTCTTTTTTTTTATAGATATATTTAGATATCTATGATAATTATGCTTGAACAAGTTCAACTCCATCTTCGTCTTTATGGTTAATAAATACATCAATCCCTCAATGACCCGTGAGACGAATATTACAGGATTTGGATGATCTCCTCTCCTATCTTCTGTGGATTAATTCGATTTGCAACTTTATATATTTAAAAATTATACTTTCTTCTATATATTTGGAAGCAAATTTCTGCATTCTTCTCAAAAACCCTGAATCTTGAAAAACCCTAATTGCGGGGGGATGAGGATCTGCGGCGACTACTTTATAAGAATTAGCTATTTTTGTCAGAGATTGAAGCCAATTTTTGGATTTTAAGCTTTGCTGATTTGAAATTGAAGGGTCGTGAGTCAAAAACCGGTGAGTTTTCCCCCCATTTCATTAGAATTGGATATGATGTTTGTGTTCCTCCGTAGAAGATTATTCATTAGTCCTGTTTTAGATTCAAATACCCAATTTCATACTTTATCCTTTAAAGCATTGTTCTCCTCTAGTTGTTTATCATCATCTGATTCTGGGATATCTGAGACATCGTCAAATTCCATTGGAAAACCCTCTTTTACGGTTTCATACCTAATAGATTCATGTGGGTTATCCCCAAAAGCTGCTACCTCTGCATCTGAGCTGGTAAATTTTGAAACCCCTGAAAATCCAGACTCTGTACTTAACTTTCTTAAACATAATGGATTCAGCTGTTCGCAAATCTCTATCCTTGTTAGAAAAAGGCCACATCTGTTGAATTCCAATCTTAGCAAAATCATCGTCCCCAAGATTGAATTTTTTCGTTCTATTGGAGTTCCTAGCAAAGACCTTCCGAAATTCATCACTAGGAATCCAGACCTCTTGCGTTGGAGCTTGGAGGAGTGTATTATTCCATGTCATAAATTCCTTAAAACTATTCTTCATTCTGATAATAAAGTAGTGAAGGTTTTCCAACGTTTAACTTCACATCATTTGTATGGTATAAGAAAAAACATGGCACTTAACATATCCAGCTTAAAAGAGGTTGGAGTTCCGGATCATTTCATATCTAGCTTATTGCAGCAGCGTCCTATGGTTTTATGTGTAGGAGTTGAAAGGTTCAATGAAGCTGTCCAGAAAATTGTAGGGATGGGATTCGTTCCAACCAAAAATAGTTTTACCCAAGCAATGTGTCTGCTTTTACAAACGTCCAGGAAAACACGGGATGCTAAAGTCGATATTTTTTTGAGTTGGGGCCTGTCTGAAGATCAAATTTTCTCAGCATTAAGGAAGAATCCCATATTTTTGCAGTTATCTGAGAAATCAATAAAGGAAAAGATGAACTTTTTAGTGCATGAGATGGGTCTCGAGCCTGATGTTGTTCTTCGAACTCCAACGATCTTGTGTTTTAGTCTGGAGAAGAGAATTGTCCCGAGGTGTGCAGCAATGAAGATATTGTTTCTTAAGGATTTGGCAAAAACAGAGTTTAATTTTAATTCGATTCTCACAATGTCTGAGGAGAACTTCTTGAAAAAATATGTGAACCAGCATCTGAAAAAAGTTCCTCAATTGGTGGATGTCGTACAAGGCAAATTGGATCCCAGAGAATTAGGTCTCATATTCAATGGAAAACGCAAAGCTTAACTGGTATGGAATTTGAATTAACAATGTCTTTTCCATTTAATGCATTGATGTGACAAATACTTTGCTAGACTTGAGTTAACATCTATTTACATGATTTCATCAGTTACTCACAGTACTGTTGTTTTATTTTAGACGCACTCTGCGTTAGATCAGAGATTCACCTATGTACTCTTTTTATGCTATTGATGTTTGTGCGAGTCGAGATTTGTTACATCCGATTAACTGCAAATGCTGCAATGACTACCTACATATGTGTTTGTATGAAAGCTGTTCACTCATTTGTTAGATATTACGTTGGAGACAATTACTAGAAAACTTGATTTATTGCTTTCGGTTCTTGACTTCTTACCATTTCTCCATTTATATATATTATGCTTTTAAAGTCGATTTCCAGTGCAGTTTTTACCTTATTTTGACCAAACGGATGGTCGATGAAATATATTGGAAGTTTTGAGATGATCCGGTCTGTAAATGTGTTTTTTAAAGATTATGGTATACATTAGTTATTAGTATTTCCTTTCATTTATGGAAACAAGAAAGGAAAACAACAAATTTAAATTAAAACATAACTATTCTAGCAATATCTTCCTGAAGAATGCAACTGAGCTCCACAGAAGGCAGTTGAACTTCATGGGCACCCGAGTTCCAAGAACTGGTTGAATTGGCAAGGAAGTCGGCTGCCTGTGAGACATTTCGAAAGAGTGGAATCAAGAACTAATCTGTGAAATGACAAGAACAATGTTCTTAAAAGTCTGGATCTCTCTACACATACATACACGAGCTCGAGACTCGAAAGGATTCTCCTAATTTTGGGTATTCTTTTTTGAATCAAAAGATGACAGAAAGTTCCTTAACATTTAGTTGCTATGAAATAACTGGTTCAACATGACAAGAAATAATAATTAGTTATTTTGAATTTTACACTATTTGGAGCCTTTTTTTAATTCTTTGTTCCATCAACAGCTAAATATTGTTATGTATTCATTCTAAAAAGCTATTGACATTTTACTTGTATGATATTTAATCCATTGAAATACGGGAAATTGTCAAAAACACCTTTGTTTTAGGTTTTGTTTTTGGACTCTCCTTTTCAAAATTATTAATCTACCTTTTTTATTTTCATAATTGTTAAATTGTTTTTTTTTTTGTTAATTCATATTTTTTTATACATTTTTCTTTGCAAAAATCCCCGTCAAACTTTTCAAATTTACTCAAATATGTGATTTTATTTTGTCTACGTTTTTCTCTCATCTTTTCCAAATTTTAATCTAATTTCGGATTTATCTGTTAAACCCTTTTTTTTTGTTATGCGGCTTAAAAAAATTTTTTTTTTCTTTGAAACTAGATCCATATGTATATATATTTTTTTCCGACATTTTCTTTTTCACTAAGATGCAACTCATACCTTTACATCTTAAAGTATAACTAAGTTATAATCATTGTAATAGTATATCTTAGGATCAACTAAGGTATAATCACGGTAATAGTGTATCTTAAGGCATAACTAAGGTATATCTAAGGTGTAACTAAGGTATAATTATTGCAATAGTGTATGTTAAGATATAACTAAGTTATAATAAAAGTACAATCACTGTAATGGTATACCTTAAGGTATAATTTCGTTGTAATAATTTTATTATACCTTTGATACTCTTATTACCATACTTGTACCTTTGTAGGACTATTATGCCTTAGTTATATTTTCGGTATACCTTAGATATTCATATTATACTTTAGTTATACGAATTGATACACTAATACATTGATTATATCTTTGTTATACTTTCTAATATAGTAATTATACATTCTGATACACTGATTATACCTTATTTATGCATTGTTTGTACCTTATTTATTTATTGTTTAAGCATTGTAGTATATAAGTAGTACATATCAGTGTATAAGCAATGTATAACAATTTATAAGCAGTGTATAACAATGTATTAGAAGGTATAACTAAGGTATAATCAGTGTATTAGCAAATATAACAGTGTATCAGAATGTATACCTAAGGTATGATCAGTGTATTAGTGTATTAGTAAATATAACAGTGTATCAAAAGGTATAACTAAGGTATAATCAGTATATCAGTGTAATAAAAGATATAATCAAAGTATTGAATGCTATAATCAATGTATAAACAAGGTTAACAGTATTACAAAGTTATACATTGATATAATAAGTGTATTAGAAGGTATAACTAAGGTGTAATCAGTGTATCAGTAAGTATAACTAAAGTATAATTAGTGTATCAGAAGGTATAACTATGATATAATCAGCGTATCAAAAGGTATAATAAGAGTATCAAAGGTATAATTACGGTATTATAGTTATACAAAGGTATAAGTAAGGTATAATAAGAGTATCAGAGATATAACTAAGGTATAACAATGATTATACCTTAGTTATACCTTAAAATACACTATTAAAGTGATTATATATTGGTTATACCTTAAGATATACTATTAAAGTGATTATACCTTTGTTATACTTTAAAATACATTATTACAGTGATTATACCTTAGTTATACCTTAAGATACATTATTATAGTAATTATATCTTAGTTACACTTTAAGATACAAATGTATAATTAGTTATACCTTAGTAAAAAAAAATATCAGAAAAAATATATATATATGGTACTTGTTTCGAAGAGAAAAAAAAAAAGAACATTCTAAAGTCACATGACAAAAAAATAAACGGATTGAGAGATAAATGTAAAATTAGATTAAAATTATCAAAAGAGGAGAGAGAAATGTGGATAAAATAGAATAAAGTATATACGTAATTTTGAAAAGTTTAAAAGAGATTTTGACAAAAATTTCCTCTTCACGCAAAAAAGAAAGTGGGTGTCAAAATGTTAGTATCTTCGTAAAATCCCTTTGAAATATTACCATTGGTGTATATTAATTTTCATGTTTGTATTAATTTAATAAAACATGTAAATTGTGCATCGAAATTGATGTTTAAAATTACAAAAATCCACCTCAATATTGTTTTGATGAATATATTTGTTATGTTAATACTAGACCTGTTCAAACGACCTACGGTCCGCAAAGCCCGTCCAAACCCGCCCGTTCTGGGTTGGGCTTGGACATACATATTTTACTTTAAGCCCGATCTGGCCCGAACCCGTAGAAGCCCGATGGGCTTAGGAATAACTATAAAACCCATGACTGGTCCGGCCCGGTCCGGATAATTTTATAATATATACTTATATATTTTTATTTATATAATTATATACTAAATATTTAATTTGAACAATTGAAAAACTTATAGAAGATCTTGACCATTATAATTTCTCTATGAATACTATCTGTAAATTAAATTTATCTATGAATACTATTTATAAATTAAATTTGTTTAAAATAAGTTATATTAGAAAAATATAAACATTTATTTGGTGGGGTGGTTGGGCTAGGTTTGTGAATGAGGTTCAATTGTCCGGCCCAGCCCGGCCTGAGCCCGATGTAAAATTAGTGCGGGTTAGGCTGGGATTGAACAATAGATTTTTATATCAAACCCGATGTAGTCCGGCCCGAACCCGGCCCAGCTCGACCCATGAACAGGTCTAGTTAATGCCAAAGAAAAGAACACAAAATAAAGTCGTGGAGTTGGATTGAGATTTCCCTCCATTACAAAAACGACACCGTTTCAATCTTGTATATGGATTAAGAAGGGGTTTTTTTTTGTAAGTATGAACCAGTTCTTCTGTGGCTTGCGAAATCCCCAATTGCGAGAAATGGAGTATTTGCTCCCAATTTTCGCAACTAAAGCTGTCGCTATTTTGTACGAATCAGCTATTTTACTCATAGACTGACGCAGATTTCTGCATTCTTCTCAAAATTTCTTTGTCTTGCGAAGCCCTTATTGCGGGAAATTGATATCGAAACCAATTTTTGGATTTGAAATTGAAGAAGGGTCGTGAGACAAAAACCGGTGAATTTTCCCCCATTCTGATGATAAAGTGGTGAAGGTGTTCCAAAGTCTAACTTCACATCATTTGTATGGTATGAGAAAAAGCATGGCACTCAACATATCCAGCTTAAAAGAGCTTGGAGTTCCGGATCGTTTCATCTCTAGCTTATTGCAGCTGCGTCCTATGGTTTTATGTGAAGGAGTTGAAAGGTTCAATGAAGCTGTCCAGAAAATTGTAGGGATGGGATTCGATCCAGCCAAAAATAGTTTTACCCAAGCAATGTGTCTGCTTTTACAAACGTCCAGAAAAACATGAGATGCCAAAGTCGATATTGTTTTGAGTTAGGGCCTGTCTGAAGATCAAATTTTCTCAGCATTAACGAAGAATCCCATATTTTTGCAATTGTCTGGGAAATCAATAAAGGAAAAGATGAACTTTTTAGTGCATGAGATGGGTCTTGAGCCTGATGTTGTTCTTGGAACTCCAACGATCCTGTGTTATAGTTTCGAGAAGAGAATTGTCCCGAGGTGTGCAGCAATGAAGATATTGTTTCTAAACGATTTGGCAAAAACAGAGTTTAATTTTAATTCGATTTGGCAAAGTGGATCCCAGAGAATTACTTCTCCAATTCAATGGAAAACACAAAGCTTAAGTGGAACGCAGATTGAATTAACAACGATGTGTTTTCCATTTGATGTGACAAATACTTTTGCTTGACTGGAGTTGACATCAGTTTACATGATTTCATCGGTTACTCACATTACTGTTGTCTTAGTTTTAGACGCACTTTGTGTTAGATCATAGAGTCACCTATCTACTCTTTTATTGCTATTAATGTTTGTGTGAGTCGAGATTTGTTACATCCGATTAACTGCAAATGTTGCAATGACTACCTACATATGTGTATGTATGAAAGCTGTTCTCTCATTTGTTAGATATTATGTTGAAGACAAATACTACTTGATATATTGCTTTCGATTCTTGACTTCTTTCCATTTCTCCATTTATATTTACTAATGCTCGCAGTCCTTATTTTATGTGGGATTCTTATTTTCCTTTGTTGGTAAATATTGATTTATGTTGGATAATGAGATTGTAATGTTGTAATTGCAAAATTTAAAATGTTTCCCTTCTGTTATATAAATATTTCTCATCTGCTTCACTTTCTTGTATGTATTGGCATTTGAGTAGGAATGAAGATTGCTATTTTAAAACTTCAAGCAGTTTATGAGGTAATTTTTCACTAACACTAAACTATACCATAATCGCTACTAAACTCACTGTTGTAATCAGATTTTCTGCGAACTCTTAATACTTTGCACCGACCCATCTGTTGCTCCATGGAAGGCAGTTGAACTTCATGGGCACCCAAGTTGCAAGAACTGGTTGAATTGGCAAGGACGCTGGCCGGCTGCCTGGAAATCCAATGTTGTTTTGGAGAAGAGAATCATCCTTGTTCTAGCTATAAGAAGTTTGCAGCTTGAGAGTTTGATACTTTGATTAAAGATTGGTATAGTTAATTAGTTCTGTTTCTTGTGTTCTTTAATTTGCAATCTCGAATAGATTTCTGAATACCCATTTAGAAAAAGTTCCTCATTTGAGGAGCCCTGAAATGGATGTTTTTGGTTGCAGATGAGGTTAAGTTCACAAAGCCATAATCTTTATTGTTTGCTATTCTTTCTGAAAATGTTTGAACTTGCTGTTTATAAGCAAGTAATTCATTGGCTAGAGCAGTCTGGAAATTCTTCGATTGCCCTTTTCGAATTGAAAGCTTTTCACTCTTTTGTTAGTTATTATGTTGAAGACAACTAATTATTGTTATGTATTCACTTGTATTATATTTAATCCATTGTATATATTAATTTTTATTTTTGTATTAATTTAATAAAAATTGTCAATTTTTATTCAAAATTTATTTTTATGTCTACTTAATATTACATAAGAATTCTTTTCAGTTTTATGGATTTTATTAAATTTTAAATTCATTTCGGCTTACTTGAATATGTTAGTCCCAAATAGGCTTTGACGTATGCTAGAGGAGGTGAATAGTGTAAGTATCCGAATAAAATTTCTTTTGAGGAAACCTTTTATAGTAAAAAAACAATTTTGCTTAAGAAACAAGTTTTACTAAAAATGCGGAATAAAAGATTTGTAAAACTTGTAAATATAATTGCTCATGAATAAGTGAAAAAAAACTATTACTGCGGAATATACATGGAAAAATATAAATAACAGTAATTAAAGAGAGTAGAGATAGAAAGATTATACACACAGAGATTTATACAGGTTCGGATCAATTGTCTTACTCTTATCCCCAAGCGAATCACTTGAACTTTTCCATTACAATTCCTTTAATGGTAGGAATTAAACCAAGTGATCTTTCTTCTGTCCAAGATCGGGACAATCAATCCTACTCTGGTATAGGATTAAGACTGTGATCCTTCTTTTATCTAGGATTGAGACTGTCGGTGCTTTTTGAAAGCTTAAACACCAAACTTTTACAACTTCTTGTTTTTCAAAGATTAACAACAAAATTTTTACACAATCGTTGTTGATAAAAACTCTAAAAATAAAGTTTTCCCTCACACTAATATCCCTTAGTGTGAAATTATAATTCACTCAAAATATTGTATTTAAAAGAATGTGAATTGCTATGATGAAAACTTGATTTATTTCGATTGCTTTTTTTGAAGTTTTGTTGGAAAGATTACTCAAGAATATTTTGATTGCTTTGAATATATTGTAAACTTTGCAAATTGTCTTCTTAAGTTGAAATGGTTGTAATTGTCTTATATTTATAGACATTGGAGAGGAAGTTTGGAGAATATATTCAAAATCTGTTCAGGGCTCTGAAACTAGTCATTACACAATATTCATTCTTCTGAATCTTTTATTCTGATTTTCTTCAGGTCTCTAAAACTAGCTGTTGCACAATTTTTAGCTCTTTGAAGACTTGAAATGAGTTTTCTTCAAGTCTGTGAATGTATCCGTCATACAGCATTTAAGGCTCTTAATATTTGAGTTTGACTTTTTTAGGTCTCTGAATATGACCATTATACAATTTTCAAGACTCTGAAAGTTTGAATTTGATTTCTTCAAGCCTCTGAATTTGGCCTTTATACAATGTTTAGGACTTTGAATACTGGAGTTTAACTTTCTCAGGTTTCTGAATTAGACCTGTTAATTGAGCGGGCTAGGCCGGGCTAGGGCCGGGCTTAACGGGCTTTTCATTAAAATTATATTGTCCAAGCCTTGCCCAGCCCTTCCTGTGGAAATGACGGGCTCGGGCCGGGCCGGGCCGGACTTGAAACCTCTCTTCCCATGCCCGCCCAATTGAACCCGCAAAATTTATTTTTTTATTTATCTAAAAAAATTTAATAGTTTTAAAATAAAATGTAAGTTAAACCAATGCCATAAAAAAGTTAAATCCAAAATAATCTAAATTTCAAACACAACAATATCCTTGAAAAAAAATAGCACAAACTTGTTCTAATATTCTCAAATACTAAATAAAGTCTGTATAAATGAGTGTTATAATTAGAGTTAATTACTTAAAAAGTAAAATATAAAGACGATAGGATTTAAATTTGTGGAATATGAAAAGCCTGGTGAGAGGCGGCAGTAGAGTTAATTACTTAATCAATAGTATTAAGATTTATATTTGATTAATAAATTATAATTTGTATTTAATATTTTAATAACCAATACATATATATAACGGGCGGGCCGGGCTACCAGGGCTTTATATTGTTTAATCAAGCCCAACCCTTTAGAATCCGGGCTTTTACGGGCTTGGGCCGGGCCGGGCCAAACATGATAAATGTATGTCCAAGCCCTCTAAAATTAGTGCGGGCTTGGGCGGGCTGAGCGGGCCGCCCGTCCAATTAACAGGTCTATTCTGAATGATATGTAACTGAACCTCTTATGTTTTTAGCTTCTTGAAGCAAAGTATATATTATTTCTCCAAACCTGTTGTTATCTTTTTGTATTATTCTTCCAATATCCTTATTGAAAGCCTTTACGTTTATACTTTGTTTAATTAATTAAAAATAAAATCAAATTTATCTTTAATTAATTTTCAAAGTATTTATTTAATTTTATCTTTTTCAACTATAAAATTGTTTTCATCAAAATAAGGTTGAACACAAATGTTAATAATTCCATACACTGAAAGATTATGTTACATGATTAAAAAATTCACCTTAATATTTTTTTTTTTATATTAATACCAAAGAAAGGAGCACAAAATAGATCGTATTTTCCCTCCATTTATAAAACGACACCGTTTAATCAAGTAAAACGACAATTCTTCTCTGATTTGCCAAATCCCTAACTGCGAGAAATGGACGGGGCGTTTGTTACGGTGGATAAGGAGATGGGATAGGGATTTATCCACCGTTTGGTAGGGATACATGGGACAGGGATAAGTTCCCTTATCCCACTCTTATCCCAAAACTTTATCCCACGCTCCCCCCATGTATAAGTTTGTGGGATAATTAATTTTTACATTTTGACCTATTTCTCCTTCTCCTTCTCTCATCCGTCTCTACTCAATTAGAGATAATATCGTCAATTATATTGGTTTACCCCTATCTCTATCCAACATACCAAGCATATCTTATATTATCTCTATCTCACTTTTAACTTTTATCCCCATCCCTATCCCAATCTTTTATTCTTATTCCTATCCCAATCCTTATCCATATCTCTATCCCCAACAAATATCAAACGCCCAGGGAGGGTTTGAGCCCAATTTTTGCATTTAAAGCTTTCACTATTTTACAGGAATCAGCTGTTGTACTCATAGATAGGGATGGCAACGGGTAGGGTACCCGCGGGTAATGGCGATACCCGTCCCATTCCCGTTTAGAAAAGTAATTACCCGTACCCGTCCCATTACCAGGGGTATTAAATTTTAAATCTCATTTTCGTCCCACGAAATTTCCGGGTATCCGGTAATTACCCGTACTAGCGAAAATTACCCGTTTAAAATTAAAAAATCATAAAAATATATCTAGAATTCTATACTAATCAAGCACAAAATTATAAAAAAATATTCATAAACACACTTTCATACATTGCAATTCAAAAATAACAAACATGATTTTAACCAATAATTCATATCCAAATTGTGTTTGTATAAATTTATTAATATGTATTTTATAAACTATATATATAAACGGGTACGGGTAACGGGTACCCTGAGGGGTAAACCTGGACCCGTCCCATATACGTGACGGGTAATTTTTTTGAACCTATACCCGTCCCATACCATTTTATACCGGGTTCAGATAATCCCATTAGGATCGTATAGTCCCAGGTTTCACAGGTTGCCATCCCTACTCATAGATTGAAGCACATTTCTGCATTCTTCTCAAATATTCTTTCTCTTGCGAAACCCTAATTGCGGAAAATTGAGATCGGAGATTTGAAGATTTGCTGATCTGAAATTGAAGGGTCGTGAGACAAAAACCGGTGAGTTTTCCCCCTTTTCAGTAGTATCTAATATGATGTTCGTGTTCCTCCGCAGAAGATTATTGTTAAGTCCTGTTTTAGATTCAAATACCCAATTTCATACTTTATCCTTTAAAGCATTGTTCTCCTCTACGTGTTTATCATCATCTGATTCCGAGATATGTGAGAAATCGTCCAATTCCATTGAAAAACCCTCTTTTACAGTTTCATACCTAATAAATTCATGTGGTTTATCCCCAAAAGTTGCTGTCTCTGCATCTAAGCGGCTCAATTTTGAAACCCCTGAAAAACCAGACTCTGTCCTTAACTTTCTTAAACATAATGGATTCAGCTGTTCCCAAATCTCTATACTTCTTAGCAGAAGGCCAAAACTGTTGAGTTGCGATCTTAGCAAAATCATCGTCCCCAAGATTGAATTTTTTCGTTCTATTGGAGTTTCTAGCGAAGACCTTCCGAAACTCATCACTAGGAATCCAGACCTCATGTGTTCGAGCTTGAAGCGGTATATTATTCCATGTCATAAATTCCTCAAAACTATTCTTCATTCTGATGATAAAGTAGTGAAGGTTTTCCAACGTTTGAATTCATATAATTTGTATCGTATAAGAAAAAACATGGCACTCAACATATCCAGTTTAAAAGAGCTTGGAGTTCCGGATCGTTTCATCTCTAGCTTATTGCAGCTGCGTCCTGTGGTTTTATGTGAAGGAGTTGAAAGGTTCAATGAAGCTGCCCAGAAAATTGTAGGGATGGGATTCGATCCAGCCAAAAATAGCTTTACCGAAGCAGTGTGTCTGCATTTAGTAACGTCCAGAAAAACACGGGATGCTAAAGTCGATATTTTTTTGAGTTGGGGCCTTTCTGAAGATCAAATTTTCTCAGCATTAAGGAAGAATCCCATAGTTTTGCAATTGTCTGAGAAATCAATAAAGGAAAAGATGAACTTTTTGGTGCATGAGATGGGCCTTGAGCCTGATGTTGTTCTTCAAACTCCAACGAACTTGTGTTATAGTTTGGAGAAGAGAATTGTCCCGAGGTGTGCAGCAATGAAGATATTGTTTCTTAAGGATTTGGCAAAAACAGAGTTTAATTTAAATTCGATTCTCACAATGACTGAGGAGGACTTCTTGAAAAAATATGTGAACCAGCATCTGGAAAAAGTTCCTCAATTGTTGGATGTGGTACAAGGCAAAGTGGATCCCAGAGAATTACTTCTCCAATTCAATGGAAAACACAAAGCTTAAGTGGAACGCAGATTGAATTAACAACGATGTGTTTTCCATTTGATGTGACAAATACTTTTGCTTGACTGGAGTTGACATCAGTTTACATGATTTCATCGGTTACTCACATTACTGTTGTCTTAGTTTTAGACGCACTTTGTGTTAGATCATAGAGTCACCTATCTACTCTTTTATTGCTATTAATGTTTGTGTGAGTCGAGATTTGTTACATCCGATTAACTGCAAATGTTGCAATGACTACCTACATATGTGTATGTATGAAAGCTGTTCTCTCATTTGTTAGATATTATGTTGAAGACAAATACTACTTGATATATTGCTTTCGATTCTTGACTTCTTTCCATTTCTCCATTTATATTTACTAATGCTCGCAGTCCTTATTTTATGTGGGATTCTTATTTTCCTTTGTTGGTAAATATTGATTTATGTTGGATAATGAGATTGTAATGTTGTAATTGCAAAATTTAAAATGTTTCCCTTCTGTTATATAAATATTTCTCATCTGCTTCACTTTCTTGTATGTATTGGCATTTGAGTAGGAATGAAGATTGCTATTTTAAAACTTCAAGCAGTTTATGAGGTAATTTTTCACTAACACTAAACTATACCATAATCGCTACTAAACTCACTGTTGTAATCAGATTTTCTGCGAACTCTTAATACTTTGCACCGACCCATCTGTTGCTCCATGGAAGGCAGTTGAACTTCATGGGCACCCAAGTTGCAAGAACTGGTTGAATTGGCAAGGAAGCTGGCCGGCTGCCTGGAAATCCAATGTTGTTTTGGAGAAGAGAATCATCCTTGTTCTAGCTATAAGAAGTTTGCAGCTTGAGAGTTTGATACTTTGATCAAAGATTGGTATAGTTAATTAGTTCTGTTTCTTGTGTTCTTTAATTTGCAATCTTGAATAGATTTCTGAATACCCATTTAGAAAAAGTTCCTCATCTGAGGAGCCCTGAAATGGATGTTTTTGGTTGCAGATGGGATGAAGTTCACAAAGCCATAATCTTTATTGTTTGCTATTCTTTCTGAAAATGTTTGAACTTGCCGTTTATAAGTGATTCATTGGCTAGAGCAGTCTGGAAATTCCTCGATTGCCCTTTTCGAATTGAAAGCTTTTCACTCTTTTGTTAGTTATTATGTTGAAGACAACTAAATGTTGTTATGTATTCACTTGTATTATATTTAATCCATTGTATATATTAATGTTTATTTTTGTATTAATTTAATAAAAATTGTCAATCGACATTGATATTCAAAATTTATTTTTATGTCTAGTTAATATTACATAAGAATTCTTTTCAGTTTTATGGATTTTATTAAATTTTAAATTCATTTCGGCTTACTTGAATATGTTAGTCCCAAATAGATGTTAGAGGAGGTGAATAGTGTAAGTATCCGAATAAAATTTCTTTTGAGGAAACCTTTTATAGTAAAAAAACAATTTTGCTTAAGAAACAAGTTTTACTAAAAATACGGAATAAAAGATTTGTAAAACTTGTAAATATAATTGCTGATGAATAAGTGAAAAAAAAAAAATATTATTGCAGAAAATACATTGAAAAATATAAATAGCAATAATTAAAGAGAGTAGAGATAGAAAGATTATAGACATAGAGATTTATACAGGTTCGGATCAATTGTCTTACTCTTATCCCCAAGTGAATCACATGAGATTTTCCATTACAATTCCTTTAACGGTAGGCATTAAACCAAGTGATCTTTCTTCTATCCAAAATCGGAACAATCAATCCTACTCCGGTCAAGGATTAAGACTGTGATTCTTCTTATATCTATGATTGAGACTGTCGGTGCTTTTTGAAAGCTCAAACACCAAACTTTTACAACTTGTTGTTTTTCAAAGATCAACAACAAAATTTTTACACAATCTTTGTTGATAAAAACTCTAACAATAAAGCTTCCACTCACACTAATATCCCTTAGTGTGAAATTACAGTTCACTCAAAATATTGTATTTGAAAGAAGAGTTGCTTTGATGAAGATTTGATTTCTTTCAATTGCTCTCTTTGAAGTTTTGTTGGAAAGATTACTCAAGAATGCTTTGAATATTTTGATTGCTTTGAATGTATTGTAAACTTTGCAAATTGTCTTCCCAAGTTGAAATGGTTGCAATTTGTGATCTATTTATAGGTATTGGAGAGGATGTTTGGAAAATATATTAAAAATCTGTTCAGGGCTATAAAACTAGTCGTTGCACAATATTCATCCCAGGGGTGAGCACTATTCGGTTTAACCGAATACCAATACCGAACCAAACCGAAAAAAAAATTCGGTTCGGTTACCGAATTTTTTTTTGGTTTGGTTCGGTAACAATTATATAGATATTCTGGTATTCGGTTCGGTTCGGTTTTTCCGTAAAAAAATTCGGTTTAACCGAAACCGAACCGAATTATTATATATATATATATTAGGTTTGTAATATTCTAATAATTTACTTAATTGAATTTTATATTTCATTAAAAAATATAAAATGACTAAATAACAATTAATCACAAAAATAATATATAATGGTTCAATTAATTGCCCTAAAAATCATTTAAAATATTTTTTTTACTTATTTTTGGTAAAAAATACCAAATTTCGGTGATAACCGAACCGAACCGAACCAAACAATTTCGGTTCTGTTCGGTTCGGTTTTCATCCTTATTTGGTTTGCTTCGGTTCTAAATATTAAAGACAATTCGGTTCGGTTAATCGAAAATTCGGTTCGGTTCGGTAACCGAACCGACCGATGCTCACCCCTAATTCATCCTTCTGAATCTTTAATTCTGATTTTTTTCACGTCTCTAAAACCAGCTGTTGCACAATTTTTAGCCATCTGAACACTTGAAATGAGTTTTTATCAGGTATTTGAATGTATCCGTTATACAGTATTCACGACTCTGAATATTTGAGTTTGACTTTTTCAGGTCTCTGAATATGACCATTATACAGTGTACATGACTCTGAAAATTTGAATTTGAATTTGATTTCTTCAGGTCTCTGAATGTGGTCATTATACAATGTTTAGGACTTTGAATACTTGAGTTTGATTTTCTCAGGTTTCTGAATGATATGTAACTGAACCTCTTAAGTCTTTAGCTTCTTGAAGCAAAGTATATATTATTTCTCCAAACTACTTGTTATCTTTTTGTATTATTTTTCCAATGTCCTTATTTAAAAATCTTTACCTTTATACTTTGTTTAATTAATCAAAAATAAAATCAAATTTATCTTTAATTAATTTTCAAAGTATTTACTTAATTTTAACTTCTTCGACTATAAAGTTGTTTTCATTAAAATAAGGTTGAACACAAATGTTAATAATTCCATAAACTGAAAGATTGTGATTCTTTTTTTTTTTCTTTTTTTTTTTTTTTTGTTTAAAGAATTTATTTATCATATATATATAAATAACATGATTTTTTTCAATGAATTTTAATATCAAATAAAATTATAAAAAATTCACCTTAATATTTTTTTTTTGTATTAATACCAAACAAAGGAACACAAAATCAGATCGTATTTATAAAACGACACCGTTTAATCCAGTAAAACGACAGTTTTTCTCTGGTTTGCGAAATCCCTCACTGCGAGAAATGGGGGTTTGAGCCCAATTTTTGCACTTAAAGCTTTCACTATTTTACAGGAATCAGCTGTTGTACTCATAGATTGAAGCACATTTCTGCATTCTTCTCAAATATTCTTTGTCTTTCGAAACCCTACTTGCGGAAAATTGATCTGAAATTGAAGGGTCGTGAGACAAAAACCGGTGAGTTTTCCCCCTTTTCAGTAGTATCTAATATGATGTTCGTGTTCCTCCGCAGAAGATTGTTGTTAAGTCCTGTTTTAGATTCAAATACCCAATTTCATACTTTATCCTTTAAAGCATTGTTCTCCTCTACGTGTTTATCATCATCTGATTCCGAGATATGTGAGAAATCGTCCAATTCCACTGAAAAACCCTCTTTTTCTGTTTCATACCTAATAAATTCATGTGGTTTATCCCCAAAAGTTGCTGTCTCTGCATCTAAGCGGCTCAATTTTGAAACCCCTGAAAAACCAGACTCTGTCCTTAACTTTCTTAAACATAATGGATTCAGCTGTTCCCAAATCTCTATCCTGCTTAGCAGAAGGCCACAACTGTTGAGTTGCGATCTTAGTAAAATCATCGTCCCCAAGATTGAATTTTTTCGTTCTATTGGAGTTTCTAGCGAAGACCTTCCGAAACTCATCACTAGGAATCCAGACCTCATGTGTTCGAGCTTGAAGCGGTATATTATTCCATGTCATAAATTCCTCAAAACTATTCTTCATTCTGATGATAAAGTAGTGAAGGTTTTCCAACGTTTGAATTCATATAATTTGTATCGTATAAGAAAAAACATGGCACTCAACATATCCAGTTTAAAAGAGCTTGGAGTTCCGGATCGTTTCATCTCTAGCTTATTGCAGCTGCGTCCTGTGGTTTTATGTGAAGGAGTTGAAAGGTTCAATGAAGCTGTCCAGAAAATTGTAGGGATGGGATTCGATCCAGCCAAAAATAGTTTTACCCAAGCAGTGTGTCTGCATTTAGTAACGTCCAGAAAAACACGGGATGCTAAAGTCGATATTTTTTTGAGTTGGGGCCTTTCTGAAGATCAAATTTTCTCAGCATTAAGGAAGAATCCCATATTTTTGCAATTGTCTGAGAAATCAATAAAGGAAAAGATGAACTTTTTGGTGCATGAGATGGGTCTTGAGCCTGATGTTGTTCTTCAAACTCCAACGAACTTGTGTTATAGTTTGGAGAAGAGAATTGTCCCGAGGTGTGCAGCAATGAAGATATTGTTTCTTAAGGATTTGGCAAAAACAGAGTTTAATTTTAATTCGATTCTCACAATGACTGAGGAGAACTTCTTGGAAAAATATGTGAACCAGCATCTGGAAAAAGTTCCTCAATTGTTGGATGTGGTACAAGGCAAAGTGGATCCCAGAGAATTACTTCTCCAATTCAGTGGAAAACACAAATCTTAAGTGGAACGCAAATTGAATTAACAATGATGTCTTTTCCATTTAAAGCAATGATGTCACAAATACCTTGCTTGACTGGAGTTGACATCAATTTACATGATTTCATCAGTTACTCACATTACTGTTGTTTTATTTTAGACGCACTTTGTGTTAGATCATAGATTCACCTATCTACTTTTTTGTTGCTATTAATGTTTGTTTGAGTCGAGATTCGTTACATCCGATTAACTGCAAATGACTACCTATATATGTGTATGTATGAAAGCTGTTCATGCTACTTGATCTATTGCTTTCGATTCTTGACTTCTTTCCATTTCTCCATTTATATATATTATGCTCGCACTCCTTATTTCATGTGGGATTCTTATTTTCCTTTGTTGGTAAATATTGATTTATGTTGGATAATGAGATTGTAATGTTGTACTTGCAAAATTTAAAATGTTTCCCTTCTGTTTTGTTAACATTTCTCACCTGCTTCACTTTCTTGTATGTATTGGCATTTGATTTGGAATAAATTAACAATTTCCATTTAATGCATTGATGTGACAAATACTTTGCTTGAATGGAGTTCACATCTATTTACATGATTGCATCAGTTACTCGCATTGCTGCTGTTTTATTTTAGACTCACTTCATATTATGTTGAAGACAAACACTAGCAACCTTGATATATTGCTTCTTATTCTTGACTTCTTATCAGTTGTCCATTTAGAAGAAATTCTTGGCAGTCAATGTATCCATGTTTAAGAAAAAAGACCTTGAAATTCCTGAACTTAGAATCAAAGCATGGCTGGATTTGTCCCAGAAAATGCTTGTGGATAAGTTGAATTTTGTTGACGGCCTTGTATTCTTCCTGGATATCCAATGTTGTTTTGGAGAAGAGAATCACCCTTGTTCTAGCTATAAGAAGTTTGCAGCTTGAGAGATTGATACTTTGATCAATGATTGGTATAGTTAATTAGTTCCGTATCTTATGTTCTTTAATTTGCAATCTCGGAACGGATTTCTGAATACCCATTTAGAAAAAGTTCCTCATATGAGGAGCCCTGAAATGGATGTTTTTGGCTGCAGATGAGATGAAATTCAGAAAGACATAATCTTTATTGTTTGCTATTCTTTCTGAAATTGTTTGATCTTGCTGTATATTAGTAATTCTCCGGCTAGAGCAGTCTGGAAATTCTTCGATTGCCCTTTTTCAAATTGAAAAACTTGTAGCTACAGACTTTGTATCTTGGGTTGAGTTTTTTTTTTTTTTTTTTAAAGTAAAGCTGCTGAATTTGAATTTTTTTGGTGATTGCAAATGCTGAAATGACTATTGTAGGAAAAGAAAGACTATATCTTTCTGAAGAATCCGACTAAGCTCCACGGAAGGCAGTTGAACACAAGTGTTAAATAATAATTCTGTAAACTGAAAGATTGTTTTTTTTTTTTTTTTTTTTTCTTTTATGTTTTTATCATATATATAAAAAAAAAATGATTTTTTTCAATGAATTTTAATATCAAATCAAATTAAAAAAATTCACCTCAATATTTGGTTTTTTATGAATATATATTTTTTATATTAATACCAAAGATAAGAACACAAAATCAGATCGAGCAGTTGGGTCGAGATTTTCCCACCATTTACAATACGACACCGTTTTATCTAGTAAAATGGTATTCGTTTTTCTTTATATCAACCTGTTCTTCTCTGGCTTACGAAATCCCTAATTGCGAGAAATGGAGGATTTGCCCCCAATTTTTGCACTAAAAGCTTTCATTATTTTACAGGAATCAGCTGTTGTACTCGGAGATTGAAGCACATTTCTGCATTTTTCTCAAATATTCTTTGTCTTGCGAAACCCTATTTGCGGGAAATTGAGATCGAAACATTTTTTTTGGATTTTAAGCTTTGCTGATCTTAAATTGAAGGGCCGTAAGACAAAAACCGGTGAGTTTTCCCCAATTTCAGTATTATTTTTAATATGATGTTCGTGTTCCTCCTCAGAAGATTATTGTTAAGTCCTGTTTTAGATGCAAATACCCAATTTCATACTTTATCCTTTAAAGCATTGTTCTCCTCTACGTGTTTATCATCATCTGATTCCGAGATATGTGAGAGATCGTCCAATTCCACTGAAAAACCCTCTTTTACAGTTTCATACCTAATAAATTCATGTGGTTTATCCCCAAAAGCTGCTGTCTCCGCATCTAAGCGGCTAAACTTTAAAAATCCTGAAAGACCAGACTCTGTACTTAACTTTCTTAAACACAATGGATTCAACTCTTCTCAAATCTCTATCCTTGTTAGAAAAAGGCCACATCTGTTGAGTTCTGATCTTAGCAAAATCATCGTCCCCAAGATTGAATTTTTTCGTTCTATAGGAGTTGCTAGCGAAGAGCTTCCCAAATTCATCACTAGGAACCCAGACCTCTTGCGTTGGAGCTTGAAGCAGTGTATTATTCCAACTCATAAATTCCTCAAAACTGTTCTTCATTCCGATGATAAAGTAGTTAAGGTTTTCCAACGTTTAGATTCACATGATTTGTATCGTATAAGAAAAAACACGGCACTCAACATATCCAGCTTAAAAGAGCTTGGAGTTCCAGATCGTTTCATCTCTAGCTTATTGCACCTGCGTCCTAAGGTTTTATGTGCAGGAGTTGACAAGTTCAATGAAGCTGTCCAGAAAATTATAGGGATGGGATTCGATCCAGCCAAAAATAGTTTTACCCAAGCAATGTCTCTGCCTTTACACATGTCCAGAAAAACATGGGCTGCTAAAGTCGATAATTTTTTGAGTTGGGGCCTGTCTGAGGATCAAATTTTCTCAGCATTAAGGAAGAATCCCATATTTTTGGAATTGTCTAAGAAATCAATAAAGGAAAAGATGAACTTTTTAGTGCATGAGATGGGTCTTGAGCCTGATGTTGTTCTTGGAACTCCAACGATCTTGTGTTATAGTTTCGAGAAGAGAATTGTCCCGAGGTGTGCAGCAATGAAGATATTGTTTCTAAATGATTTGGCAAAAACAGAGTTTAATTTATATTCCATTGTCAAAATGTCTGAGGAGCACTTCTTCAAAAAATATGTGAACCAGCATCTGAAAAAAGTTCCTCAATTGGTGGATGTCGTACAAGGCAAATTGGATCCCAGAGAATTAGGTCTTGTATTCAATGGAAAACGCAAAGCTTAACTGGTATGCAATTTGAATTAACAATGATGTCTTTTCCATTTAATGCATTGATGTGACAAATACTTTGCTTCACTTGAGTTAACATCTATTTACATGATTTCATCAGTTACTCACATTACTGTTGTTTTATTTTAGACGCACTCTGCGTTAGATCAGAGATTCACCTATGTACTCTTCTTATGCTATTGATGTTTGTGCGAGTCGAGATTTGTTACATCCGAATAACTGCAAATGCTGCAATGACTACCTACATATGCGTATGTATGAAAGCTGTTCACTCATTTGTTAGATATTACGTTGGAGACAATTACTAGAAAACTTGATGTATTGCTTTCGGTTCTTGACTTACTTACCATTTCTCCATAATGCTTTTAAAGTGGATTTCCAGTGCAGTTTTTACCTTATTTTGACCAAACAGATGGTCGATGAAATATATTGGAAGTTTTGATATGATCCGCTCTGTAAATGTGTTTTTACAGAAACAAGAAAGGAAAACAACAAATTTAAGTTAAAACATAACTATTCTAGCAATATCTTCCTGAAGAATCCAACTGAGCTCCACAGAAGGCAGTTCAACTTCATGGGCACCCGAGTTGTAAGAACTGGTTGAATTGGCAAGGAAGTCGGCTGCCTGTGAGACATTTTGAAGGAGTGGAATCAAGAACTAATCTGTGAAATGGCAAGAACAATGTTCTTAAAAGTCTGGATCTCTTCCCACATGCATACACGAGCTTGGGACTTGAAAGGATTCTCCTAATTTTGATGGTATTCTTTGTTGAATCAAAAGATGACATAAAGTTCCTTAACATTTAGTTGCTATGATCTATTTGGTCCAATATTGACAAGAAATAATAATTAGTTATTTTGAATTTTACACTATTTGGAGCCTTTTTTATTCTTTGTTCCATCAACAGCTAAATATTGTTATGTATTCATTCTAAAAAGCTATTGACATTTTACTTGTATGATATTTAATCCATTGAAATACGGGAAGTTGTCAAAAACACCTTTGTTTTAGGTTTGTTTTTGGACTCTCCTTTTCAAAATTATTAATCTACCTTTTTTATTTTCATAATTGTTAAATTGTCTTTTTTTTGTTAATTCATATTTTTTATACATTTTTCTTTGCAAAAATCTCTCTCAAACTTTTCAAATTTACTCAAATATGCGATTCTACTTTGTCCATGTTTTTCTTTCATCTTTTCCAAATTGTAATCTAATTTCGGATTTAAAAAGTTTTTTTTTTCTCTTTGAAAAAAGATCTATATGTATATTTTTTTTTCGACTTTTTTTTTTTTTTTTCACTAAGGTATAACTCGTACCTTTGCATCTTAAAATATAACTAAGGTTAATCATTGTAATAGTATATCTTAAGATAAACTAAGGTATAATCACTGTAATAGTATATCTTAAGGTATAACTAAGGTATACCTAAGGTGTAACTAAGATATATTTATTGCAATAGTGTATGTTAAGATATAACTAAGTTATAATTAAAGTACAATCACTATAATAATATACTTTAAGGTATAACTGTAATAGTTTTATTACACTTTTGATACTCTTATTATACCGTACTTATATCTTTATAGGACTATTATACCTTAGTTATATTTTAGTTATACCTTAAATATTCTTATTATACCTTAGTTATACGAACTGATACACTAATTTACTGATTATACATTTGTTATACATTCTAATGTACTAATTATACATCCTGATACACTGATTATACCTTATTTATACATTGTTTGTAACTTATTTATTTATTGTTTAAGCATTGTAGTATATAAGTAGTGCATAACAGTGTATAAGCAATGTATAACAATTTATAAGCAGTGTATATTGGTGTATCAGAAGGTATAACTAAGGTATAATCAGTGTATTAGTAAATATAACTGTGTATTAGAAGGTATAACTAATGTATAATCAGTGTATCAATGTATTAAAAGATATAATCAAAGTATTAAATGGTATAATTAATGTATAAACAAGGCTAACAGTTTTACAAAGTTATAAACAATGTATAATTATGGTATAATCAGTGTATCACAAGGTATAATATTTATAAAAGTTATAAAAACATTATTATACACTTCTTATATACTATTATACACTGCCTATAAGTTGCTTATATAGTGTTATACATTACTTATACACTATAATATTTAAACAATGTAAAAATAAGATATAATCAGTGTATTATAAGGTATAACTAAAGTGCAATCACTGTATCAGTAAGTATAATTAAGGTATAATCAATGTATCAGAATGTATAACTATGATATAATCAACGTATCAAAAGGTATAATAAGAGTATCAAATGTATAATTAAGGTATAATAGTTGTACAAAGGTATAAGTAAGGTATAATAAGAGTATCAAAGGTACAAATAAGGTATAACAGTGATTACACCTTAATTATACTTTAAGATCCACTATTAAAGTGATTATATATTAGTTATACGTTAAGATATACTATTAAAGTGATTATACCTTAGTTATATTTTAAGATACAAAGGTATAATTAGTTATACTTTAGTGAAAAAAAAATTCAGAAAAAATATATACATATGGTACTTGTTTTGAAGAGAAAAAAAATAAAAAGAACATTCTAAAGTCGCATGACAAAAAAATAAACGGATTGAGAGATAAATGTGAAATTAGATTAAAATTATCAAAAGAGGAGAAAGAAACGTGGATAAAATAGAAAAAAGTATTTAAATAATTTAGAAAAGTTTAAAAGGAATTTTGGTAAAAATTTCCTCTTCACATGAAAAAAAAAAAAAAAAAGAAAAAGAAAATGGCTATCAAAATGTTAGTATCTTGGTAAAATCCCCTTGAAATATTACCATTTGTGTATATTAATTTTCATTTTTGTATTAATTTAATAAAACATGTAAATTGTGCATCGAAATTGATGTTTAAAATTACAAAAATCCACCTCAATATATTTTTTTTTTTTATGAATATATTTGTTATGTTAATACCAAATAAAAGAACACAAAATAAAGTCGTGGAGTTGGATTGAGATTTCCCTCCATTACGAAAACGACACCGTTTCAATCTTGTAAATGACATTCTCTTCTTGAATCTGGATTAAGAAAGGGTTTTTCTTTTTCATTATAAACCAGTTCCTCTGGGGCTTGCGAAATCCCTAATTGCGAGAAATGGAGGATTTGCTCCCAATTTTGGCAACTGAAGCTGTCACTATTTTGCACGAATCAGCTATTTTACCCGTAGACTGACGCAGATTTCTGCATTCTTCTCAAAATTTCTTTGTCCTGCGAAGCCCTTATTACGGAAAATTGGGATCGAAACCATTTTTTGGATTTGAAATTGAAGGGTCGTGAGACAAAAACCGGTGAGTCTTCCCCCCATTTCAGTATTATTTTTAATATGATGTTCGTGTTCCTCCGCAGAAGATTATTGTTTAGTCCTGTTTTGGATTCAAATACCAAATTTCATCCTTTTTCCTTTAAAGCATTGTTCTCCTCTACATGTTTATCATCCTCTGATTCTGAGATATATGAGACATCGTCAAATTCAATTGGAAAACCCTCTTTTACGGTTTCATACCTAATAAATTCATGCGGTTTATCCCCAACAGCTGCTGTCTCCGCATCTAAGCGGCTAAGCTTTAAAACTCCTAATAAACCAGACTCTGTTCTTAACTTTCTTAAACACAATGGATTCAACTCTTCCCAAATCTCTATCCTTGTTAAGAGGAGGCCACAACTGTTGAGTTCTGGTCTTAGCAAAATCATAGTCCCCAAGATTGAATTTTTTCGTTCTATTGGAGTTTCTAGCGAAGAGCTTCCTAAATTCATCACTAGGAATCCAGACCTCTTGTGTTGGAGCTTGGAGCGGTATATTATTCCAACTCATAAATTCCTCAAAACTATTCTTCATTCTGATGATAAAGTGGTGAAGGTTTTCCAACGTTTAACTTCACATCATTTGTATGGTATGAGAAAAAACATGGCACTCAACATATCCAGCTTAAAAGAGCTTGGGGTTCCGGATCGTTTCATCTCTAGCTTATTGCAGCTGCGTCCTATGGTTTTATGTGAAGGAGTTGAAAGGTTCAATGAAGCTGTCCAGAAAATTGTAGGGATGGGATTCGATCCAACCAAAAATAGTTTTACCCAAGCAATGTGTCTGCTTTTACAAACGTCCAGACAAACACGGGATGCTAAAGTCGATATTTTTTTGAGTTGGGGCCTGTCTGAAGATCAAATTTTCTCAGCATTCAGGAAGAATCCCATATTTTTGCAGTTATCTGAGAAATCAATAAAGGAAAAGATGAACTTTTTAGTGCATGAGATGGGTCTCGAGCCTGATGTTGTTCTTCAAACTCCAACGAACTTGTGTTATAGTTTGGAGAAGAGAATTGTCCCGAGGTGTGCAGCAATGAAGATATTGTTTCTTAAGGATTTGGCAAAAACAGAGTTTAATTTATATTCGATTCTCAGAATGTCTGACGAGAACTTCTTGAAAGAATATGTGAACCAGCATCTAGAAGAAGTTCCTCAATTGTTGGATGTCGTACAAGGCAAATTGGATCCCAGAGAATTAGGTCTTGAATTCAATGGAAAACGGGAAGCTTAACTGGTATGCACTTTGAATTAACAATATCTTTTCCATTTGATGCATTTGATGTGACAAATACTTTGCTTGACTGGAGTTCACATCTATTTACATGATTGCATCAGTTACTCACATTGCTGCTGTTTTATTTAGACTCACTTCATGTTGGATCACTGATTCACATTGCTGCTATATTGAAGGAATAGCGTATTTCGTAGACCCATTTAAATTTTGAATTGTTTCTTATTCTAAGACCTCTCATCCATATAAATAGAAGTCTTCTCGCCTCAAACAGAAATTCATTGCGAAATCATCTGAAAGTACAGCAGATAAACATCATGGGGGAGCAGAATCCCATTACATAAAACCAGAGAAAGAACATGGTTGCTTAACCGAAATATGGTAGCCATATTCGCTGATCGCCTAACAAAGCAAACTTTTAACACTAGGCGTCTGAGAAATAAGATGCTTACTATCATTAACTATTGAGATCATAACTGCTTAACATATGACCCGCAGACTGGAGTGCACGTACAACAACCTAAGCATCAGATTCTAAAATGACATTAGGACTGCAATTGTCTTTAGCCCAAGAGAGGGCCTCTCGAATGCCAATAGCTTCAGCAACCCATGGTTCCAAAATGCCTTGGATATTCTGAACAGCAGCAAACAACTACGCACCATCAGCATTGCTCGCAATCTAAGCAACCTGAGTACAATTTCTCCTCTCCAATAAAGCAGCATCAGTACTGCTTTTGACGAACCCTGCATCCGGCTTCTTCCAATGAACAAGCGAAGAGGAACAGAATTCGAAACAAGAACCTGAGCTCTGTATCTCATTAGCCATCTGACAAACAGGGGAAGAAACGCCTCTAAAGACACAAACCGGACAAGTTAAATCAACATCCACCCCTCTCAAAGACAATTTATCTCAGGTTGGAAGAACTTCATGTCGAGAACGCCAAACAAAATTCTTAATTTTGAGGGCCAAAATGTGATTCCAAATACGGGAAACAGAGCCTGAATCATCACCCATAGCAACACAACACTACACTACACAGCCTTTGATAGCAGCTCTTGACCGTATAAACACCCTTCCTATCTCACTTCCAAGCCCAACTATCCCTCATAATTGAACTTTAAAATTAAAAAATAAATAAATAATAAATAAATAAATAAATAAAACCCTAACCTTGGAGTAAACCAAATTTATTTTGATTTTCTTATCTCCTCTCATATCTGATGAATTTGTTTTTAATTATTTTCTTTTTTATCTCCTAGAACTATGAAAAAGAACAATAGATTTTATTTTGCTGGAAGACAAAAATAGATAAAATTTTAAAAAGTACGAAAAGTAATTTATTTTTATATTTATATATTTGTAAAATATTAAGAACCCGTTTGTATACTTATTTTTTAAGTATTGTTTGCTGTTTGATATCAAACAATAAAAATATAGGTGTTTGGTTAAATTTTGCTAACAGCTGATGATAAACTTTTTGGAAGAAAATATTATTGTTTTTCATTAGTGGATAAAACCTGTATTTCACGGAATATACTTCCTTTCATTTTAATTTTTTTCTATATTAATTATTTTATATTTTAACAAGAAAAATTTATCATTTTTTACATGCACATCAATCAATAGAAATTAAATAGCAACATCAAACAACATATAACAACAGTATAATTAAACATGCCCTAAATATATTCGCGCATTGCACGTAGGTTGAAAACTAGTTTGATTTTATTATATTTCTATTTATTTCAAAAGTAAATGTTTTCAATTTCTTTCAATAAAAATATGTTTGATGTGAAATTAAAATAATTTTTTTATTTCGAGTCGAGTGTATGTTAAATGGAAGTACGGTGCTAAAGAGAAATTAACTTTATATTGATAATTTCATAAGAAAAACAATAAATTTATATTATCTCTCTTTAAAAATATCCTTCTTTTTAGAAAACGGAAAACTATTTTCTTGTAATTTTTAAATATATTTTTTATATTTTTAATTTTATTTTGAGTCCCAATTATTAAAAATCATTATTTTTTAAGCAAATAAATTCTAAATTTATATTTATATATCCATAATCGCGAGAAATGGAGGATCAGGATCAGTACCCAATTTCTGCATAAAGCTTTCACTAATTTGGAGGAATTGGCTATTTTGCTCAGAAATTGAAGCACATTTCTGCATTCCTCTCAAAGTCCTCTTATCTTGCTAAACCCTAATTGCTGGGAATGAGGATCTGCGGCGACTAGTTTATAAGAATTAGCTATTTTAGTCGGAGATTGAAGCCAAATTTTGGATTTAAAGCTTTGCTCATTTGAAATTGAAGGGTCCTGACAAAAAAAACCGGTGAGTTTCCCCCCATTTCAGTATTATTTAATATGATGTTCGTGTTCCTCCGCAGAAGATTATTGTTTAGGCCTGTTTTAGATTCAAATACCCAATTTCATACTTTATCCTTTAAAGCATTGTTCTCCTCTACATGTTTATCATCCTCTGATTCTGAGATATCTGAGCCATCGTCAAATTCCATTGGAGAACCCTCTTTTACAGTTTCATACCTAATAAATTCATGTGGTTTATCCCCAACAGCTGCTCTCTCCGCATCTAAGCGGCTAAACTTTAAAACTCCTAATAAACCAGACTCCGTACTTAACTTTCTTAAACATAATGGATTCAGCTGTTCCCAAATCTCTATCCTTGTTAGGAAAAGGCCACGTCTGTTGAATTCTAATCTTGGCAAAACCATAGTCCCCAAGATCGAATTTTTTCGTTCTATTGGAGTTTCTAGCAAAGTGCTTCCTAAATTCATCACGAGGAATCCAGACCTCTTGTATAGGAGCTTGGAGCAGTATATTATTCCAACTCATAAATTCCTCAAAACTATTCTTCATTCTGATAATAAAGTAGTGAAGGTTTTTCAACGGTTAACTTCACATCATTTGTATGGTATAACAAAAAACATGGCACTCAATATATCCAGCTTAAAAGAACTTGGAGTTCCGGATCGTTTCATCTCTAGCTTATTGCATCAACGGCCTATGGTTTTATGTGGAGAAGTTGACAAGTTCAATGAAGCTGTCCAGAAAATTGTAGGGATGGGATTCGATCCAGCCAAAAGTAGTTTTACCCATGCAGTGCCTCTGCCTTTACAAATGTCCAGAAAAAACATGGGATGCTAAAGTCGATAATCTTTTGAGTTGGGGCCTGTCTGAAGATCAAATTTGCTGAGCTTTAAGAAAGAACCCCATGTTTTTGGAATTGTCTGAGAAATTAATGAAGGAAAAGATGAATTTTTTAGTGCATGAGATGTGTATCGAGCCTGATGTTGTTATTCGAAGTCCAACAATCTTGTGTTTTAGTTTGGAGAAGAGAATTGTCCCGAGGTGTGCAGCAATGAAGATATTGTTTCTTAAGGATTTGGCAAAAACAGAGTTTAATTTATATTCGATTCTTTCAATGTCTGACGAGAACTTCTTGAAAAAATATGTGAACCAGCATCTAGAAAAAGTTCCTCAATTGCTGGGTGTGGTACAAGGCAAAGTGGATCCCAAAGAATTAGGTCTCGGATTCAATGGAAAATGCAAAGCTTAACTGGTACGTAATTTGATGCATTGATGTGACAAATACTTTGCTTGACTGGAGTTGACATCAATTTACATGATTTCATCAGTTACTCACATTACTGTTGTTTTATTTTAGATGCACTTTGCGTTAGATCATAGATTCACCTATCTACTCTTTTATTGCTATTAATGTTTGTGTGAGTCGAGATTTGTTACATCCGATTAACTGCAAATGCTGCAATGACTACCTACATATGTGTATGTATGAAAGCCATTTGTTCGACATTATGTTGAAGACAAATACTAGAAACCTTGATATATTGCTACCGATTCTTGACTTCTTTCTCTTTCTCCATTTATATATACTATGCTTGCACTCCTTATTTAAGGCTCTTCTAGTTGTTGTTCTTTCCCTCTTTGTTCTCAAGCATGAAGAAACAGAAGTTTTTCATTACTTAGAATAACTAGAAACCTTGATATATTGCTACCGATTCTCGACTTCTTCCCATTTCTTCATTTGTATATACTATGCTCGCACTACTTATTTAAGGCTCTTCTAGTTGTTTTCCTTCCCTCTTTGGTGTCAAGAATTAAGAAACAAAAGTTCTTCATTACTTAGAATAGAATAACCACTTACAATAACGAAAGATGTGGGATTTTTTTTTTTTTTTTTCCTTTGTTGGTAACTATTGATTTATGTTGGATAATGAGGTTGTAATGTTGTAGTTGCAAAGTTTAAAGAACGCTATTTTTTCCCTTCTGTTATGTAAATATTTCTCATCTGCTTCACTTTCTTGTATATATTGGCATTTGAGTAGGAATAAAGAATACTATTTTAAAAATTTTGAGCAGCTTACTAGGTAAATTTTCACTAACGTCCTCCAGTTTACTAATGGATACCGTAATCGCTACTAAACTCACTTTTGTAATCAGATTATCTCTAAACTTTTAACCCGTCTCTTGGGCCAGAAGCCAATGAAAACAATGTTGGGAATATGTTGTAATGTTTATATATGACCTTAATTTTTAACATGAAGGATTTGACGGGACGAGATGGAGAAGTTTTTGGGATAACAACTAGTAATATGAAGATGGAGGATGCAAATTTGACTTTTAAAGTGGATTTCCTGTGTAGTGTTGACCAAATGGATGGTCCACGAAATATATTGGAAGTTTTGAGAAGATCCGGTTTGTAAATGAGTTTAGTAAAGATTAAGGTATAAATTAGTTATTATTAATTCCTTCATATATAGAAACAAGAAAGGAAAACAACGAATAAAACTTAACTATTCTAGCAAAAGAAACACTTCCTGAAGAATCAGACTGGAAGATAGTTGAACTTCATGGGCACCCAAGTTGCAAGAACTGGTTGAATTGGCAAGGAAGTCTGCTGCCTGTGAGAAATTTCGAAGGAGTGGAACGAAGAACTAATCTGTAAAATGGCAAGAACAATGTTCTTAAAAGTCCGGATGGCTCTTTTAGTAGTGATCATGTTAACCACTTCAACACTATCTCTTTCCCCTTAAATCTCGTAATAACTTTACAATACACTAACCTGAGACTGGAAAGGATTCACATAATTTTGATGGTATTCTTTGTTGAATCTCGCAGGTTCTATTCGAGAATGGTGGCTGATGATGACCTCTTTCCTCCCTCCGGGGAAGCAAGAATGGTGCATAGTAGCAACCTGGTGCATTTGGAATGCAAGGAACTCCCAGATTTGGAACAAGAAGCGCGAGACTGATGCACGTGTTAAGAGATCATTGAGGCAATTTTCTTGGCTCTCGTTTTGTTCCCCTCAAACAGCAATTACGATCCTACTGTTGCTAAAGCTCTCAGTTGTAGAGAGGCTTTGACATGGTTAAATTCTCTTCCGTACAGGACAATTGAAATATCACCATTTATATATATTTATTTTTATTTTTATATTAATTTAATAAGAAAGAGTTAAATTGTGAATTCGAAATTGATGTTCATTTTTTTTTTTTTTTATGTCTATTCAATATTACCTAAGAATTCTTTTTAGCTTTATCCGTTTTATTTAATTTTAAATTCATTTTGATTTAGTTGAATACAAGTGTTAATAATTCCCTAAATTGAAAGATTGTGTTTTTTTTTTTTATTTTTTGTTAAAGAATGTTTTTGACGTATATATAAAAATAACATGAAATTATTTTTTTTCTTTTTTCACTGAATTTTAATATCAAATAAAATTACAAAAATTCACGTTTTGATGAATATATCTTTTATATTAATACCAAAGAAAAGAACACAAAATAAAATCGTGAAGTTGGGTTGACATTTTCTCTCCATTAAATACGGCACCGTTTCCATCAAGCAAATGGCATTCTCTTGTTGAATATGGATTAACAAAGGGTTTTTCATTATAAGCATCGACCAGTTCTCTGGCTTGCGAGAAATGGAGGATTTGCTCCCAATTTTCGGAACTAAAGTTGTCACTATTTTGCACGAGTCAGCTATTTTACTCATAGACTGACGCACATTTCTGCATTCTTCTCAAAATTTCTCTGTCTTGCGAAGCCCCTATTGCGGGAAACTGAGATCGAAACCATTTTTTGGATTTGAAATTGAAGGGTCGTGAGACAAAAACCGGTGAGTTTTCCCCCATTTCAGTATTGTTTTTAATATGATGTTCGTGTTCCTCCGCAGAAGATTATTGTTTAGTCCTGTTTTAGATTCAAATACCAAATTTCATCCTTTTTCCTTTAAAGCATTGTTCTCCTCTACATGTTTATCATCCTCTGATTCTGAGATATTGTCAAATTCCACTGGAAAACCCTCTTTTACAGTTGCATACCTAATAAATTCATGTGGTTTATCCCCAACAGCTGCTGTCTCCGCATCTAAGCGGCTAAACTTTAAAACTCCTAACAAACCAGACTCCGTACTTAACTTTCTTAAACATAATGGATTCAGCTGTTCCCAAATCTCTATCCTTGTTAGGAAAAGGCCACGTCTGTTGAATTCTAAGCTTAGCAAAACCATATTCCCCAAGATCGAATTTTTTCGTTCTATTGGAGTTTCTAGCGAAGAGCTTCCGAAACTCATCACTAGGAATCCAGACCTCTTGTCTTGGAGCTTGGAGCAGTATATTATTCCAACTCATAAATTCCTTAAAACTATTCTTCATTCTGATAATAAAGTAGTGAAGGTTTTACAACGTTTAACTTCACATCATTTGTATGGTATAACAAAAAACATGGCACTCAATATATCTAGCTTAAAAGTGCTTGGAGTTCCGGATCGTTTCATCTCTAGCTTATTGCATCAAAGGCCTATGGTTTTATGTGAAGAAGTTGACAAGTTCAATGAAGCTGTCCAGAAAATTGTAGGGATGGGATTCGATCCAGCCAAAAGTAGTTTTACCCAAGCAGTGCCTCTGCCTTTACAAATGTCCAGAAAAACATGGGCTGCTAAAGTCGATAATCTTTTGAGTTGGGGCCTGTCTGAAGATCAAATTTGCTCAGCTTTAAGAAAGAACCCCACGTTTTTGGAATTGTCTGAGAAATTAATGAAGGAAAAGATGAATTTTTTAGTGCATGAGATGGGTCTCGAGCCTGATGTTCTTATTCGAACTCCAACAATCTTGTGTTTTAGTTTGGAGAAGAGAATTGTCCCGAGGTGTGCAGCAATGAAGATATTGTTTCTTAAGGATTTGGCAAAAACAGAGTTTAATTTATATTCGATTCTTAAAATGTCTGACGAGAACTTCGTGAAAAAATATGTGAACCAGCATATAGAAGAAATTCCTCAATTGTTGGATGTCATACAAGGCAAAGTGGATCCCAGAGAATTAGGTGTCAAATTCAATGGAAAATTCAAAGCTTAACTGGTATGCAATTGAATTAACAATCTATTTTCCATTTAATGCATTGATGTGACAAATACTTTGCTTGACTGGAGTTTACACCTGTTTACATTATTTCATCAGTTACAGTACTGTCGTTTTATTTTTAGATACACTTCATGTTAGATCAGAAATTCACCTATCTACACTTTTATTGCTACTAATCTTTGTGTGAGTCGAGATTTGTTGCATCGATTAACTGCAAATGCTGAAATTACTATCTAGATATGTGTATATATGAAAGCTTTTCACTCCTTTGTTAGATATTATGTTGAAGGCAAATACTAGAAACCTTGATATATTGCTTTCTATTCTTGACTTCTTATCATTTCTGGATTTAGAAGAAAAACTTGGCAGTCAATGTATCCATGTTTAAGAAAAAAAAGACCTTGAAATTCCTGAACTTAGCATCATAGCATGGCTGGATTTGTCCCAGAAAATGCTTGTGGATAAGTTGAATTTTGTTGACAGCCTTGTGTTCTTCCTGTAAATCCAATGTTTTTTTAGAGAAGAGAATCATCCTTGTTCTAGCTATAGAAGTTTGCAGCTCTAGAGTTTGATACTTTCATCAAAGAATGGTACAGTTAATTAGTTCCATTTCTTGTGTTCTTTGAGTTGCAGTGTCGAACATATTTCTGACTAACCATATAGAAAAAGTTCCTCAATTGAGGAGCCCTGAAATGGATGTTTTGGTTGAGATGAGATGAAATTCAGAAAGCCATAATCTTTGTTATTTGCTATTTTATGTCTAAAAATGTTTAAACTTGCTGTTTATAAGTAATCCTTTGGCTAGAGCAGTCCAGCTTCAGACTTTGCATCTTGGGTTGAGTTGGCTTTTAAGAAAAGTAAAGCTGCTGAATCTAAATTTTTCTTATGATTTGCTGTGGTTATTATGGTTCTCCAGGGATCAAGTGGGTTGCCTTCTCTTGTGCAACCAGCTCTGATTCATAGATTGAAGGAGTTTGCTGGTGAGGTCTGTTTGGCCTCCCCTATGCCTTCTTTTTCTCTCAGTCTTTGACCAACAGTTTTGGACTGCTCCTTGTGGTGCTGTGTTGAAAATTAAGACTGATGCAGCCTGGATTTCGGAATTGAAGAGAGCTGCTGCAGCTGTTAATGTTCGAAATTCAGCAGGTCAGGTAATGCTTTCGGCTGCAATACCTCTTCCCATTTGTTGGAGTGCTGAGATGGCAGAATCTTTAGTTATGTTCTATGGCTTACATCAAACTAATTATCTATTTCCATTCAATTTCACACTTTATATGGTCAGTGACAGAGAGAGTTTTGATTGATGCCATTGCTATTAATGTGTAATCATTTCAGTCTCTCCGTTCTTTATGAAGGTATCTGCAGACAAAATTCCTATGTAAACCATACGCTTATCAAATTCACATCCTTTAATTTATCGAATCCAAACCTAATTGTATGAGAAGATATGGCTGTTGTCGCCTTCTTATAAGTTCCGTTGAATGGCTGAGTGGGCTGCAAAATTAAAGGTGATTGGCGGTTGAAGCTGCAAGGGCAAAGGCTGCGGCGGAATCTTTTTGTAATTCATTTGTAGTTCAACTAGCGAAGAACCTTACCAGGGCTTGACATGCCACGAATCCTCTTGAAAGAGAGGGGTGCCTTCGGGAACGCAGGCACAGGTGGTGCATGGCTGTCATCAGCTCGTATTCTAAGGTGTTGGATTAAGTGCCGCAACGAGCGTAACCCGCGTGTTTAGTTGGCACTGTTGAGTTTGGAACCCCGGACAGAGATGATCAATTTTTTAAATTTATGTTAAGACAATACAATGTATATAATATTATTCATCAGTATAAGTGAATATAATATTGATATAAACATTATAATCTACTCTATATTTATTTTTACTGAAATAGTAAGAATAAATTCAAACGTAATTTGAATTTATCTACTTTATGGGAATTTTCACCATGAGTTTAATTAAATATAATTAATTAAATTGATGAAATAATTTATGAATATTTATTGAATTGTTATAAGGCAAAATAGAGAGACCATGTGAAAGAGATATAAATGTTATAAAGCTATGTTATTATAAACACAATTGTAGAATTGCAAATATATTTTCATATTTATTTTGGTTTTAATGTTGATCAACTTATGATTTGATGAACTACTTGGTACAACATAAATTTATTAAAAAAATCACGATATTGTTTTGAAAACGCGTGAAACCATGTAATATATATTTAAAGGTATAAAGATTTTTTTTAACCCATGTGTTATTATCAGTTTGCCTTTTTGATTTGTGTTCTATTGAAATTTCCTTTTTGCTTCCTGTAGTATGCAAAAACGTTCCAAATTGACCCATAAAAAACATATCCCGTCAGATTCCGTTGATAAAATTATTAATGGAATCTAACGGAATATACTTGTTAGGGATCAAGTTGAAATGTTTTTGCATACCACAGTCGGTAAAAGAGAAATTTCAATATAACAGAAACAAAAAAGGTGAACTAATGCAAAAATTTATGAAAAATGATTATATATAAAATTCTGAAAATGGGCAATGGGCTGGAAAGCCCAAATGTTGAAATATGTATTCCCGTACCTTTTTGTTTCAGTTCTTACCAAAGAAACCCTAATTTGCTCTGTCGCTCAAGTGAAGTGAACTTTTCGATTGAAAGCCTCACGGTTTTATCTTCTCGATGGCTCTCGGAATATCGGCATAGGAGATGAGATGTTTGTCGTACTCTGCAGAAGATTACTGTCAAGTACGCAACGGGGTAATTTTCCTTTTAAACCATTATTCCCTGTAAGATTCTTATCATCTTCATCTGAAATATCTCTAAATTCAAATGAAGAACACTCTTTTACAATTTCATACCTCATTAATTCATGTGGGTTATCCCCAAATTCTGCCAAAACCATCTCCAAGAGATTAACTTTGGCAAGCCCAGAAAAACCTGACTCTGCACTCAACTTTCTTAGAGATAATGGATTCAGTGGTTCCCAAATCACTGATACTGTTAGGAAATGGCCTGAGTTCTTGAATTGTAACGTGGAAAAAACTATCTTGCCAAAGGTTGATTTTTTATATTCAGTTGGGTTTTCAAAAGAAAATCTCCCAAAGTTTATAGCGAGCAATCCACATATCCTGCGACGGAGCTTGAAGAAATACACATTGCAAATTCATGATATCCTCAAAAGTCTTCTTCATTCTGAGGACAAAGTAAATTGGGTTTTTCAACGCTTGCATTCACTTAATTCATGGCGCATAACGAAGTTTTTGGTTGAGAATGTTTCAGCGGTAAGAGAGCTAGGTATGCCTGAACCTTTTCTCTCTAAGTTGTTGCTGCGAAATCATCAGGTTTTTTTGGTGAAAGTTAACAGGTTCAATGAAGCTGTGAAGAAAATTGTAGAGATGGGATTTGATCCTGCCAAATATTCGTTTGGTGAAGCTCTGCTCGTGCAACTACAAACCTCCAACAAAAGATGGGAAGCTAAAGTTGATATTTTTAAGAGTTTTGGTTTGTCTGAAGATGAGTTTATGTTGGCTTTCAGAAGGCAACAAAGGTGGGTGCTTTTGTCTGAGGATTCGATTAGGAATAAGATGAGTTTTCTGGTGAATGATATGGGTTGGAAGCCTGATTTTATTGCTAGAAATCCACATGTTTTGAGTTTGAATTTGGAAAAGAGAATTGTTCCTAGGTGTGCAGTTATAAGGATTTTGTTCTTAAAGGGTCTGATAAAGAAAGAGCTCATTTCATTTCAGTTCCTTATGGTGTCTGAGGAGCAATTCTTGACCAAATTCGTGAACCGTCATTTAGAAAAAGTCCCTCATGTGTTGGATGTCTTACGAGGGAAAATGGATATGCAAGAATTAGGCTTCAAATTCAATGACAAACAGAAATCTTTGCTTGGATAACGGGGGAAGTACAAGTTGATTGTAGCAACTTGTTTTTCTTCTTTCTGAAAGTACTTTAAGCAAACTATCATGTTTGGTTGGAGTTAACTCTGTGTTGTTATAGTTTTTGTTCCTGGTAATCTTTTGCTACGGGTACTGGAGAAGAGAATTATCCTTGTTCTAGCTTGAGAGTTTGTGATGTAGTAGAGTAACAAACATTATTATTTTTGGAGAAGTGGCAGTCTGGTAAATATTAACAAGTTCGGGTTGTCGGATTATGTCTGGGCAATCCTTACCAAAGAGTGGTTTCCTGTTGGTGACTATAACAAGTTGTCTGCCAAGAAGATTGGACCGGTCAAGGTGGTTGAAAAAATCAATCCGAACGCCAATCGATTGAAGCTGCCTAATAACATCTGGACTGCTGATGTCTCAATCTCAAGCACCTGATTCTCTACACCAGTGACTCATTAGATGATGACAATTCGAGGGTGAATTATGTTCACCTAGGGAAGAATGATGTGGTAGAAAAACAAACATTATTATTTTATAATTAATGGATAATGGATTCAGTGGTTCCCAAATTTCTGAATAACCATTTAGAAAAAGTTCCCTATTTGAGGAGTCCTGAAATGGATGTTTTGGTTGCAGATGAGATAAAATTCAGAAAGCCATAATCTGAATTTAATTTTTTTTATTTATTTGCATGTGGGTTATTTTAGTTCTCCCGGAATCAAGTGGTTCATGAGTTGCCTGCTCTTGAGTTGAGCCGCCAACTCTGATCCATAAATTGGAGGAGTTCGCTGGTAAGGCCTGTTTGCCTGACATCTTTTCCCGGAAAATTATCACCTTCTTGTGATTTAATTTAAAATCCGCTTAGAATGGAGCCCATCGGTTGCTCGGATTGATCGAATTTTTTTTATTCGAGTATTGGTAAAAAAATATAATTATTTCAAAGTCATATTTTTTCATTTTATTTTTTTTTTAATTATTTTGTCATTAATTAAGATTATTTTTAAAATATAATCGAGACTGTGAATTAACGTTTTTTTTTTTTTTGAAATCCAAGTCTCTTAGCATTATAATAAATCAGCCAGCAAAACATTCTGGATACACTGAGGCGGGGTTAGACCCCAAATATGAAGACCTGACAAAAAATAGGCCGCTCGAGCCAATGTATGAGCTGCCATATTCACAGATCTCTTGATATGAACTACTGTAACATTAACTAGAGTATTTAATAAAGAAATGCAATCCGAAATAATTAGACCAAAAGGAGAAGCTTTGTTCTCTCCGGCTTGGATCGCATTCACAACTCGCAAGCAGTCAGTCTCAATTTCCACACACTGTCGATTTCTTTCACGAAGCCAACTCAAAGCTTCACAGACCCCAAAGGCTTCCACAAACGCAGCTTGATTAAAGGGGAGTCTAGGCCGACTAAAACCTCCCACAAAACGGCCTTGCTCATCTCGGAATAAAACACTAATTGCAGCGCTGTCACTGAATAAAGCCCCATCTACATTACACTTCACCCATCCCCTTGCGGGTTTCCTCCATTTAACATTATGTGAAATATGATTACCTGCCCTAGAAACAGATTTAGCATTAGCGGCAAGCCAATGCGAAAGCAAGGACAGGCTTCCTCTAATAGCTGCAATAACACAGGGTGTTTTCCGTTCCCAGATACAACTGTTCCGCTGCTGCCAAATGCCCCACATGATGGCTGCTATTTTATTCCAATTGCCCTTAGGCGCCGTCTTGAACATATGCAGAAGCCAATCCTTAAACGACTGTGCAACCCCCACTTGAAATCCCAACCCCGAGTCCAACCAAACTTTCCTCACAAAATCACAATTGACTAATACATGGAGAGTAGATTCAGACTGACCTGTGCAAAGAGGGCAATGAGTTTCTATTGAAATGCGTTTGAAAAAGAGTGTCTCCCGCGATGGTAGACAGTTCGAAGTTGCCCTCCATAGGAAATTGATAATTTTAGGAGGAGCCTGCAGTTGCCAGATATACTGCCAAATTGAATTGTCTTCCCTGGGTGTAAGCAAAGATGAAGCTGTTCGTAACAAACCATAACTGCTTCTCACTGTGTATTTACCTTTACTTTCAGGGAACCAATAACAAACATCCGTCTGTCTCCGCATGCTTAAGGGAATTGAAAGCACCGCGTTCACATCCTCGTTCGAGAGATAATTTCTCAACTTCTGCTCATCCCAAGATAAGCCTGTATCCTCCATCAAATCAGAGACAAACATTGAGTCCCCTTGCGGTATTACAGGGGAAGAGATACAGGGCTGATTCTCCTTTGGAAGCCAAGGCATTCCCCAAACTTTAACACTGGAACCATCCCCAATCCTCCATCTACAACCACGCTCCAGCACATGCTTAGCTTGCCACACACTCCTTCAGATAAAGGAAGGATTATCCCCCAATTCAGAAGCAAGGAAATTGGAATCTCTATAATACCGAGCACATAGAACTCTCGCCATCAAACAATTTGGGTGTTGAATGAGCCACCAGCCTTGTTTGGCTAACAGGGCCAAATTAAAGTCATAAAGTTTGCGAAAACCCATACCTACCACTTTCTTCTGCATACAAAGCTTCTCCCATCGAAACCAGCGTATACCCCTTGAACCACCATTGCTCTACCAGTAACCATTCAACACTTTCTCAATTTCCTCACATAGCTCTTTAGGAAGCAGAAACAGGTTCATGATGTAGCTAGGAATCGATTGCAATACAGTCTTGATCATCACTTCCTTACCCGCTTTTGATAGAGGTTTAAGCTTCCAAGATTCTATCCGGTTCAGAATTCAATCCTTGATGTAAGCAAAAACTGCCTTCTTTTTCCTCCCCACATGGATTGGCATCCCTAGGTAGCTCCCTTCATCTGCAACCTCATGAACTCCTAACTCTGCACAAATGGCCAACTTCCTGTCAGTAGGGACACAAGGGCTGAAAGACACTGCTGACTTTCGAAAGTTAACCGCCTGCCCTGAAGCAATTTGATAAAGGGCAAGTATCTCCTTAATGTGCCTGCATTCTTGCAAATTGGCCCTGAAAAAAAGGAATGTGTCGTCAGTAAAAAAGAGATGAGAGACCACAGGAGCCCCGTGAGCAACTTTGCAACCATGGAGTGAGCCCGCCAAAACCGATGCATTAATAAGGGAACTGAACCCTTCAGCACAGAGAATGAATAGATAGGGAGAGAGGGGGTCCTCCTTGTTGGGATTCGTCACGGGAAACCGACCGATAAAAGCGGAAATACGCGTCGATTTCCTCGAATCCGGCCCAGGAGCTTAAGATGTGGAAATCAAAAACATAAAGCATAAAAGCAGGGTTTCAAAAACTTACCACAAAGTCTCTCTAAGAGACAGATGCGGACTGCAGAAATCAAGTGTAGATTTCCTCCACCGATGCGTACACGAACGGCTCTCGGACCGAAACCCGTGCTAGCGACTCGGATAATTCAAGAAGAGAGGGAGAGAGGGGCGGCATAGCTTCTTTCAAGAATTATGAAATCCCTAAGTTACAAATCCCTAAAAGAAGCATATAAGTGATGGTGAGAAGGAACAAAGCAAAGTCCAACTTTGCTACCTCTTTTCCACCTAATGACTCACACCATGAGTCATCACTTTAATCATCACCAAAAGATTACTCACCCTTCACTCCATGCAAAGAATTCGGCCAAGGATGGTGAGGCATGAGGAGATATTTGTTTAAGGAAGCAAAGTCCAACTTTGCTACCAAAAAGTCATACCATGACTCACCCTTTTAATCATCTTCTTTCATTTAAAGAATGACTCATCATTCTTAACACAAAAAGCATGACTAAAACCCTAACCCCTAAATTTCGGCCATCAACATCATCCCACATGATGTGGGCAATTTCATTTTATGTCTTAAGCCTAATTTGACTTCCTTTGATTTAATTAATTTCAAATGCAATTCCAATTCAACATGTATGTATATATAATGCTATATAATACATTACATACATTGACATTAGAATTCATTTGATCTATTAACTTAATCAATGGATTAAATTAGACATACATAAAATGAAATACATGTAAACCTATACATGTAAGAATTTTCATTTTAAGTCTTAAGCCTAATGTTACTTCCTTTGATTTAATTAATTTCAAATGCAACTTTACTTTAACATGTATGCTTATATATTATACCATATAATATATTACATACATTTAAATTAAAATTCATTTGACCTATTAATTTAATCAAGGGATTAAATTAGACATACATAAAATGAGATACATGTAAACCTATACATGTATAATAATATTTCCACCTAGGAAATATTTCCATAAATTAATTCATTGAATTAATTATGGAGGCCGAAATAAATATTAATTATATAACTATGATCAATCCAATTGATTCATATAATATAATTAATAAATCTCTCTCTCTTCAAATGTGTATACTCCAAGTACACACTTAATCCGACTAGTTAAAGTCCAGACGTTCAATGTGTACGATCCAATGGGCCCGTCTTTATGTTGGCAGTAGGCTAAGGCCCACAGACTGCAGGCGGGCTCTAGCAAGCCACTGCAGCCCCCAATTAAGACGGAGTAAGCAGTCAAACTGAAAACGTAACCCTGTAGTTTGAACTTGTAAATCCCATGTCGCTGATATCGGTGTCCAACACAGAGGCACGGAAGTATCACCCTCCTTGTGTCTGGACATTTACTTGATACTGAATGAACTGATGCTCACAAACAAGATCCAATCTTGTTTGGGTGCGGCCGCACACTTATCAGTAACATTCTTCAAGAGGCCAGTGATATCGTCTCAGTGAATCACTGAGTGACATTCCCTTCTGCATATCCATAGTACTGCCATGCTCACTGACACACCCGAACGTACCCATACTTGGCACCCTTTTACAGGCCCGTTAGGCATACACCAAAGTGTGCCACTTCACATGCAGCACCATCATATGGTCCGGTCAAAGGACTTATACAAGTACTATACGAGAATCATTTGTGATACTATACCATGTAGATTCCCGTTAAGTGGATCAATCCAGTACCATGCCCTTTTTGCATGTACCCATTAACCTGGTTGACATTCCATGTACTATGACCGGTAAGACACCGCCATACAACCAGACTAATGATAGTCTTTAGTTCCATTCATTCCCATGATTGGAACAGACTACGGATAACTTCATGGCCATATCGTTTTCCCTATCCATAGTCTTACTGCCAAGTGCCTCACACTTGACAACATGGATATGGATATGTCCATTGGATACTCTATTTAAAATATAGCACAAGACATATAATAAATAGATTAATGCCTTTATTTCCTTGACACAAATTGTATAATACATAAAGTTCATAATAATGTTCAAATGTATCATACAAACACAAGGACCAATGCCTCGGGACTAGGGCATTTTCAACACTCCTGGCGTAAACCTCTGCTTGGGATTATAGGCCTTACCAGTTCCTCATTAATCAAAACATTAAATCTGACTGTCCTGACACATAGCATAATCAACTCAATCCACCTTTCACTGAAGCCAAACCTCCTCATAGTCTCCTCAAGGAAGTTCCATTCAAGCTTATCAAAGGCCTTGGAGATATCTAGTTTAAAGGCCACATGTCCTGTTTTGGCTTTCTGCTGCCTTTTGAGATAGTGGGCAATCTCATACGCCACCACCACACTATCAGTTATGTGTCTCCCAGCAACAAAGGCGTTCTGATTATCAGATATAATATCTGGGAGCACCGCCTTCAAACGGTTAGCTAAAACCTTGGACATGATTTTATAGACTACGTTACACAGAGCTATAGGCCTAAGATCCGACATCCTGTCTGGTTCTTTCTTCTTTGGTAGGAGAACCAAAGTAGCATCATTGATCCCATTAGGCAAGTGTTTTCCCTGAATCCAGTCCAAGCATGCCTTAATTACATCAGGCCCAACGAGATCCCAGTATTGATGGTAGAACCCCGGACCAAACCTATCCACTCCAGCTGCTTTATCAGGGTGCATTGAGAAGACTGCCTCCTTAAACTCTACTGCGGAAAACTCCCTAAGAAGAGATTGATTATGACTGGAAGATACTTTTTTCTGAATGCACCTAAGAACACCCTCCTTATCACCATCCTCACTAGTGAACAACTTAGAAAAATAATCAATGGCAACTCTTTGGATCCCTGGCATGTCAGTAACCGGAATCCCGTCATCATCAATCAGCTTGACAACCCTATTCTTCTTCCTCCTCCCATTTCCCATCCGGTGGAAAGCTTTTGTATTTGTATCCCCAGCACGAAGCCAATGAACTTTAGCTCGCTGTTTCCAGTAGAGCTCTTCCTGAAATAGTAAGCTATTACGACGGGACTCCGCTTCTCCCAACAAAGTAACGGAGGTGGCATCTCTACGCCATTTCAGACGATCAATTTGACACTTAATCCCCTTAATATCGCGCCTTAAATGAAATCTAATTTTCTTCCCCCAATTCTCCAGAACTCTCCCACATACCTGTAATTTGACTTCCAAAGCCGATCCACTCTGACCCATCCAACTGTTCTTAATAACCTCATAGCAATCTGCCTCCTGGCGCCAGGCGTTCTCAAACCGGAAGCGGCTGGATCCCGATTTAATTTAGTGAGGTTGTATAATTTCTTTTTTTTTTTTTTATGAAAATTCATTGTATAATTTAAATACCCATTATGAATAATTAAAAGAGTAATTGAATTGGTCAATATTTGCATGAACTTTTGATGTCAATTAGAGAGGATTTTATTAGTGGAAAAATAAAATTGAAAATAAATTTGAATATTATTGAGTTTATACAACCGTAGTAAATTAATAATTAGTCAATAATTATGTACGGATATTAGAATCTTTAACATAAAATCATTTAATAAAGCACAATTAAAATAATAAATTAATTTTTGGAATTGGCAGAAATTACAATTAATTTATTAGTGAAATTCAATCTAACAATTAAATGGGTTATTTAAAATACCATGAGAGAAATATAATATAGGACTATTCTATTGGATGATGATGAAATGAAATTACATAAATCTAGCATTTTGCAAAATGATTGAATTACTTCAAATTTACTTTTTTTTTTTTCCCTTTTGAATTTATGTTTGGAAAATAAATGATAAATTTTCTGGATAGCAAAATTTATTCTGTGATGGCTAAAATAGATATAAAAAACTAATCTCAAATATTAAATTAATTTCATTTATAATGATCAACTAAGATAAAATAAAAAATAAAAAAATTCTTCATAATATAAAATGAAAAATTGGCAAAAAAATAATAGCAAACTTTTCTTTGCATTCAAGTTTATAATAAAAATAAGAACATAAAAAATACTTTTACTCCATAATTTTTTAGCACATGAACAAGACAAATATGGAGAGTGAAAGAAGAACCTTTCACAAATCATTATTGAAAAAATATTTTACAATTTAATGTATTCATTGCATTAGATAATAGCTAGAAATTAAAAAAATGTGAAACAATTGGTTTTTTCATTACAAAAAAAAAAAAAAATCCAAGAAAAAAGGAAAATAATAACTGAAGAGTAAAAGGATGCCTAGTAGGAAAAATAAAAATTTATTTTTTGGTTATTGTTTCCATGTATATAATTTCAATTGCGTATTAAATGCTTTTACGGGTTACAAACTGAGAATTGAAAATGATATTAAAAGCTTATTTTGAATGCTTATTATTGAGAATATAAATGTCTAGTATTTAGGATTTTTAATTTTAAAATATGGATATATTTAAGAAAATAAAAAAATAAAAGAGGATGAATTCGAGACATGCCAAGTAGAAAAGATAAAATTATGTTGTGATGTAGTTTTTATACGTTACTTTTGCAAACAAAACTAGAATACGAAAGAAAAAAAATGTTAGGTTATATAAGAGTCATTATACAAACGAAAAGAGAAACAACGTGATAATGCACCTTAAACATTAGATAAGTGTACATATTCTCCAAACAAATAATAAATGATCTAGCAGAAGTCAAAGACAGTTCAATATATAAAAAACAAATAACCGGAAAAGTTAGAATACAAAGAGCACACATCAATTGGCTAAGAACCTTTATGTCTTCGTATTGTACTTTATAAAGGATATAATCTAGAACTGGAATTGGTAGAATGAGGAAATTATAATTTGAGGGTTACAAGCTAAAAGTTGGTTATTTGAGAATAAATACTTACAAATAACTGTAAAAAATAAATGATAATTAAAGTACTAAAATGTATTAGTTATTTGGTTTGAATATGAGTTATATGGAATTTTTCGTGATGAAATATTAAAAAAATTATTTAAATTTGAAAATTATAAGAAAATAAAAGAATAGAATTGAAAGAAAACTAAGTATGAGTGAGAAAATGTGTAGGATCTTGAAAATATATATAGATTTTTTTTTTTTTTTTTTTACTTGAATAGAAGTAAAGATTGATATTTTTTATTTTTCATGGATGAGAATTTGGAAATGAATTCCAAAATTTAAAGAGTTTAAAAGACTAGAAAATTTAATTTAATTCTATATTTCACATTATGTAATGTCAATTATGAGAATTATGAATTTCCACATAAATATATATATATATATTTTTTTGGAGGAATTCCACATAAATAAATTCACATATGATTCAATATTCAAGATTCTTAGAATGCAAAAATTTCTATTAAAAAAAAAAAAAAAGAAAAAAAAAATCCTAAAAATGGGTAATGGGCTGGAAAGCCCAAATGTTGAACTTCGTATCCGCAGGCCGCCTTCTTCAGTTCATACCAAAAAAACCCTGATTTGCTCTGTCGCTTAAATGAAGTGAATATTGCGACTGAAAGCTTCACCGGTTCGAAGACTCTCTCGATTGCTCTCGGAATATCGGCAGAGGATTAGGAGATGAGATGTTTGTCATCCTCTGCAGAAGATTAGCGTCAAGTACGCAACGGGGTAATTTTCCTTTTAAACCATTATTCCCTGTAAGATTCTTATCTTCTTCATCTGAAATATCTCTAAATTCAAATGAAGAACACTCTTTTACAATTTCATACCTCGTTAATTCATGTGGGTTATCCCCAAATTCTGCCAAAACCATCTCCAAGAGATTAACTTTGGCAAGCCCAGAAAAACCTGACTTTGTACTCAACTTTCTTAGAGATAATGGATTCAGTGGTTCCCAAATCACTGATACTGTTAGGAAATGGCCTGCGTTCTTGAATTGTAACGTGGAAAAAACTATCTTGCCAAAGGTTGAATTTTTATATTCAGTTGGGTTTTCAAAAGAAAATCTCCCAAAATTTATAGCGAGCAATCCGCAGATCCTGCGACGGAGCTTGAAGAAATACACATTGCAAATTCATGATATCCTCAAAAGTCTTCTTCATTCTGAGGACAAAGTAAATTGGGTTTTTCAACGCCTGCATTCACTTAATTTATGGCGCATAACGAAGTATTTGGCTGCGAATGTTTCAGTGGCAAGAGAGCTAGGTATGCCTGAACCTTTTCTCTCTAAGTTGTTGCTGCGAAATCATGAGGTTTTTTTGGTAGAAGTTAACAGGTTCAATGAAGCTGTGAAGAAAATTGTAGAGATGGGATTTGATCCTGCCAAATATTCGTTTGGTGAAGCTCTGCTCGTCCAACTACAAACATCCAACAAAAGATGGGAAGCTAAAGTTGATATTTTTAAGAGTTTTGGTTTGTCTGAAGATGAGTTTATGTTGGCTTTCAGAAGGCAACAAAGGTGGGTGCTTTTGTCTGAGGATTCGATTAGGAGTAAGATGAGTTTTCTGGTGAATGATATGGGTTGGAAGCCTGATTTTATTGCTAGATATCCACATGTTTTTAGTTTGAATTTGGAAAAGAGAATTGTTCCTAGGTGTGCAGTTATAAGGATTTTGTTCTTAAAGGGTCTGATAAAGAAAGAGCTCATTTCATTTCAGTTCCTTATGGTATCTGAGGAGCAATTCTTGACCAAATTCGTGAACCGTCATTTAGAAAAAGTCCCTCATGTGTTGGATGTCTTACGAGGGAAAATGGATATGCAAGAATTAGGCTTCAAATTCAGTGACAAACAGAAAGCTTTGCTTGGATAACGGGGGAAGTACAAGTTGATTGTAGCAACTTGTTTTTCTTCTTTCTGAAAGTACTTTAAGTAAACTATCATTTTTGGTTGGAGTTAACTCTGTGTTGTTATAGTCTTTGTTGCTGGTTTTTGAAGTGTTAGTGAAGAATTTCTGTAGAGAATATTAGATGGGTGAATAAATTCGCAAGGCCTAACCGTTTTTGGATCTTGTGCCTAAGTTTTTGAACTTACTTATCAATTTGATTCATATATATCTCTGCCAATTCTGTTAGCTGTTCCTCATTTGAATTTGTACTTCTTATGAGCCAATTTATTCTAGGAAATCTTTAGCTATGGCTACTGCTGCTTTTTACTTGTTGGTTTAAAATGTTCTCTTTTATTGATTTGCTGCAGAGAAGATGAGATTTTATTAGCTTTTTCTTTCTCACTTCCAAACATTGGTAGAGCAGAGTTTACATGGCGTCTGACCAGAGCATAGTCTGTCTCTTTTTTCGATCAAATGTTGTAAAGACTGGTTTTTTAATTGTATGTTAATTTGCAAATTGTAATTGCTTGTGTCCATTACAAGTTTCATGTTGCAATTTCTATTTTGCTTGCAACTTCGTAAATTTTAAGTTGTCTGTGAATTGGTAATGGATATGGAGATTATCAGTCAGCAGAGCAGACCTCTGGTTACCTACTAACCTGAGCTGTGTCCATACATGTCAACCTCTTCAATTATCAGTCATGTTTGATTGAGGCCGCAGTTGTGCAATCTGTTAAAAGAGAAAAAGTGAGGCCCGTTCTCTTATGGGGCGCTCTAATGCTCAAATTAGCGCTCGGATTAAGAGAAAGAATGTAAAAGCGTAGAATGGAAAAGGAATAAGATATCCATTGTGATGCTATATGAATATGATTAATGAAGTTGTAACTAAATATTTTGGAAAATTTTATTTTGATCAATTCGAAATTAATTAGACACTTTTTTTTTTAATTAGATAAGTTTTAACTTTTGATGGATTTATTTACGGAAATAGAATCTAAACTCAAAAATTTCTAGTTTGAACAAAAACTCTAGCTAAAACGGCACAATTTTTTACCAATGAAGCTAATCTTAATTTTATTTTTATCACCTAAAGTAATGTCAAGCTTTAATGTCATATAATGTTACAAATGTTTTATTTCATTTTGTATCTGATAGACTGACTTGGACTACATGAAAAGAAACGACAGCGTTTCAATCAAAATGATGTTCTCGACTTCTTCCAATTTTATTCATCGGTTGCAAGACCTAATCAAGGATATACAGAAAAAAGAGCAGCAAATCCCTAATTTCTTAACTGAAGATAATTAGCTCCATTCTCCCAATTTTCTCGATTTGAAGCTTCTTCGGTTTCAAATCAAAACAGAATCAGTAAGTTCTTCTTCCACTATCTGTATTACATGAGATGTTTGTTTTCCTCTGTAAAAAATTAGCTTTGAATCAGAAGAACGATGCGACATTATCGTTCATCAGATGCTTATCATCGTCTGCGAGAAAACATCCCCAAACCCCTGAGATTTCAGATTCTTTTTTCAGTTTCTTCAGAGATAATGGATTCAGTGATACCCAAATCTCAACAGCTGTAACCAAACATCCAAGGCTTTTGAAGTCTAATCTTCAAAAAAACATCTTACCAAAGATTGAATTTTTACGCTCTGTTGGGGTTTCAAACAAACACCTTCCTGAGCTTATTATTAAGAGTCCATGCTACTTAACCCGAAGCTTGAAGAAACACACAATCCCTTGTTATGATACCCTTAAAAGCATTCTTCTTTCTGATGATGAAGCAATTAGTCTTTTGGGGAAGTTGAGTTCATATGATTCGAGTGGTGTTAAGACCAATTTAGCTGTTAATGTCTCTCTGTTAAGAAAGCTTAGAATGCCTGAACATTTCATCTCTATGTTCTTGTCTCAAAATCATAGGATTTTATGCATGAATGTTGATAAATTTAGTGTAGCTGTTGAGAAAACTGTTGGAATGGGATTCAATCCTCTTACATATACTTTTGCTAGAGCAGTTCAAGTTCATCTGCAAATGTCCCCTAAAACATGGGAGGCTAAGTTGAATGTTTTTAGGAAATGGGGTTTGAGTGAAGATCAGTTTTGGTCCACTTTCAGAATGAATCCCCTTTTCATGATGTTGTCCGGGGAAACAATGGCGAAGAAGATGGATTTTTTGGTGAATAAGATGGATTTTCAGCCTGATGCTGTTATCAGATATCCAACTGCTTTGTGTTATAATTTGGGGAAAAGAATTGTGCCTAGGTGTTCGGTTTTGAAAATTTTGTCAGTCAAGGGTTTGATGAAGGAGGAGTTGAGTTTAGATACGGTTCTTGCCATGTCCACTGAGAAGTTCTTGAACAGATTTGTGAAGAAGCATGTACAGGAAGTGCCTGAATTGATGGATGTTCTGCAGGGGAAAATGGATCTCGAAAAATATGGTTTCGGGTTCAATGAGAAACGCTCTGTTTCAGTTGTATAAACTTGCAAGAACAGGTTAGTTTTAGTAGCAACAGGATTCTTTTCTTGTTATGAAGTATTTATGCAGCAATCATGTTGTTGTTGTTCTGTGAAAGAATGTGTGGATAGTAGTGAGAAACTGTTCAAAGTTGCTTTTTTGAGTATCTCTTGTGTTACATTTGAATTTGAATTAGATCTTTTGCTGATTCTATTTATGATCCATATTTCAAATGGAATAGCTAGTTGGTTTTTGTCTCTAGACTCTAGTTTAGTATTATAAATAAATTACTTATAGACTGAGGTTGTCCATAGTTAATTGCCAAAACGTATCATGAATTCCTGGAGTTTTTGTTGATTTCGCAATTGATGTCGTGATCAATTTCTAACACCTCCATATCATGTGAACTGTGGTTTTCGTTAATCGGCACATGACACGATTTCTAAAGAGAGTAGAAGATTCTGGAATTCATAGACTTTTGAATCATACTTTTCATGTAGTGGTATTATAGTTTCGAATGTGAACCGTATTTCTGATTTAATCTTACATGCTCTCAACACATCACAAGTCAATTAATGGAGACTGCATTCTAGACATAAAAGAGACGATAAGTATCGATTTGACAGAATTTGCAATTGAGCTATGTAATTTCATTTGGTAATCATTATTTTTTCTTTAACCATGTAATATTTATCAATACTATTAGAAGAATCAATTTAATTTTTCTTTTTCCATACTTGAGAATCAAATTTTGGACTTTTCATAAATAAATAAATATTTTTATTATCAAAAAGTAGTCGGGTAGACAATTTTTTTTTTTTTTTTATATACTAAACATCAATTTTAATTTCACAAAATGGAAAAACTTTAATTTAAAGAAATAAAAAAAATAATATTATGACACCAAACAAGTAGTAGTTGTCAAATAAATATAAATATATATATTATATATATACAGAAAAAAGTGCAAGAATTTTTTTTTTTTTTTTTTTTTTTTGGGTTGACTGAAAGTACAAGAAAATGTGTTTAATTTAATTACGTGAACAATGAAGTCCACATTTATTAAAGAAAAGAGTGTTGGCTCCGACCCACGTGCGCATAAGTCCAATAAAGAAACCAAGAAATAGATTTCGTTATCATCGTTTTGAGGCTTCCATTTTCACATTAATCATTTCATTTATCACTTTTCTTCCGCTTCATTTTGCCCTCTCACTTTTGACTTCTATACAAATTATTACGAGAAGTTATACAATAGATCGAGTTCATTTCATATAGATCTTTTTAATAAAAAACTGACACATAAGTGTTTTTTATTTTCTCAATTCTTATATTATTTACGTATCTGTTTTTCATTGGAACGGTTCACATGAACCCGGTCTATTATAAAAATTTTTAATTAATACCTACTTTTTTTTCCAAAAAAAAAAAAATACAAATTGGTCAAATTTTAGTCAACGTGAAATTTGTAGACCATTTACTATTCAAATTTATGTCAAATTTATTCTTTTATTACTTTGTGTGATATTATCTACAAGCCTAATGAAGAAAGGGGAAGGAAATTTCCATCATTTTATTGCTTTTATATGTTTTTTACTTGATTAGCACTAATTAAAAAAAAAAAGTAAAACACGTTTTGAGCCACTCAATTTTCTGCAATTATTTTATTAATTTATATCACCTTTTGTTTTGATAATTCGCCCCAAACGTAACAACGTTGTTGTTGATAAGGATTAATATTAATTGTATACATCATAGTTGAATTGGAATCATTGTGCATTAACTACAGTTTCTATTAATTACATTTCTATTAATTGACATGTAATCCGTGTTATCAAAATCAGACCGAATTGACCGTTATGATCGGTTCAACTATGAATTAATCATGGATTTAGTGGGTTTAATTAAAATTTCTGGTTCTTGAAAATAATATTAATTAATTATGTATATTATTAATTAATTTTTTTAAAAGAAATGTATCATAATTTATTATGATATATTATTAAATAACATTTTTAAAAAATAAATATGTGGTTAAATCTTCGGTTCAAACTTGTCAAACCGGTTGAACCAATAAACCAATAGCTTTTTCGGTTTACTCTCTGATCCAGTTATGATAACATTACATATAACATGATTTTTGAGATATGTGAGAGTGAATCAGAAGTATAATTTAAATTTAATATTATAACACGATTGCATATAACGTATAGTTTAAATCTCTTCAATAAATTTTCAAGTCCTATATTTCCTGCATAACCCTTGTCAGATTCTAATTAATGAAAACTTCAATCCATACGAAATGGAAATATTAAATCTTGGATAAATATTATTAATGATAAAAATCTAATTGTGCCTAGACTAATAAATAAACATTTTAATTTTATGAAATTTAATTAATCAAAGTATAAAATTTAAAGAAGAATTTAACATTTCTCTCTCTCTCTCTCTCTACTTTTTTTTTTCAGCGTCTAATTCCAGATAAATAGCAATTTCCCCCACACTTCGTCTCTCTAAAGCTATTTTACTTTCTCTTTTCCTCTCTCTATCTCTCTCTAGCAAATTCCCTCTATCACACAAACGCTCCCTCTTCAATATCCTCCACATTCATTCATCAATGGTTTCTCATTTCATCACTGCTCTTAAAAATTTATTCTTTTTCAATGAATTTTCATTTCCCATCACATTTAACCTCCCAATTTCTTCTTCTTCTTCTTCTTGGTGAATATGACTGCAATTTCTTCTTCTTCTTCTCCTCCTCCTCCGAATTCTTCTTCAGCTGTCTTTGATTTATCCCAATTTGGTCTTCCTCAGCTCTGTCCATGTAAAAGCTTCATTCACAACCACCCATCAAAATCAATTCCTTTCTCTAAGAGGAGGAGGAAGAAGAAACTTGTGTACACCCATTTTTCCTATCCAATTTTCCCCAGAAAATTAGGTTTCCAACCATGTTTGTCCAGCAATGGCGAAAACCCTAATGCTGATTTGGATTTTGTTAACCCTACTTCTTTAGCTAGTAGAAACCTCCTTTTGAAACAGATTGCTACTGAATTGGAAAGCGAACATGAGATTTCGCAGCAACAACATGAGATTTCGCAGCAACAATCATCTTCTTCATCTTCTTCATCTTCTTCATCTACAGCATCGATTCAAATGGGCTCAAATTTTACTGGATTCCAAGAAGATCCTATGCTAGATAAGTTAAGGACTCAATTAGGAGTGATTCATCCAATTCCATCGCCTCCAATTAATAGGAACATATTTGGATTATTTGTATTCTTCTTCTTCGTTGGAGTAGCTTTTGATAAGCTATGGACATCGAGAAAGATGCGAAAAATGGGTACTGGGCAAGGGCAGCGTGGCCCATGGCCGCAAGTTCCGACTAGCTTCTCATTGTTCTTGGAGAAGGACTTGCAGAGGAAAGAATCTGTGGAGTGGGTTAATATGGTATTGGGGAAACTATGGAAGGTTTATAGAGGTGGGCTTGAGAATTGGGTCAGTGGATTATTGCAGCCTGTTATTGATAATCTGCAGAAGCCTGATTATGTTGAGAGAGTTGAGATTAAGCAGTTCTCTTTGGGCGATGAGCCATTGTCTGTGAGGAATGTTGAGCGTAGAACATCTCGCCGTGCCAATGATTTGCAGTAAGTTCCCTCTTTATGGATTCCCTTTAAAGTTTCAAACTTTTGATTCTGAGACTGTTCTTTGTAGATTATGAGGAGAGTGAGTAAAGGAATTTCATTTGTGATTTCCCATTTTTGTGATGTGAGATTAAGAAAAATATTGCTTGATGAAAATTAACTTTAATGTAATGTGTCATTTAACTTATTTTTATACTCTTTGATGATGTTAGGTATCAAATAGGCCTCCGCTATACTGGCGGTGCTCGTGCACTACTAATGCTTTCTCTTAAATTTGGCATTATCCCCATTGTTGTACCAGTTGGTATTCGGGATTTTGATATAGATGGTGAACTGTGGGTCAAAGTCCGGTTGATACCAGCTGAACCTTGGGTTGGAGCTGTTTCATGGGCTTTTGTCTCCCTTCCGAAGATCAAATTTGAATTGTCACCGTTCCGCTTGTTCAATTTGATGGGTAAGTGATGGTTGTATTTGTGAAGCATTTGAATGGAATAGTTTTTCTTCTATTACAAATTGAAGTTAATATCAAGTTGCTTTCTCTCTTGTGCCAATTAATCTGTATATTTATCTACTATCCCTGTGATCAAAGTATGCATGTACTTGTTGCAAAATCGTTTTAGAGGCCATAAACCAAATTAATTATTAATTACGCCACTTATGGAAAGATGTTGATATAGTGATTCAGGAGTCACTGAGGCATAGCTGTGACTAGAGGAAGCTTGTGGTTTATATGATCTTATCTTTCACTCATATTGTGAGATAATAATCTTCTAATCCTTCAGCAGTTTTTGCAATGTTGTTTTGAAGCAGTTGTTATCAAGGATTACACTTCTTGCTGGTTTGTCATGATTTGAACGAGAGATGGACAGTGTCCAAGTTATGGTTTTATTTTGCTTCAAAGCTGTCAAATTTGCTAAGACACGGTCATAGTCTTGCATACTTTTGGAGACTTATTTCTAGAAATTAGCCGGTGCTTTTTCAATAAACTTATCGTATGGTTAATAAAATGAGAATTGTTTGAAAAGTGTCCCATGTAAATGATCAGGGCAGTACTTTTTTTTTATTTATTTTTTAGTCTATTCATATCCAAGAAAACTTGGAAGATACTAACATTTGTCTATTCTTTTCTCATCCTTGCATGCATTGGGCTGATGCAGCGATTCCTGTTCTCTCAATGTAAGTGGAATTTTGTTTCCAAGTCATTATGAATTGAATTGTGCAAGTTCTATTTTTTTCATGTTTAGTAAATATTTTTTTTTTCTTTTTTCCATTTTTGTTCAATTAATGATTGATTTAGTGTAGTCCTTATTCAAATTTATTTATTTTTTTACTTTCATTATCCATGTTGGCTTGAACTTTCCATAATGAACTTTCAATTGTCAGATGTATTGAGTTCGCGGTCTATTTCAGTTTTAGTTTCCATTTCAATGGTGCTATTCTGTGCTCATATGAATTACCATTATGTGATCTAATATTCAAATTGTTACTTGATTTTCATAAAGATGGAATTTTCTTTTATTTCTTGTTCGATTATCTTGAGACCATTGCATTTGAATCATTCTTAACTTTCCTCATACCTGTTCTTTGTTTGCATGACCTTCCCCCCTAGTTTGATGCATTTTGAAATTAGGCAACTGAAATTAATGGAACAGAAAGGGCCACTTAGTATGGAAATGGTAATTGGTATTCATAGTCGATGACAAGCAAGAGACCACACCATCTTCTCTATATTTCAGTGTTCATTATCCCGGTAATTCCAGCTTCTTAGGTTTTGGGAACAAGGACCAATGTGAGATGTGGTTAGGCCTAGACATCATTCATCCACATGTTTTAACTGACTAAGGTTTACTCTTAAGCAATTAAAGTTGTATGCTAGTTAGCAAATAGGTCTATTTGGATAATATTGGTGAATTAGTATCATCTCCTTCTCAGGTTATGCTGGCTTGGCACCTTCACTTAAAAGTGAATGTGTGATGAATAATGTTGAGTATTTGCTTGCAGTGTCCTCTTTCAAACCCCCTTTTGTTGTAATTTTTTATGTTATCTTCTTAACTCTAGCATTTCCAACCTCAGTGGGATCGCGAAAAAAAAAATTCACTTGACTTTAGAAATTCTTCTTTTGGGCTTTTGTTTTAAAGTCTTGTTAGATCTGGGTTCTGTAATACAGATGGATGAATTGAGACCTCCATGTCTATTATTCTTTAAAATCATGAGATAGGAGTGGACATGTTGAATATTGATGATGAAACAGAAAAGTTCATAATAGGAAATTTTATGAGATGGTCGTAATATGATGTATTTCATCTGGGATTTTGTTATCTTTTATCCATTTGATTTATTGTTTGGTTAATAATGACTTCTCAATATCTCTAGTTGATTTTGCTATTTGAAGTTATGGAATGATAGTAGTGATAAGTTTGATATTTTTGTGATTTGTTGATGTTATGCGGAGTTTCCGCTATGATGTTAATATTTTGATTTTTTTTTTAATTAACTCGAATGATTTACTGGATTTTGTTAGGTTTTTGACGAAACTTCTTACTGAGGATCTGCCTCAACTTTTTGTACGTCCAAAGAAGATTGTCCTAGATTTTGAGAAAGGAAAAGCAGTTGGTCCTGTTGCAAATGATTTCAGATCAGGAGAAATGCAAGAAGGAAACAGTGATTTTGTTGGGGAGCTATCTGTCACTCTTGTTGATGCTCGGAAACTTTCCTATATCTTCTTTGGTAAGGATGACTTCCCCCTCTTCTATCGTGTCATGCATTTTTCTTGGAGCCCTTCTCGCACCACAATTTTTGTTATGGTTGCAATTATGAAAAAAAGACTTTTAACTGCTTTGTAAAGTACTGATTCACACACACACGCACACTCTTGTATATGCACACATCGGTGTCCACCTACTTTTTTAACCTATTTTGATTGAATGAGTAGTCACAATCAGTAAATGTTCATGGCCGTTATGCCTTCATGTTTGGATTGAGTTTGAAACCTGAATGACATTATCGTCCAATAGCTCTTTTGCTTTGAAATGGTCTCCATTTCTTTGGTGTTGAAATGAATGATGCATGCACAATATGCTTTCATCTCTTTGCCCAACTTGCATTCTTTCAGACACGTCCCTTTCGTACAGAATTCATGTTTATTTACATTCTCCCTCAGTTTTGTTATATCTTTGCCATAAATCTGCTGTAGTCCATACTTGTTGACTCTGCATCTGCTATATTGATTAATTCCCTATTTTCGTCAGGTAAAACAGATCCATATGTTGTTCTAAGCCTGGGAGATCAAACTATACGTAGTAAAAAGAACAGTCAAACTACTGTCATTGGGCCTCCGGGTGAGCCAATTTGGAATCAGGTGAAGTTATATGTTCTTGTTCAGATAGTTTATTGCATGATTTGCTTTGATTTTCTTTTTGCATATATGCTGTAAGACTATTTTAATTTGGATTTGTTGTTACTTTATGCAGGATTTTCATATGCTTGTTGCAAACCCTAGGAAGCAAAAGTTGCAGATCCAAGTAAAAGACAGCTTTGGATTGAAAGACTTGACAATTGGTACTGGAGAGGTAGATATATAATTCACAGACCAATTATTCTTGAAGTGACATGAGTTTTTTTTCATTATGGTACGTTGTCTTATGAATGCGTAGTATTAATGCATTTGATGGTTTGGTGGGTCAGTTGTGGTGGTTAAGCTCAGATGCGACTTTTTTCTGTATGCTCACAAGGTACTTAAAGTATAGACTCTAGGACAACAATGTCTAGCTTGATAGCTCTTCTTGCCAAAGTCAAGAACTAGGGTGGTGCAACCATCCAAGTTATCATTAACAAACTACAAAACCAGTCGGTTCCTCTGGCTCTGATACTTGGGGTGTTGACAGATTTATCATCAAATACAAGAGTATTATTAATTGCCTTGTGTGGTGTTGGTAGCTGTTGAAACACATCTCCAACCGCTTTTGAATTGCAAGGGAATGTTGTCAAGCACATAATTTTTCCTCTATGCCAATTCAAATCCATTTCTCAATAGTAGCACACCGTACATTTCTGTTCCAAGTAAAATTATTAAGGTTTTAAGTATGGTAAAAGTGGTAACCACACAGTTCATTGATCGGATTGTAATTTGGAGAATTATTTGTGCATTCACTGTCTGTACTTCGATTATCGGCTGGTCTTCTTGCTCAGATTTATTGCATTTCAGTTTATCTTTCATATCTATTGCTAGAATAATTTCTAAGAATTCGATGACATCTGCAGGTGGATATAGGATCTCTTCAGGACACTGTACCTACAGATAGGATCGTGGTTTTGCGAGGAGGTTGGGGGCTTTTCGGGAAGGGGTCTTCTGGAGAGATACTACTTCGACTAACGTATAAAGCATATGTTGAGGATGAGGACGATGACAAGGCTGCAATGGCATCCATTGATACTGATGTTTCAGATGATGAGTTGTCTTATGCTTCAGATGATGAGTTGTCTGATGCCAACGAATCAAATGCTACTTTTGCATCAAGGGCAAGGGATGCTATAAGCGACTCGGACAAAGAGTCGTTTATTGATGTACTAGCAGCTCTGATAGTGAGCGAGGAATTTCAAGGGATTGTGGCATCTGAGACTGGAAGCAACAAAGTCTCGGAAGATGTTTCAGCAGCAGGGTCACTTGGTCTTAATGTGGAATCAGTGTCCTCGGATTCCAACAATAGTACTGAAGGCTCTGGAGGTATATGTTAGTTCTGTCTTTAATGTAGGTTTTACTACTATTTTCATTATGCAAATCTAATTTGTGAATTGAATTGCAGGATCGGTCATTGTTTGGCTGGCTGTTGCTACAAGCATACTGGTTCTAATAGCTGTAAATATGGGTGGCTCGGGTTTCTTTAACCCTTGATATAGCATGGATTACAAGTAGTTAGTTTTTAACACTGGAAGAAAGTAATTCCTAAACCTTTCCTCAACCTTCCCTTTTTTTCGCTTTATTTTCGTTTCTGCAATACAATGAGTAATAAGCTCATGTTGATTTTCTTTTATTCTTCCTCATATAGTTGGCTTGAGGAATTGGTTATCTCAACATTCTTCCCCATGGAAGGAAACCTCATCCAACTGACGGCCTGTTTGGTTCAGATGATAAAGTACGAGAATCTCAACAGGAATGCCATGTACGAGGGAATGAGGGTCGGAATTGCGAGGTAATCATCTTCCTTCTGTCACTCTCAAGTCTATCACATTAGTCCCAAAATAGGATAAATGGTCAATTTGGTCATTCAACTCGGCAAGCACGTTTCAGTCTCAAATTGACATGTGTCTAGAACGACGTCCTTTTTCCGGACCGATTTGATATCCAAAGATTATTTTGGACCTATTTGATCTATCTTGCCAAATTGAAGGATCAAATTGATCTTCCATACAGTTAATAATTCAAACAAGAGTTATATGCATCTTAATGGTTACATGATGCCATGGCAGGTTGTGCTATGATATCCTTCTCAAATTGATACGAATTTTGTTTTTGTATATTCTCAATTAGAGAAGAGGAATATTCTTTTGGCGGCTGGAAATTTTGGCTTTTATGTATACATGTATATTTTTTATTTTTAATCCTTCAGGTTCAGGTTTTTTTTTTTTTTTTTTTTTATTTTAATCTATTGTTTTTCATAATTATTGATTTTTCGAAATTTATTTTCTATTGTAATTAATTACTTAAAATGTGTGAGAAATCTTGAATCGATTAATTTAATTATAAGAAAATACACATTATTTGCAAATCCAGTATCCAAGATGAATTTGGTTAATTTGTTACCTGAAAAATCCCCGATCTACTACGGGATGTTTTAACAGTAACATATGTTGTTACCATTTTTCTATTATTTCCACGTGTGTTTCATTTTATAGTATTGTTTTTAATTACGTGTGAAGGTTATAATAGTAATCTTTATATAATTTATATTATTGAATCATGAGTTTCGCTTATCATAAATCAGAATACAATATGATATTTAATAGATCATAATTATATCATATTTATTTATCATATCGTATTATATCTTTATTAACTTCTAAATCAAACAAAATATTATCAACCGATAAGATAATTATATTTGGCGGATGTGATGATTTCTCCACCGCTCTGAGTTTTGAAAATGATGATATTATATATCAAATTAGACGATACAATTATTTCAAAATATATATATATATATATATATATATATATATATATGTGATTCATATCAAATATTTTAATTAATGAAAAAATGTTGGTTAATAACAAATATCCTTGGATAAGATCATTACTATTTACAAAAAAAATTTGGTTTGTTGAGAGTGTTACTAATATACAAGTCAATTTCACTATTTTCAAAATATTTTGTCATTTCTAAGTTTTAATTCCTTTATTAAGTCCAGTCAAATTTCAATCATTAAGTAAAAAAAGTAACTAAAATACTCTTTTAAATAACTTTTTTTTTTTTTCAAACCTTCAATATGAATAATTTTTATTTCGAATAAAGTATTTCCAACCCATAATGATAAATTGTGGAAAATGAATACTAATTATTTATTTGAATTTGAAGAAAGGAATTAACTTTAAAACTTACCCATTTGAGGGCAATTTTATCGTCTTATTGTGACTTACTAATAAGTGGATGGATTTTGTAGGGACCATAATGAAAACGAAATTCAAAACTTTCATGATTCATTTTTGAAAATATTGAAAATAGACATTTAAAATGTGCAATTGAAGTATGGAAAAAATCACTTTTGGCCCCTACTTGACCAAATTTGCCAATTAAGTCTCTAAGCTTTTTGTTTTTTCCAAAAATATTCCCTATTCTTCTATTTTGTCACATTTCATCTCGAAAACATCTTACCCTCATCAAAGGGATCCGTTGGGCGTGCAATTTAGCGATGCACTGCTTGTTACACACGCCTAATAATGGAATCGTTTAACAAGAACCAAATGTTCATGAAAGAAAAAGCACAAGGAGTAAATTGACAGGACTAAAATGGCCATTTTCCATTGAAGAATGGACCAAATTGTTTCCTATAGTTCAAGTTGAAGAATGGATTGTGTACCTTAAGCCAAATTTCAATTAATCACATTGGCAACATTAAACAGGGAAAAAGTTTAGCATAGTAACATAACAATGGAGCACAATGAAAAGAAAGACAGTCGAATAAGATGAAACTTGTGTGCAATCCGGCGATCACGAAAATGAAACGAAGAGGCCATAAACCGTCTAAAACATTAAACTCGGAAACATGTGTTCAATAAATCATAAAAAGACTCACCTAATCCCTCGGAAAACCAAGACAACAAACTAAGCAAGGTTAAAGCTGTATGCTAGGAAACTAAAACTGGCAAAACTCACCGGTAAAGTCAGAAAATCCGAAAACAAATAACTAAAGAAGCAATATCACTAAATCGTTGCATGCTTACTACGTCATAATCAGTCCATCGGCTAATTAAAGTCTGCATCTGGAGTCTCAAGGATGGCTTGCTCAGCTTCTTGCACCTCCTTCTCGGTTTTCCTTCCTTTCTTCGACTTGTAGTACACGCTCATGAAGGTCCTCACAGCTCCATATTTCCTCCTGCATTGCTCATAAAGCCCAGCATCGAACATTCTCCAGAAATTCTTCTCACTCAGCTCGGATACAGCATACTGTGGCTGGAATCCGTGGTTCTCAATCAACCAGTTCTCTAGTTTACGAACCGCCTCAGCTCCATCAAACACCTCGCCTCTCAAGACCGGTCCTGGTGCATAATACACTCCAACATCTGTATACATTTGAGCATAAGGTGTGTCGCCCTGTCTGCGCTCATGCTCGAATCCAAATTCAGGATACACCATAGTTTTGACTGGCAGCTTGAACAACCTGTGTGGACAGAGCCAAAGCGGGTATACCTAGAAACATAGTCACATCGTTTTACTGTTACAACATATGAAATAGGTTCCAGTAGCATTCAAGACAAGGATTAGACCATAACAATATTATGAAACTAAGGACCTTAAGAAAAGAAAACAGTTACCTCCATTTCACGGTGGACCCACTCTAGGGCGTCTGGGACCTTGTAAAGAGGAACAAGCATATCCTGAATGACATGATTCTCATGGTAATAGTTTCGGATTGCTTCACCTTGGGTAGCTTTGAGCAGAGAAACCTTAGGAGGCATCAGCCAGCCGAGGAGAAACCTGAACCACCATTGATCTCCGAATGGAAGAATAAGTTTTCCTTCCCAGTACAAACATCTTGTGTGCCTGTGGTAGTATTCCCGGGTTGGAATGTACTCCACGAACTCGCCCCTTTTTAAGGCCGTCTGTGCATGCTGGTAGAACCAAGGTTTAAACCACCAACCCACACTGTTAATCACATTGCCCTTCTGCTTGGCTTCTTCTTTAGAGGCATATCTCCCGGTCATCATGACTCCTTCTGTGGGAGTGTAAATCATCCCTTCCACAAAGTCGGGAACCTTGTCAGGGTTATCCTGGTCAAGATCTCTGGGCGCAAATGAGTCAATATATGCCTGAGCCAACTCTCTTAGATTTCCCACAACAGGTTTGTAAGTCAGCTTCATGTATTCTTTAATAGGTATAAGCTTGATCTCAGCTGAGACGAGGAGTCCGAGTGTCCCTTGGGACCAAGGAATGGCATAGAAAAGATCAGAATATTCATTGTCTTTGGTAGCTCTGACTACTCGACCATCTGCTAGAACAATCTCATAAGCTACAACAGTGTCCGAAAACAAGCCATAGAGATGGGAGCTTCCCTCAATCCCGTAACCATTGATTAGGCCACCAACAGTAAGATCATCAAGCTCAGCAACCACTGCAAGGGCAAGATTCATCGGGACAGTTTCCCTAGTAATCTGTCCCATGTTGACAAGTGGCTCCACTTTTGCAATCATTCTTTCTTTATCGATTTCAAGAATGTGACGGAAGGCTGATAAATCAACTTCAAAGTGCCGAGCCCTCTTATAGTCAACATTCCGCATTCCAACAGCAATCCAGGGTTTCCGAGCAGTGCAAACTAGACCATCTTTCGATGGGTTTCTCTGCTTGAGGCGTTTGACAACTTTCTTGACATTTTCCTCGTGTTCCTTCTGGCGTTGCTTGTACGACTTCATTGAGGATTTAAGATCCCCAAGATAAATGAGAAAGTAAACTGAAAAGGAGATTGGCAGGACAACGAAAATAACCAAAATCCATCGGAACTGAACCAAAAAGTCCACCACCCCCTTCTTCCTCTTGGGGCGCAGGGGGGCCTCAAGATCCGACATCGTGCTAACTGTGGATATGCCCTTCAACTGCATAGAAAAAATGCTTTAGAACCTGGATTTTTTCAAGAACAACAGAATAGTCTTATGATAATACGAGATCATTCTATAATCTGCTAAACAGTAATATATGGAACATAAACTCGCTTAAATAGTTCAAAGATAAAGGACACAAACACGCAGAACTACATTGATGAATCGAGTATTTGAACTGACCACAACGGAGAGATCAAAGCAGCATATAAATTTTGAACACAATAGAGTTGCCTGGTGCGTGATTAGTTCAAACAATGAAGTTCCTTCCACTCAACCAGGGAAACAAATGAAATGTGTTGTTCATTTAAAGACAATATGCAAAAATCAAAAGCACAAGGAGATCACATACAGCCATATAATCAGGCTGTACTCAAGGGAAATGAGAAGAACAGCCATGTGCAGTTGTTTAGTTGATTAAATCCATGAAAAAAATCAGTAGCAAAAACTATCGACAAATAAGTTTCTTGTAAGACCAAAATATACAGATACATATATAACAAAACAACAGAGACATTGTTCATTTTCATGTCAGACCAAATTAGAACTTCAATTCCAGAAAGTAAGTGAAAACCCTAAGAAAGTAAGAGGAGCTGTTAACTCAAAGTATGAAAAAGGTTCAAGTAAATAGAAATAAAAATTAGTCAAAAAGGTCAGTATACCAAACCCAACTTTTATTTTGAAAAGATTCATTATGAACAGACAAAATTAAAAACATCAGTAATTGTCAGATCCACCATCATTGAGCCTCAAAAACAACAATTTCAAAGCAGAAATGGAGAAACAACAAAGCATCGTTAGCGACATATGTCAAACATGCAAAAGCAAAAACAAAGGAGAAACATAGATCAGATAAAATCCTGTTCAAATTTTCTTTATTCTCAACTGAACTACTTATTCTGAGGCCCAAAAACACCAACAATGTGAAGAGATGCACTTAACCAGTAAAATACCCTTAAGCAAAACTTCTGGGGTTAAAAATTCATTTTCTCAGCGACAAAACAGATTATTTTCACAGAAGGAAGCAGAGGATTACTTACATTAATGTTTCAGCATTCAAAACAAGGAAAAGAACAAAAAAAGCCACAAAGAAAAAGCAGAGAAAAAGCGGATGAGTAGCTGAAGACTAGAAACTTGTAAACAAGATTGGATCATTTTCCGAGAAACAAAACAAAGAAAAGAAAACAAGAAGTAGAAAATGGAGTAGCGAAAAACACTGAGACAGTAGAATGGAGAAGAGATATTCAAAGATTAGAGAAAAATAACGGAGATAGAAAATACCTGAGGAAGTGGAGCAGAATCTGCTCAAAGATTGGATCCGAAATTTGAGCTTTCAAGTTTCAATCTTCAGCTTAAGCGTCGAATATAAAGCAAATGCCAGTGAGAGAGAGAGAGAGAGAGAGAGAGAGCGCCCCAGTAGTGATGTCTAGACTGTGAATTTATTATTATTATTTTTTTTATATAATTATTACCATAGAGTTGTATTATTATTCTTATTATTATTAGGCGAAAAAGTGGAAATATTCTTTTTTCCATATTTACAGGTGGAGGGATGTGGTATTTTTCTCTAATTGCAAAATTACCCATTAATTTACACTATTACTAAAAAAATATCGAATTTAACCGATGTTGTTTTGTTTTCTTAATACTGGATATTAACTTTACTAATATGATATGTTGACTCTGTTACGTGACATATTAATCGTAAATTAATGTAATTTTTTAACTCGTTTTTAGAGAAGATGTAATTTTTTTTTCTAACTCGATAAAATGTCAAATGGTGTTAGTAAGAGAAAATTGATAGTATAAGCTATATAGTCTCTTTTACGGTAAGAAAAAAAAAATGCATATCCATCTATTTACAAATACGTGAAACTATATTATATATCAAAGTTGTCCTTATTGAAAGAATTCACTTAAAATTTAATATTTGGGCAATGTTTTCCAAATTAGGATTATATATATTAGCAAAAAAATTAAAGTCTTCGCTCTAAATCCGACATTCTCGTAAATTGGTAAAACATTATTAAAATTTCTTTTTTTGTTACATTAAAGCTGCTCGTCTATATTCCAACATATTTTCTATAAAGTCGATTCAATAATGCAATCAAAACGAATGTTTTATAAAAAGCGTAAATTCGTAAATTTACAGCGTACAACTTTATTGAAAAATCATTAATGAAATAAAACGCGTTTTTCTAATGTTTAAGTTATGTCTCAAATTTAATTGTTAGTATATGTATCAAAATTAATTAAGATACTTAATGGTTTCTGATAAACTTTAATCAATTTCATTAAATCAAGCTGAAATTCGTCATAAATAATATTATTCTATATAAAGCTTAAGTCATAACAAAAAATATGGTATTTAATGTTAATGTTGAAAACAAAATTATAATTTTTTAATATTTTCCAAATCATTAGGTTAATTTTTGGCATTTATCTCTATTTTTATAAATTATTTTATTCTGTTTCAATTTCCAGTTGCCATAATTGAAAATGTTCATAAGTTATAATTTAATAATTTAATGTATTTTATTTTTGACGTATAAATTAATTTACTTTGCTTATAATATTAAAAGAAAAAACAAACAAAAAAAAAATCGAAGATATCGAAGACAAATCAGATAATGAGATTTGCTGGCTGTCATTTGGACCATCTCAGATCTGCACGTGACTATGGCTCATTTTTAAATTTAAAAAAAAAAAAAAAAAAAACTATTAATTAGAAAAATACCTTCCTTTTTTTAAAAAAAATAATAATAATTAAAATTCCTCCTGTAAGCTTACATATTTAAATTATAATTACATTATTGATTTTCGTTTTCTGGATTTATACTTTCAAGTGAATTTTATATTTTAATTTACATTTTAGTATTACCATGAGCTATTATTTAATTTCGTGGCAACAACTCAAAATAATTATATATATATATATAATAAACTCAAAATAAAATCTCTAATTAGTAGATGATAAAAAACTGAAAATTTAATGGTAAAAATTAAAAAAGTTTAAATTTTTTTTAAATAATATACTATTTTCGTAAAAAATTAAAATAATTATATTTTCTGAAAATATAAAGTAGTATAAAAAAAAAATTTACTATTATTGGAAATATTAACAAAAAGGCAAATTGGATATAATTGGTATAATAATTAAATTTGAAAAGGGAATCTTGCAAATTCAAGCGGGAAATGTAACCAGAAAAATTCAATAAAGTATTCCATTTGGGATCGGAGAAAAAGTTAATAATGAAGAAACTGTTAAAAAAGGCATTAAAAAAGAAAATAAAATAATTTTTTATACAAAAAAAAAAAAGAGAATAAAATAATTTAAAGGAAATTACATAAATAAATTGCAAAACGACACTCGTTTCACACTTTTATCAGATTCGGATCTTTTGGGTGCTCTTGCACGTTTGGAACATTATTTTAACATTTAATTTGAATTTAATTTATTATTATCTACTAATAATAACAAATTAATTACTCCCTAATTATTGTGATTAAAACTTAAAAGTTCTATTTTTCTTATCGTTATCATTACAACGGAAGTATTCAAATTAATATTTGTTTATTAATTAGATTGAGTCAAGAAATATTTTTAGAAAGTGACGAAAATTTTTACAATAATTTTTCCATATGGTATAATGAAATTTTACTTAAAAATTTCCCACTTCAATTAATAAATTTTTACCCACCGAAAATTTTATTTAAAAAAAAACACTTACAGCTAATAAATCTTTAGTTTATAATCATATTTCATCATGTAATATAATATATTTTCTATTTTACGTGTAAGATATTTATACAGATCAATTTGATGACATTTTCAATAAAATTTTGTTATATGTAATAGAACATAAATTTCGATCCGAGATCTCTAGCGTATGTTTTCCTAATCAAACTCTAAACAAATAGAACTAATATTCTTTTGCTAAATATAATTAAGTAAAGTTTAAAAATAAATCCTAATTAATCAACTACAATGTGAGGCCATATCCTACAAGAAACATACTATAGGTCCATGTCCTATGTGCCTTGGAGTGGCAATAAATGCTGCCGATTTCTTGAAGGTTGCTAAGCATTTAGGATTAGGGATCTATTATCTAACATTAGTAATTTTTTTAAACTAAATCTAACATAATTATTGGTGGGCATAAGACTACATGTTTTAAAGATAAACCTACATCCATCAACGGCTATGATGTAAGGATGTGGACAACTCTTCAACTTGATCACCTAGCGGTGACGAGTACAGATTTTAATTGATATCCATCACTACCCGACTCTAACTAAATGAACCCTGTATAAAAAGAATTGAAAAAATTACGCGTGATAAATACAAGTTGTATATAGTCTCTTAAGTATTCTCCACCTAAACTCAAATATATATTAAATAATATAATTGTGACTGAATTATAAAATATGTTCCTTACAGAACTTAAAGTGTTTTTAAGTATAGTTTAGTTTGTTATATTTATAGTTGATTAGTTTAACTTATGTTCCTATAATTTAATTCAAATATTGGTCTTGAACTTCTTTTCCCGGATAAGAAGCAATAACGTAGTAGAGTGCGCAACTGCTAATTGCGTCAGTGTGTCTAAACTATCATATAAGTCTGTCTTTCCTATTCCATCGAACACTCGACTTTACGGTCAGGTTTCAAGACACATTTGAGACTTTACAATGTAAGTCTCTGATCTACTAACTTGCATTAATATAAATATACATATACATTTTTCCCTACTAATTTCACGGTTTCCCTATACAAAAGCTCTTCATTCTTCCTCCTACTCAAGAGCTACTTCTACTCATTCTACCAACTTCAAAACAAGTAGATACAAACCCTCCATTTATGCTACTGCAATCCTATAAAAAGAACACATACTACATGAAAGAACAAACCACAGCTAATCAACCCCAATATGCTCAGATCATACACATCACCTAAATGATGATCAAGGATTGCACATTTCGTGACAACCATAGCAGGAAGATTAGACCAAACCATGGCCAACAACTGATTGCTATAGTCAAGTATGAAATCATCAGAGCACTTCTATTCTCTTAATCAGATAGGTGCTATAGTAAAACAGAGACTAAAATATCTAGCCTTATGCTCGTTTATCGAGGTTTCTTTGAAACCCGAATAATTTGAGGGTCCTTTACAAACTAGATATGCAAACAGAACTTTACCTGGTCATCCAACAACTAAGGATGAGCGGTCAAGAGGTTTGTAGTTGGGGTGTTTGGTACCATAAGCATATATGGGAGTGTACTGATAACAACTAAGTAAAATGCACTGGCGTGTGGTAGCTTTTCTGAACTGTGATAGCACTGCAATAGCACAATTAACAAAAGCTACTTAAATTTACAAGGTGTTCAAATATACCAAGTTTCTAATTAAAGCTTTTCCCATCCATTCAAAAGCTTTTGTTTAAGTGTTTCTACTCTTGAAAGAATGTATTCAAATTGACATCATATCTAAAGATGAACCATCAAAAAGATGGATTCAACATATTTCCTAATTCTTAGGATCACAATTTTCTAATCGGTGTAGCATACCTCAGCTGCATCTTCAGCTTGAATTAGATCACCAGGATTCAGAGACAACTCCGCAAAGATTACGGTGCTTGCAACTACCTGAAAGCGTATGAGCACAAACAAGTGATCCAATGCATGTTAAGTGTAGTTTCAGCAATATGTTGATTTATTTTCTTTGCTTGCAAGTGATCATTTCATGAAAACTTGCCCGAGTATAAAAATTAGATCTTGTAATGTCATTCACAGAGGCTGATGTTAAATCATGCATTTTCACAAGTGAGACGGTGCTTTTTTTTTTTTACTAATGAAAGTGAGAAGGTGCTTAATTTGTCAAAAACTATGCATATTGCATTTCAATCATAGTTGTCTGTTAAGAGGAAAAAAAGACCTTTATAACTGAAACACAGGTAGTTGTCCTCTTTGCTTGAGCATTTTCATGAAGTGAGACTCATCCGCAATCACGACCTGATATAAAGATATCACAAAGGAGTCAGACTCAAGACATTTGTCAGTAACTATGCACATTTGTCGAAAGTTAAACACCGACGAGTGATATAACAAACACTTAGAATACCTTTTAGAGTCTATTATTGGTCTAGAATATTATCCTTGTCATGCTATTGACTCGAATTTTCAAAAATAAAATGAAAGGGGAGAACTATCAGATAGTATAGTTATTTCCTCTCTAAATTTGCTCAGCTAAATGGATTATAGGATAACACCTAGGTCATGGTTATAGTGATATCATATTTCATAAGAATACTTAATGCTTGTAATACCATCAACATGAACCTAAAGTTCAGCCAATCGAATTTACATCAAAGATAAAACTATCTCAAAGCACCATCCATGAAAATGAAAACAATCCTAGTCTTCTCTTACATTGCAGCATGATGGAATCAATATTGCATCAGAAGTCCTGAAAAGCCTAGAATTTTATTAATAGTACCTTAAATTGTGTTTCCATTAGAACATTTTGCAATTTAGGGACCATAGAGCTTATCTCTTAAATATACAATGTTTTCTTCAAATCTGAAATAAGTATACAGCGAACAACTTACTGAAGCCCAATGTAAAAGTAGTGATTATAAGAACAGGCCAGAAATCACGAAGGCATGCAGCAACAGCAGCAGCCATAGCAACAGCAATAGCCAGAAATCATCCATTAATAAATGTCAATGAAGTTTCTATCGAAGAAGAAAAGATTGATAATTTGCCATTTGAAAGACCATCGCTTTTCTTTTCTTTTGTCCATTCTAGCTGCACCAGAAAATCAATCTAGCCAAACATGATATTTCATATCCTTTATGGGATTTATGTTCAGAAATCATTGGCTAAAGAGATACACTTCTTGCTGTTTTACTCTGACAGAAACACACAGGAAGGCGTATAAAATGTAGAAAACAAAATCCAAATGCACATCTACATGTGGTTCTAATCTAACAGCAAGCAGAATGCTTAAATAAGGACATATACCTATTGGACATTTCCTTCAATCCAAATACGTACTTTTTTTTTTATAACATTACAGATGGATTATTTGTAAAAATAAAATTGTTACGTAATAAGTAGAATTTAGTTGGATTTATGGGTAAATATTTCAAAACAAAATAAATAAATAATATATATTATAGCTTAGGTGAAATGAATTAAGCTGGGCCTGGAAGTTGATATTTTAGGCTTCACCTATCCCAGGCCCACTCTACTGTAGAGAGAATTAAACCTGAGTTTGGATGGGTGAGGTCGGTTGTAATCCTAATATAAAATCGATTAGGATTATATAATTAACAGCAATAATGCTTTCTGCTTCTCTTTTTCAAATTCCAACCAATGATTCCAAGAGAATAGAGCTATTTAGAAAGAAAGAAAGAAATAAAGAAAGCAAGAGGAAAAACAAGGAGAAGAATTCATATGTTGTTGCTGTTGCTGTCAAAATTGTGAATGTGAATGCACATTCAAAGATAATTACTTACTAATTTTGACAGCAATAGCAACGACAAATGGCTTTTTCGTTTTGGAATATCATTCACATGTTTCTATCCGATCAATTCATTCTTTCCACTGGTTTGTATACAATTAAATTGTCTTTTTTTAATTGTTATATGTAAATCTTGATTGCTGAGTCTAACTAATTCAATTGTGGTTTATTAATTATCAATTTATTTGGAATTAATGTTCTGAAAATATTGAAATGAATGTTCATTGGTTTTTTGTTCGGTCAACCGGTGATTTTAGAATTCACAACCAAATGCAGTCGGAAGATTGTATCTTTAGAATCTGGTGTGTCCTATTGATTAAGGAGTGTTGTTAGACTAAACCTTAATTAAATGCATGTGTAATTAATACTGCCGAATCCCTTGATAGTTTAATCACTAATCAAACACTTAATTAAGCAGTTTCTTTGCAAGAATGAATAAGCATGTGAAGATTGAGAGAATTGACATGGCCTTTGAAGATTTCAAGATAGCAAAGACCTGTTTGCTGAATGGGAGTCTGTGTCAAAACTTTCTCCCACAAAAGATTGAAATATATATATATATATATATTTAATGCACATATATACTAGAATGGAATATCTTTTTGGGTCCAACTGGGGCTGGGCACATTTCGGTCCAATCCGAGGATTTAAAAATCTCCAGAATTGGATTGGAGGAATAAATCTCCAGAATTGGATTGTTCCAAAAATTTCGATCAGGTCCAGTCCAGTTCGGGTATTCGGAGATTCGGTTCCGGTCCTATTCAATTATGGAGTCTTAAGATTCAGTCCGGTCCAATCCAAATATAAAATATAAATCCTAAAAATAAAGCAAAACAGATATTTTCTTATATAATTTCAACTAAAAAATATAAATTATAATAATATCTATCCAAATATTATAAATTAAGTTGACTCAGTGGTTATAAATATTATAAATTATTTTTTTCACATATATTATAAAATTTTAAAATTAAATAATTATATGAAATATAAATTTAATACTAATAAATTCTCGGTTCTATCAGTCCAGTTCTCGGTCCAGTCCAATTCAATCCGGCCTCGGTCCGGTCCTGGATAAATTACAGTTCAGTGTAGTCCAGTTCTTTTTTTTCGAAAAAAGTCAACAGTTTGGTCTAATTCTGGATCTTTTTTCTCGGATATTTGGTCCAGTCTAGTATATTCCGTTTTTATGCCCAGCCCTAGATCCAACATTGACAAAATGGAAAATAGTTGAAAGCCCTATAAAATATTGAAATATGAAAAATTGAAAGGTTAAAAAGAAAAGGCGGCAATTAGGGATAATGCTACATCCGTAACAATATCTCTTCAAGTGCTGCTTTCAAATGGATATTATACTGATCATTGCTTAATTTGTTTAGTACATAATGTACCAGATGTTTCTGGTTCGATGTCTACTGCAGTCTAGTGAGGGAATATCCAACCGAACCAAACTAAATAGAAACATATATAACATAAATCAGACCGAATTAAGGATTGGTTCAGTTTAATTGGACCGAATTGATTTAGTTAGGTTAAAAATTAAATGAATAAAATTTTTTAAATTTTAATAAATTTTAATTTTTTTCCGTGCATTAATATTAGTCAATGTAAATCAACAATATGCATTTTCCATAAATTATGATAAGGTTAATTTCAAATAACATGGCATCATAAACGCAAAAATTACCAAAGTATCAAACTAATTATTCAAAGTTTGAAATTAAGTTATAGGGTTATCGGGTAATTTAATAATTGTGCATTTGGTTAATTGACTTCTTGGGTAATTGTCTAAGATTGTAATAAAGGCGAAATGAATAAAATTTCCCTTTTTTTCTTGATATTAGTGTTATAATTCAACTCGGTTTGGTTTTTCGGTTTTTTCCAATAAAAATTATGTACCGAACCAAATAACTTTTGGTTTGGTTCAGTAAGTTTTTTTTATTAAAATTCGATCTAGATTTTGATTTTAGTTCGGTTTTACTTACCTCTAAACGGGAATTAACACGGGAATACAAACTGAATGCTAAAATTAGGCATTGAATTTCTGTTAGTAGATCCATAATCAAAAAAGTGTTTATGATTGTTCCAGATAAGGGTGAGCAAAACCAAACCAATGTCCAAAAACCAAAAAATCCAAACCGAACCAAACCGATCCATTTCATAGTTTGGTTCAGTTTGGTTTTAAGTTATAAAGAAGTTTGGACTTCGGTTCTGTTCGGTTTGGTTCGGTTCAAAACCGAAAAAACCGAAAAACCGAATAATTGGTAAAATATTAAAATTAATTATAAAATTAATATATACTAATTGTAGAGAATTTTAGACGTTATATTCTTTCATAGTTTTATATTGTAATTTTTTTTATGCTAATTTATAGTTGTTAAAATTTGAGAGTTGAAAAAAAAAAAGAAAAGAATTTTAGTATTTTGTTGTGATGTAATAGTATTGTTTAGTATTACTATTTTTTTAAGTTAATTTTTTTGTATTTCTTTTTTTTTTCTTAAACAAACTACTTATATAAAATTTTTATTTTGATTTTTTTTTTTAAAGTTGATGTTTTTGGTTCGAGCTAGTCCAAACCGAACCAAACCGAACTAGTTCGGTTTGGACTGAACCGAACCAAAATTTAGTTTGGATCGGATTGGTTTATAAAATACAGTGTTTTTTTAATCGCTTTTTTCGGTTCGGTTCGATTTTTGAACCGAACCAGTCCATGCTCACCCCTAGTTCCAGAAGAAATGAAACAAAAGATAGGGTAGAGCTAGAACAGTTATATGAGGTCTACCCAATGCTAGATGCAGAGACGCATAATAGTAGTGATCACTTACCTAATAAAATTTTATTAAATATACTAAAATTTAAATTCCAACTCGAAATCTTTAGCTTATCATTTCCGCTTTGCTTAAAAATATTAATTATCCTCAAATTATTTTACCTAATCCAACTCCAAATGAAATAGAATTAAAATTCTTTTGCTAAATAAAATCAACTAAAGTTTAAAAATAAATCCTAATTAATCACCTAAAATGTGAGGCATAATATCTATAGTTCATATCTCGAGTTTAAAAGCCAAATTAACATTTTATCCAACATCAAACACTTGCATCAATTTTTTTCTGGAAACTTGCATTGATTTAAATATGCACAAATTAATGTTTTTTTCTCTCTTAACAAATAACATAATTATAATGGACAAAGGAACAAGCTTTTCTCTGGCCAAGCAACAATTATTTCTTTTCTACTAACTTGCATTAATATAAATACACATACACAATTTTTTTCCTAACAATTTCACAGATTTCCCTATACAAAAGCTCTTCATTCTTCTTCCCACTCGAGAGCTACTTCTACTCATTCAACCAACTTACAAAACAAGTGGATCAAAACCCTGCATTTATGCTACTACAATCCTATATCAGACTCTGTGATCATGAGCATCTTCCTCTCACAAATATTATGTATACATTCCACCAGAAACTCCATTTTTAACTGCCTCATCCTGAAATAAGTTTAGGATTATTACATTTATGCATACCATAATATGATGACATCGGGTTAAGCTATAAATTTACTCCAAACATATTCAGAGACGAGCTGATTAACTCATAATTTTCCTGTTGGAGCATTGTTACCCTCATCGTGGAATTCCTAGCCTGATATTGGCCTCTCGTTAAAGTTGACAAATTCAGTTTTGTACTTGGAGAGACCTGATGTTAGCAATTCAGTTTCATTGACTTGGAGAGGTGATGTCAATGTTAACTGATATCGTTAAAAAAGGGGCAATTATGAACCAGGATTTGCATCTTGAAGATAACATTGCTCCAACAACAAACATTGGAGGTTAATCAGCTCCTTCCCGAATACGTTAAGGATATATTTGTTCCTAAACCCTTGTAACATGGGTAGATACTGCAAACTTCTTAAACTAGTTCACCTTGGAGATTGTTCGTTTGTTATTCTAGCATTTCAAAATATAAAAGACTTTCTTGCACCTACGCCACACTGCAGTCTTTTTCGGACTTATCTAGATGCACTACTGAATTTGAATGCAGAAATAAGATACCTCTAAGTCTATTAGAGCCGAGGGTTTTTCAGCGTGGGCTGATGATCCAAGTCAGTCCCGTTGCTACCGCGCTTCAGGAACGAGTCAAGCGTTTTCTGCTTTGCTGGGCTGCTTCTTGGCTGGGTGGCAGAAACTTCTAAGATATTCTCATGGCCATCAAGCATCTAATTACCAATAACTACTGTTCAGTTCACATACTAAAAGTGGACCAAATCATTACCAGTCCCCAACTACAAATGATTTCTAGAATAGAAAATGCTTCAGTACTTTCAAAGGATTTAAGACAATTTTTGGCCCCTGTACTTTGCCATATTTTTGGCCCTTGCACTCTAATTTGATGATATTTAGCCCCTAATCTTTGATTAAAACGCAGTCACCTTACATCTGTCTCCGTCACATGTGGACATCTACCTTAGAATGATGGAAATGTTAGATTAAGAATGGGGAAAGTTTTCAATAAGAAAAAAGACAGTGGGGTAAATTAGATATAATCCAAAATCTGTTTTCTTCCACGTTTTGAATTAAATCATTTATTCACAAGTACATTAACTGCTTGATGAGATGAAATTTTGATGAGATGAAATTTTTCTTCATAATTTAATTATCACATGGCATTAAGTTGACAGCTTGGCTAGTTGAAGGAGTGTGAGCATCACACATGAGGAGAGCAAGGGCTACAATTTAACCAAAACTAAATTTCAGGTGCTAAATCTTACCAAATTAAAGTTCAAGGGCTCCATGCAATAGTTTGGCCAAGTATAGGGGCCAAAAAATATCTCTAGTCCAAGACATTCATACTAAGAAAACATAGCCTCAATCAAACCAATGCATGTGCACACATAGAAACACAAATAAAAAGCAATTACCTGTCCCAAGTTTTCCAACTTGCTCCGAACAACATCCCTGAACACAGTTTAACAAAGACCATCACAAAAAACAATTATGCTCACTGCTCAGTCATCGGGTACTTTTCAACCAAAGATAATAAGATGCAGAATGAACGCACCAGATAATGTCATCAACAGTATCGTTTGCTAGCAGGTAATATATATTTACTGAAGAAACCTGGGAGCAACAAATCAATAATGTTAAGCGTTGGACACAGGGCATGTACAGCTAATCGAACAATTGAATAAAAGTCAAATAAAAAGGATTGCGTACTACATAAAAGAAGAAACCAAAACTAATCAACCCTATACGCCCAGATCATACACAATTACACATCGCTTGAATGATCAAGGATTGCACATTACATGACAATCATAGCAGGAAGATTAGACCAAAGCATGGCCATCATGTAATTGATTGCTATTGTCATGTTGAAATCATCTGGGCACTTCTCGTTTTTCAATCAAATAGGTGCTATTGTAAAACAGAGGGGCAACTTAAAATATCTTCCTTTATGCTCGTTTTGTCAAGGTCCATTGAAACCCGAATAAATTTGAGGTCCTTCGCTAACCGTATGTGCTGACAGAACTTTACCTGTTTACCCAACAACTAAGGATGAGGGGTCAAGATGTCTATATTTGGTGTTCAGTACTATAAACGTGTATGGGAGTAACTGATAACGTGGGAGTAAAATGCACTAGTGTGGGGTAACTTCTCTAAATTGTGATAACGGAGTAAAATGCACTAGTGTGGGGTAACTTCCCTAAATTGTGATAACATTGTAATAGCTTTTCTTTGACACCACAATTAACGAAAGCTACAATTAACAAGGTGTTCAAATACCCTAAGTTCATAGTTCAAGCTTTTCCCATCCGGTGTTTATTCAAAAGCTTTTATTCCAGCGTTTCTACCCTTGAAGAATGTATTTAAATTCACAGCATATTCAAAGATGAGCCATAGAGAAAATTGATTCATCATATTTCCTGGTTCTACTATCAAAATTTTCTACTTGGCAGTAGTATACCTGACCAATCCTGTGAGCCCTATCTTCCGCTTGAATTAGATCACCAGGAGTCCAAGACAACTCCGCAAAGATCACAGTGCTTGCAGCTGTTAAAGTTAGGCCAACACCACCAGCTCTGATAGATAGCTTCACAACAAACAATTTAACAAATAAATTTAGATTTGAATCACAAAAGCAAAATGAAAGAAGAAATTAAAACAAAGAAAGAAAAGAATCGAATCAGCATACAACTGCGGCCTTTATAGCATCTTTTTCTTGGAAATCTGTAACTAAGGCTTGCCTTGATGCGGGGGGAGTGCTTCCATCAATTCGAATGCAACCGACTTTCTTTTTCTAAAAATTAGGAAGGTCCTTATAAGAATGCAGATTATAGGAAGTTGAAAAACAAAATATTTAAAAAAAAAAAATAAGTGTTCTTACTAGAAGAAATTGGTGTATTGCCTCTATCATGGGTATGTGGTGGGCAAATATCAAAAATTTACAGCCTGCCTGCATCAAAAAAATTGACAACCATCATTCTTTTGGCAGGTAAAAACATGTGTGATCGAATAAAATAGCAAGGCATCTTTAACAGAAAATTGAAAATACCATCGGTGACTACTCAATAATCGCTGCATGCATAAAGCAAAGATCATGAGTTTGATCATGCAGTCTTTTTTTAACTTTCAGTAAAATTTAACCATGTTTGAGATTCCATATATTGTATACACTTCAATCAACTAAAGCATGGATTATTCATCTACTCAAACAATTTTAACCATAGAGCCTGAGGCTGTTTCTTAAATTAAATGACATTGAAGATTTCAAATATAAATCCGGTCAATTTAAACGGTAAATGCATAACACTCTGTATTACTGAATTGAGACTCCACAACAGGCATTAAATTCCTCATAGAAATATCATAGTAGAAGAAGACAAAGTGAAGGAAACAGAAAAGATAAAAGTCACTTTGAATACCTCAACAACAGTTCCCAAATAGTCGAGGACCCCAGCAATCTTGGCTTCAGCTGAATCAGTATATATCTAAGAATTCAATAGAGAGTTAATAACAAACTGCAAATATTGGAAAGGTAAAATGATCTTCATATTTCAGAAGAACTTGACAAAGCTATCACAAATTCAAATCACGTTAAAAACTTTTCTAACATGGCAGTTCTATATGATAAAAGTTCTCAATATGACTTAAAAATAAAAGTTTGAGGGCTTAATGGAGCAAATTCATACAATGTTGATTAGATCCATACATCAATCAAAAGCTTAATAATGCTACCAGATTATCATGCCCTACTGATTCTACACACATACCTTGTTAATAAGATTCTTCTCAGAAAATTTTAGTGATTCAACATCCTCAGGTGATGAGCATGCCTTAATTTTACTTTTTAGCATTTCCAACTACACAACAGATCAATAATAGCTATATCATTATTCTGTATAACTTTCAAAATACTGAATTGAATAAAGGGAGCAAATCCAACAAACACAACCATCAATTAGATAAGTTACCTCGCGGAATAAAGCATTGACTTTTTTCATATCCTTTTCAGCCAGATCTAGGAAAACCTGAGAACCATTTGGCATGAAGCTCAGAAATGGATCAAAAAACAAAAGAGAAAAGCAACAAAAAAGAAGACAAACAGGAAATGGATAACAGATATATATATTTACTTGCTGCCGACGCTTCACAGGAAGCTCAGAAAGAACATCCTTTTTAAGTCTTCGAATCATCACTGTTGCCTTCATCAAGTTGTGCAACTCCTCGTGGTTACTTGCACCTTGGTAAACTCCAAAAACACCCTATAGAAATAATATTGGAAATGAAAGTTGCTGACTTGCTTAATATTTATTGATAAAGCAGATTGCTTTTAACAATAAAAGAAGTTAACTTACCCCCCTGCAATATCGGTTGCCATATTCATGAACATTCTTGTAAACATCAGGATATAACGCTTCCAGCTATACATGTAAACAGTTTAAATAAAATCAATCAAAATAACTAGCAATTTTTTTATAAAAAGAAAGAATAAGTTCCAATCTTCAAATGTCAACATGTCATGCTGAATTTTAGTTAACTACCTGTTTGAATAGCTCTATTGGTCTGGATAAAGCAGGAGTTCCACTAAGCAATATTGCATATTGAGCTTTCTGAAAATTTGAACTACCTGTTTCAGTTACTTGAAAGAGTATGTGCACAAACAAGTGATCCAATGCATGTTGAGTGTAATTTCAGCAATATGTTTATTAATTTTCTTTGCTTGCAAGTGATTATTTCATGAAAACTTGCCCAAGTATAAAAATTAAATCTTGCTTCATGGTAACATTGTAACTCACAGAGGCCGAGTAAAATCATGCATTTTCACAAGTGGGAAGGTGCATAATTTGTGATAAGCCATGCATATTGAATTTCAATCATAGAAAACAAGCCAACAAATGAAGTTGACACATGCAACTCCATAGGTGTCTGTCAAGAGGAAAAGACCTTTATAACTGGAAGACAGGCAGTTGTCCTCTTTGCTTGGGCATTTTTCATGAAATGAGACTCATCTGCAATCACAACCTGAAAAAAATATATCAAGACCTAGTCATAGACACAAAGCTAAGGCATTTGTCAATTGTCAGTAACAATGTCTATGCACATTTGTCAAAAGTATAAACATGGACACTTGTTTTATCCTTTAGGCACAATATAACAAACTATTAGAACAGTTTTTAAAGTCTATTATTGCTCCAGCATATTATCCTTGTCATGATATTGACTCGAATTTTCAAAAATAAAATGAAAGGGGAAAACAGCAAATAGTCTAGTTATTTCGTATCTAAATATGGTCACCAAAATAGATTTTAGGTAACCACCTATGTTATGGTCTTAGTGATATCATATTTCATAAGAATACTTAATGCTTGTAATACCATCAACATGAACGTAAAGTTCGGCCGATCCAATTTTCATCCAAATATAATTATCTCAAAGAACCGTCCATTGCAGCATGATCAAATCAATATTTCCTCATCTATCCCTAGATTAATATTGCATCAGAAGTCCTGAAATCCCTAGAATTTTATTAATAGTACCTTAAATTGTGTTTCCATTAGAACATTTTGCAATTTAGGTACCACGTCATAAGAGATGATGTTGAATAGGCCATCAAGATGAATACTGCCCTTGGTACTTGATGATACAATTGTAAATCCACCCCTGTTTGATCCAATATATTGCGATAAAACGACCTATTAAAATTCACTTGTTAGAAGATGGGAAGAAAAACAAATGCTTATGAAGTGAAGTTCCTACAGAAGCATTCAAAAGAAAAATAAAGAAAGAATGTGCTCTATTTTGAACTAGACATAAATATAAAACCTTAATAGGGACAAGAAAACATACAAGTATATCAGACGAAGGAATATCCAGCCATTCTTGTATCATCTTCAAGAAACCGAAAAGCACACAGCTTTACCTCTTAAATAGAGAATGTTTTCTTCAAAACTGAAATAAGTACACAGCGAACAACTTACTGAAGCCCAATGTAAACGAAGTGAAGATGGTGCAAGTATAAGAACAGGCCAGAAATCACGAAGGCATGCAGCAACAGCAATAGCCTGGAAAACCATGACAAAATCCATTAATACATGTCAACAAAATTTTTATTGAAGAAGAAAAGATTGATATTTACCATTTAAAAGATTATTGCTTTAATTTTTTTTTTCTTTTCTTTTCTTTTGTGCATTCTAGCTGCCCCAGAAAATAAATCTAGCCAAACATGATATTTCATATCCTTTATGGGATCCATATATAGAGATAAACTTTTGTGCTGTTTAACTCTGAACAGAACAGCATATAAATTGTAGAAAACAAAATCAAAAAATGCACACCTACATGCTGTTTTGATCACACGGCAGAATGCCAGAATCAGTAAGCTTAAACAACTGGGAAATTGTAGAGATTTAATAGATATTATAGGAAAAAAAATAGTAACTTAAACTGATTAATTTTCTTAATTCTCTGTCAATAATATCAGAAAACAAAGATTAATTATGGGGACTGTAAGTGTCTAGCTTGAGCACCACCAGAAACCATCATAAAGTTAGCAATTTAGCACAGTAGCCATCTTGGATAAAGCTATTAGCAAGATGATTACTATAATGCAGCTTTCCACAACAAGAAATATAAACAGAAAATAAGAGAAAAAAGAAATTATGTAAAGTATATTTTGCCTGTAGAGTCTTTCCTAATCCCATTTCATCTGCTAGGAGAGCACGCGCACCATGATGCAACAGAAACCTGAGAGGAAGACAAGAACAATTAGAGACAACATAATCTAAAAATAAACCAACATATAAAACATTTTTTCCATTATCACAGAGAAATAATACACAAAACTCCATTGAAACTGGTAGTACGCAGAAAATCCCAAAAAACAATACACACCTAACACCATCCCTCTGAAAAGGAAGAAGCTTGGACTCGATACAATTAGGCAGCCTGTCATACCGGTCTTTCAAGGGAGAAGAAGTATCGAAGGAAAATTAAAGAGAAAAAAAGTGTTAAAAGATACATATATAAACATGAAAACCAACATCAATAACAAAAGCAGCCCCAAAAAATATGTTCTCCACTAAGTGAAGTATGTTACTTGTGTGAATTAAAGATTTGCTTGCACAACCTCTGAATCATCATTTACTAAAACCACAACTATTTAAACAGCTGCCATGCATTAGCAATAATGCTTCAGAAAGGAAGATTATTTCTTAAAGCAAAATATTGGTAAAAGCTTCGAAAATATGACTAAAGCCTAATGAATATCACAAACTTCATCACATAAACTTATTCCCTAATTGATTTTTCAAATCTCAATAGCATTTACCTCGGAGATCAGGAACAGCAGAAGCAGCAGTCATCGCACGTTGAACCAAGGGATCTAAGTTTTCTACCTTGAAAGAATACAGCATGTGCACGAGTCAAAAAGACAATCACAGAAAACCAAACACCAAAAAAACAATAAAACACGGACAGCATTCCAGCTTAAGTAGGAACAATCTTTTCAAAAGAAATTTGGTTACGGAAAAAAGAAAATCCCTGCCACAGAGACTTGGAGAATTTTAATGGTTTAAAATACTGCAATGCGATGGTCCTTGTACAATCACAAGGAAAGTGAGAAGAAAAGAAAGGAAGAAGAGAAAATTTCAAAAATCAAGTGATCACCTCAATGTTACAACCGGATGTTTCTTTCAAAATTTTTTCAGCTGATGACAAGGAAGACACAGGGAAAATCCATAGTCTGCAGGTCCAAATGTAACAAACTAAAATAAGGAAGCATTCTAATGTCATTTCCAATATGGAACATACACATAACCAGTCAAAGTATGTATAGTTGATTCAGACAAGGAGTAAACCTCTCTTTTGCATTCCAAGTGGCTTTAGGGACCTTGCGCATAGCAGCTACAACTACCTAGTGAATTATGCATAACAAGTGAGAAAATGTTGAGCTTCACAAATTAGAAGAATAGAGAAGGACAACAAAGCTAAAGATGGAATTACCGGGTCATATAAAAATTTAGCAGCAATATTTCCGCTGGCATGAAGCATAAATTTGACAGAAAGTTTTGGTGAAGCCTTTGAGCTCTCATCTTCTCAAGCACAAAATGAAATCCTATAATTAGCTAGATAACTATAAAAGCAGCATCAATGGTCACAACTGAATCAAAGCTAAAGCCAACAGGACCTTGATTATCATAGAGATATAATTTATAATTCAGTTGAGTAAATAAAAATAAATAAAAAGGCATTTTCATTCTTCATTCTATTGGAAGCAGAAAACTTCAATTAACCATAAAAGGCCATGTAACGCACAGAATTATACAAAAACAGAAAGAAAGAAAGAAAAAACTCACTAGGGTTCACTTTGGGTATAACAGAACAGGGTAAAACTCTGGGTCCAGCAGAAGGAGCCACCTAAAATAAGATGTCGAAGGGGAAACACTGTTTATAAATGGCAGGAATTGCCACATAAATAGCAGTGGAAAGATTGTTTACAACATGAATGCGAATGCAACATCAAGGACAGCTCCCAAGTTGAGTAATAAATTCAAAATTAAGAAAAATGGGACAGTAAAACTTGAAATTGGGAAAGAGGAACAAAGATGAGAGCTTTACCCCTTTAGAAGGAGACTGAGAGATGGGTTTTACAGTGTTAGGAAAATCTTTGAACTGGTTTTGATCAGAAGAAGAAGAAGAGTAGTGATTTCGTTGTAGTTGTTGTTGCCGTTGTTCTGCGATTTTCCGGTAAGCGTCTTTCTCAAGAGAATCAAGTTCTTGAGCGCTTAAACCCCAGTCGTCGTCATCAAGTTCCATTCTTTGGCGCCGCAAATCGAGAGAATCAATTTGCAAGGTTTTTGAGCAAAGATGAAAATGGCGGATTTGGAGGATTTAAAAGATTCCACCCTATCAACCCCATTTCATATTTGAGTGCAATTTTTTTTGTGATAAAAAGATTTTTAACAGTTTATTTATCAAACGCCCCGTCATTATGAACTTAACGTTTGCCTATTTTGCTTTCTCCGTATTAAATGGGTCATGGCCATGTAGTATTTTCAGACCAAATTGAACCAATTTTGCAAACATAGAAAATTAAGGGTAAATAATTATAATATTTCTGAGGTTTGATCAAATACACTAGTATCTTTCTGTATTTTATATATCTAATTTATATCTCCCTGAAGTTTGTCTCTATCATATTATTCACTCTCTCAATTCATTATTAAGTATTTTTCTTTCAAATTATTGATGTTATTAAAATATTTGACTAAAATTAGTCTTATTTTCTATCTAACGTTGATTTTATAATGTCATTTGTCATCAAAAAAAATTTATTCACTTATTATAAGACTTTTTTCATACCCTTTAAGTTGTGATTACATAAGAGAAAAAGACATTTAAAGGGGTCTAATTAAAAAAAACTTGAATGTAGAACATTTTAAGAGATGATATTAGTCCGTAAATATGTATCACGTTCATAATTTTGATAGAAAACCAAAAAATAATAAATAGAGGGAGGTTATAATGTGATGGATGTAAAATGTTCGGAGGTATAAATTAGATATGTAAAACACAGGGAGGTACTAGTGTATTTGACCAAACCTCAGCTCAGGGAGATTATAATTATTTACCCAAAAATTAATATGGACAATTTAAGAGATAAATAATGTATTAAACCTTTATTTATTTATTAAAAGGATTTTTAACAATTTTATTCATTTAACTTTATTTCAATAATAATAATAATAATAAACTAATTAATAAAAAAGGACATAAATATTTCATAAGTATAGAAATTATTAACGGTAATGTATGGTAAAAGAAAAAAATATGAACTTCAATTTCTATTAAATATAATAGCGGTGGGGATGTAAAAGAGGATTATGATATGGCAACGGTTGTGCGGATTAGTATCGATTAACCTATTTAATAAATGTATTATGTTAATATTGATAATCATATATATATCACTATAGTAAATAAATACGGGACGAACATGACATGATAATCTATTTTGACATTCTTAATTGATGGGAGAAGTGTAGTAATTAAGTAATTTAACACCAAAATCAAATCAAACTATTTGATTATTTTAGAATGAAGTGTTGTTTTGGATGAAAATTTTGATTTCATTGTGTTTGAAGGACATTAATGCTATCTTGGGGTATAAATTATCTGTAGAAGATGAAGAAGAGGTCTTAGCTGAATTTGAGAACTTGGAATTTTAGGTACAAATGGTTTAGATATCAGGACATGTCTATGTTATCATGACTCTGTTTTTATATTCTTTATTTGGTTGTTAAATACTTTTATTTTCTATTTGAGGCTCTGTTGAGTTTAGAGGTTTGATTTATAGATATTAGAGAATTAACTTAATTCTCTGTTAGCCGCATTTTTTTTTTCTTGTGGAATTCAGAATTTTGATGCAGTGGGTTAATTAGTATATATTAAGCTAAACAAGCATTTTAAGGTACATCCTCCATTACAATTTGGCATAGAACTACAGTCGGTTGCTAATTAGAATATTTCATACTGATAAATTCCTCTTTTCCAAAATAGCATTCTAGACTAATGCAGGTTTACGCATTCTAATAAAAAGCATGTATAAAATTTTGGCCTAAAAAACTCACACTCAACGCAGATGTTACTATCCAGGAAAATATGACCTTCCTATTTCCAGAATTGGATGTTAATAGAAATATTGCTGGTGGATATGTGAAGAAAATGTCATGTGAGCAAATACATGCATCATAATTTGAGCTTGAACTTAATTGATGTTTGTTTCAGTAATATTTCTATATACGCTTATGGATTTCATCTGCATATATAAACATAACATTCATTTGAGTAACTTCATCTGGAAAAAGTATATTGATGTTTGGCATGGGAGAAAACCTGATTTTGGATTTGGAATTGTAATTCTTGAGGTGAAAGTGATTACAATCTGTATTCTGTTCATGTACACTGCTGATGTTGTTGGTAATGCATGCATATATAGAGCAGCCTGATATCCATCTTTTATGGCTTAGACCAATGACCACCAACTCAATACTATTTTGATGAGTAGACTGTCAAATTAAGTCACTTCTTTCTTTTTTTTTTTTTTCTTTTTTGGGTTCTTCTACTAAGCTTTCATGCTTTATATCCTGTTTAGGATTTGCTAAATCATTTATACTTCTACAATGTTTCAGTTGGAGCACTTGTTAAACCCCGCAAAATAAAACAAGAGAGAAAAGTTGGATAAGACTTGAGGAGAGAAGCACAAGAAAACGCTGTGAAGATTCAGAAGTAGATAACTGTGATGTCTAACTAATTCTTGCAGTCTGATTATCTGCAAAAGTATCTCTGAAGATGCTTACCATAGAGTCTAAATCTCAAAATACAATTCCCAATTCTTTGCCACCCAACACATCTGGCAATAACAGACCCCTTGATTCTAGAGGTAATTCTTAGATTGAGTATAAGAATTATATGAATTGCTAGTCAAACTGTTAGTTTCACCAATTTTCCTCCTTTTCCCTTTGGGAGACGAATTTTTATAGTGGCACAATGTTTTGAAGTCAAGTCGATGGTCAAAATCCACTGTGAATTGAAAAAAGAATTTTACTGTGTGTAAGTTTTATATTAATGGAGAATCTAAAGTGACTAAATACGTGCTATTGCTCTCTCTCTCGCTAATTCAACTGGAAAGATTAAATTCTTGACACTACATAAAGGAAATACAAGACTCAGACACTCAGTTCTTTCACTAGAGGGATCAATTGTTTCTGTTTTCTGCATTCATTATTTGTCTATTATTTCTGACATAGTTTCTGTTTTGTCCATCCTGATCAGAATATCAGAATATGTAGCCCATTGCTATGACAATGGCAGCTAATCAATGTTCAAGCACGTCAGCCAATTTTAGCAGAGAATATCCTGAATAATATGGGATCCACAGGGGTTCAAAGCTCTGCCAGTTTGACATTTGTACTGCCTCCTTTTCTTGGACAGAACAATACAATGCAGAATATTTATGGACTTCCACGTAGCTCAGCAGGGATTTCGATGGGACAGGGGATTCCCTCCAATATGCTTACATCATCTGTTATGCAGCCTTCCATGATTCAATCGGCGAATATCTCTGGTCTTCAACAGAACCAGCCAGCTATGGTTCAACATTTAGACAGCAGCTACAGCTGCAACAAGCACTAATGACGCAGCAAAGGCTTATGTCTACTCAGCAGCAGCTAATGGCCCAACAACCAAATAGGCAGCAAAATCAGTTAACTGGACAACAGATGCAAACAAAGCAAAATGCATCAAACAGGTTTCCGACTCGAGACCAGCTATTACTACAACAGCTATCACAGCAGCAATTGATGGCACAGATGCAATCTCTATCTGCACAGTTACAACAACAGCTGAGTCTGCAACAGCCAGGGCTACTAGCACCAGACTCCTTGCTTCAGCAACATAATGTGATTGATCAACAAAAACAGTTATATCAGTCACAAACATCTCTTTCAGGGACATTATTTGAATTTGAGGTGATGTGTATATATTGCACATGACTAAATTTGTACTACTATTTAGTAGCTTCACAGTTCAAGTCAAGGTGGTTTGTTATGTTACTTTTTTATTATTATTATTTCTGAAGGATTTAATGATCATCTGGGTAGATGATTTTGAAATGACAGAGTATTTTGCAATGATACTATGTAATGTGTCAGTATGTGCATGTGTACTGTATTTAATGTGTCATAGTTGTGTGCTTTAAGTCCCTTCTAAGTATATATGTATCACAAGTGCCTTCCTTTCCTAGTTGTCTGAATGTCAGGAGTTTGATCTACTAGAATAAAACTGCCTGTCACATGTGGTAATTGCATGAATGGCAGTTGTGGCATAAGAGAGGAGGGAGAAAAAAGAATTTCAGAAAATTTATGTTCAAAAGATCAAGGGCATTTTACATAAATACATAACTTTTGGTACTATATAACATTTTTACCTCAAAAGGAAAAGTTTGCATAAATACCTTAAAAACTTTTTAAAATTTCAAAAATACCTACAACAAAAATTATCATTTTTACGTGATTGTTCACAAAATAAACAACAAAACACAAATCAAAATCTCCAACTTTGCCCACGTTTCTCTCCTCTTTTTGCAATTTTTAATCTAATTTTGCATTTATCTCTCAATCCGTTTATTTTTTTATCATGCGACTTTAGAAAGTTTTTTTTTATTTTTTTTTATCTTCGAAACAAAGTCCATATGTACATACTTTTTCCGACATATTTTTTTCACTAAAGTATAACTAATTATGCCTTTGTATATTAAGGTATAACCAAGGTATAATTAAGGTATAACTAAAGTATAATCACTGTAATAGTATATCTTAATGTATAACTAAGGTATAATTAAGGTATAACTAAGGTATAAACACTGTAATAGTGTATCTTCATGTATAATTAAGGTATAACTAATGTATAATCAATGTAATAGTGTATCTTAAGGTATAACTAAGGTATAATTAAGGTATAATTAGGGTATAACTAATGTATAATCATTGTAATAGTGTATCTTAAGTATAACTAAGGTATAATTAAGGTATAATCAATATAATAATGTATCTTAGAGTATAAATAGGGTATAAATAAGGAATAACTAAGGTATAATCACTATAATAATGTATCTTAAGGTATAACTAAGGTATAAAGATTGTATAAACAGTGTATAAACAATGTATAAGAATTGTATAAACAGTGTATAAACAATGTATAAACAGTGTACAATGTATAAACAGTGTATAAAGAGTGTATAAACAATGTATAACAGTGTATAAATAATGTATAAACAATGTATAAACAGTGTATAAAGAGTGTATAACAATGTATAATAAATGTATAAACATATAACATTGTATAAAAAGTGTATAATGTATAACAATGTATAAGTAGTGTATAAACAATGTATAAGCAATGTATAACAGTGTATAAACAGCGTATAACAATGTATAACAGTGTATAAATAATATATAAACAATGTATAAACAGTGTATAATGTATAAACAATGTATAAATAATGTATAAACAATGTATAACAGTGCATAAACAATGTATAAACAGTGTATAAAGAGTGTATAACAATGTATAATAAGTGTATAAACATATAACATTGTATAAGAAGTGTATAATGTATAACAATGTATAAGTAGTGTATAAACAATGTATAAATAATGTATAATTAAGGTATAACTAAGGTATAACTAAGGTATAAACAGTGTATAAACAGTGTATAAACAATGTATAAAGTATATAAACAATGTATAAATAATGTATAATAATATATAAGAATTGTATAATAATGTATTACAATGTATAAGAAGCGTATAAACAGTGTATAACAATGTATAACAGTGTATGAATAATGTATAAACAGTGTATAATGTATAAACAATGTATAAAGAATGTATAACAGTGTATAAATAATGTATAAACAATGTATAAACAGTGTATAATAATGCATAATAAGTGTATAAACATATAACATTGTATAAGAAGTGTATAATGTATAACAATGTATAAGTAGCGTATAAACAATGTATAAACAATGTATAACAGTGTATAAACAGTGTATAAAGAATATATAAACAATATATAAACAGTGTATAATGTATAAACAATGTATAAACATGTATAAATAATGTATAAACAATGTATAAGAAGTGTATAAACAATGTATAAGAAGTGTATAAATAGTGTATAAGAAGTGTATAAACAATGTATAAACAGTGTATAACAATGTACAAACAATGTATAAACAGTGTATAAACAATGTATAAACAATGTATAATAATATATAAGAAGTGTATAAATACATTAGGAACAAAAGGACCTAATCTAAATTACAAGATAATACTAATATGTCTTCCAGCAAAGGTGCTCAGTACAGATATAAAAATTTGGATGCTATCGACTCCCTTAGTGACAAGTTATTGGCACTGAAGCACTTCTCAATGGTAAATGAAGCAGATGAGTTCATTGTAATATCTCCAAACTGTCCTCGTAGCCTTCAAAATTCCAAGTAAATGAGCTATATCATAGAAATCAGAACTTCAAAAACAACCCCTTTGGTTATTGTTCAAAACAACAACAAAGATATCGAGAAGGAAAAACTTAAAAAAACTGCAGCATGACATACATCACAATTAGTCTGACTTCTTTGAATTAACCTCAAAGAAGCAAGAAATGCTTCAATAACACGTGCTCCCCCTGCATCTTTGAATTAACCTCTCATATGCGAAATCTCTCCGAGCAGTGCCTGTGAAGACTTGATCTTCTGGGTAAGAAAGCGGTCCTAAATCGTCAGCATAGCTGTTAATGTAACCTGGCATAAAAAATTGTATTGTTATGAATAGCATTTCATAACAAGTATTAAGTGTTTGTGGGTGATATAGAAGACATGTACCAAAAAAAAGAACTGCTCGAGATGACTTCTGTAGAAGTTGAAGTTAGAAAACTCAATTCTGTGTGCATCCATCAACAAAAAATTCCAGTTTCCCATCTTTTAAAAAAGGAAATTGTACCAAGCAACAAAGAGGGAATAAGGCTAGTATTTTCTGATGTAAGTTTGAAAGAGTAGCAAATGGTATATTTCAACTTGTAATCATTTTTCTGTAAATAGTACGAAATAAATGATTTCAAAAAATTACAAAATTAACAACTCTTGGAGGTTATCTCAGTTGACAATTTTTTCCTATACAATGTATTACAACATCTAAGCACATCCTTTTTTGACTTATCTCAGTACGAATATCTGTGCATGCAAAAATAGACCAGAAGGGGAGCAAATTCAGATCTGCACAAGAAGAGGAAAAAAAATGAGACAACATAAAACAAGACAGTAACTAAAACAGATTTGAACATTAGTCAGTTCAATTCAAAGAAAACTGTTTACTCGCATAGCTCTAAGTGTCAAGCGATTATCAATCAATAATTGCTCCAACAAAAGGAACTTAAGCAGATCTCAAACACATAATCCAAACAGTAAAGACACATAATAGCACTTGACAACTTCAAGTGAATGTCAGCACTTACAGACCTGAAAATAGAAGAAGCGGCAAATGAACTCCGATTAGCTTTAGGAGAAGCTGACTGGATACCTCCACCATCCAGTGAAGGTTTGAGGAAGAAAAAAGTAGTGAACAGAGAAAGAAGAAGAAAAGTGTAAAGATGGGAGAAAGGAGAAGAAAGGCGTAAAGATGGGAGAAAGGAGAAAAAAAAGGTAAAGATGAGAAAGAGAAAACAAAAACACGTAATTATGAAAAGGGAACAATGTACACCAAGAAAGAAATCTTTGAAACAGGGTAATTATGACAATTACCCAAAGATCAAAGGGTCTCTCTAAATGAGCCCTTAACTTTAAGAAATTGAAGGATTCTCTCTAAACGAGCAATTGATTAACTTATTCTATTTGTATAGATGATTAGTATAAAAATTATTATTTTATATTATTATCTTTCAATTAGAATAAATATGTCGTTTATTTACATGATATGTATGTGATATAGAGATTAATAAAAAAAATTAATAATATCTAATAATAGACAAATAAATAAATAAATAAATAAAATATTTTTTTTATTCAGTGTGTGTGAAAGAAATTATTAATTTGTAATATAATTTAACTAATTAAATTAAGTAAAAATTAGTTTATATCATATGTGTCGTTTTATTTTATACATCAACAATGCTTTTATAAACAGTTTTATCAAACACCACACAGACTGCTTTTAAGAATAAAGCTTTTTCTACAAAAATATTACCAAACACTTATCAGTTTTATTAAACAGCACTTTCCTTGACAGCTCTTTCCCTGACGGCCCTTTCCTTGACAGCATTTTCACTAACAGCAATGCTAAACTGGCCCTTGGTAAGACTTGGAAGAGCAAAAGTAAAACAATCAGAAATTTAATTATCAAAATATAAAAAATTCAAAAACTTAATATTTCAATTTGAACACATTTACATACAATGAAATCTTGAACTTTGATATGAATAAAAGCCCATCAGACATAAGCCCAAAAGATCTTACAATTCTCTCACTTTCTTGCTAACTTAAGCATTGAAATAAATTAATTAACTCAATGTGACAAAATTGTACACAACATGTTAGATTATGAAATCCAACACAAACAAATCAAATTAGTTACTAAAAAAAAAATGAGACTTCTAGCATTTGAAATGAAATTTTAACAATTTTTCTACAGCAATGCTATACTTTTTAAAGTGTTAAGAAGAATGCATCTTAAATACACTTTTATCCGAATTTAATGTCTCAAGTTAATTTTTGTGCAATCCAAAAACTAAATGTGCATATAATTGATAAAAGGTGCAATTTCCCAAATTGAGAAATATCAGTCTTTGGTTAATAAAAATGGAAAAGATTGTAAAACTTGTATGTTTTTTCCCTTGTATGTCTTTGGTTTATAATTTGTTATTATCCTCAGAAATAATCTATGACAGAAAGAGAAAGGGAAGAGAGCAGACACAACGGTGGGGATTGTTTCTGAGGATAATAACAAATTATTTTAGATTTTTTTCAACTGAACAAACAAATAATTGGAGATTCGGATTCTATTTTACCTAGAATACAGGATATTTTGTTGACTATACTTTTGGAAAAAAAAGAAAAGAAAAGAAAAGAAACTATAATTTCAATATTGTTAGAAACAAAAAACAATTTTCTAGCATTGAATATAATGTGGGGTGGGGTGGGTTTTTTCTTCAAGTTGATAAATAATTTTCAAATCTTGTACCATGACATTGAATAGAACAAATTGACCCAATGTGACAAAATTGTAGACAAACGTGTTACAGTATGAAATCCAGCACAAACAAATCAAATTAGCTCCTAATAAATAATTGATAAATCCATAATGAGAATCAGATAATTTAAGAACATACCTTAATTTGCTTTGCCATTAATCTATCATTAGCAACCCAATTGTTTTTTATTTGTACATTTTTTTTATTATATACTGGATTCAGTAAAGCTTTTCTTTTTGTTTAAAATATTTTTCAATGCGCAATCGTAGGTGTATTTTATATTGTGTAAAGGACTTATGTTTTCCCATCAATAAAATTAAATTAAATAATGGTTGAAATAAGTAGATGGGCCATTTTATGAGAATCTATGAAATGCCTAATTGGTACATTTTGACCCAAGGATACTTAGTTTGACTTTCTTATCTCTATGTAATTAAATTGAAACCAATATTGGACAAGAATTAAGGTCAAAAACTAGATTAGAATTGTTGAAGTTAGTATCTTCTATTAGTTCCATGGAATTTGTCTCATCCTTTGTCTCCTTTAAATAGTAAATTTCAAGTGATAAGAAACAAATTTACAAAAATTTGAATTGGAAATATTGAGCGGAATATTTTTGCTAAAACGAATTCGATATCACCTGTTTAGAATCACATATAGCGCCTAAAATCAGAATTTCAAAGAACAGCAATAGGAGTTCGTGATAATGGAGACCTGCGTTTAGGAGTATTTAGAAAGACAGACAATTATATTGTGTAAATAAAGAAGAGTCCTAAACAAGAAACAAAGGTAGATAAATATTTTACTTAGTCTAATTAATTTCACCTTAACCTTATCAGTATACCTTAAACATGATTTATATATAAAAAAAAGGATGGAGTATAAAAGTATTAATATTATATAAGGCAGATGGGTAAGTAAAGTAGTAAAAAATAAGATAAATATTATATGAAGACACATAAAATTCACATTTTAGTGTTATATTTAAATTTTAGTTTAATTCAAAATCAAAATAAAAAAAATAAAAAAACCAAATCAAGAAACAGAACCAAGTCAAAAAAGCAACTCACTTCTTTCCCAATCCATAAATCTTTCTTCACATTTTTCATTTAAAAAAATCTTGATATATTAAGAAACATTGAATTCGGTGCAAATATGTGATGGGAAAGCTTCCAATGATAATAACTAATACTAACTATTAACTAATACTAACTAATAATAGTGTTTTTATTTTTCTTTCCATTTCAAATCCATAAATCTATCTTCATCGTTAAGTCAAAAGACATCTTATGCTTTTATTCCAAAATATAAGGAGTAAAGGTTAAATTTCTACCCAAAAAAAAAAAAAAGTGAAGGTTAAATTGGTTAATTTTGCTTTTATTTCAAAATATAAGTTAAAAAAAGGTGATATTTATTATGCAAGGAAAATTTAAGGCCTTTTTTTTTTTACCTTAAATTAGATTTTTTTTTTTTTTCTTGACGCAGATATTTAAAATCTTACTCACACATATATTCAATTAATCTGGCGGACTTCAATTTATGTTAAGTAAATGATACGAAAATGTAGATATTGTGGTTACTTTGATTTTTTTGCTGCACGTTTTTCCTTTTATCTTTAATTCTTTTTTTTTTTAATTCATTTAAGTATAATTATTTTCCAATATTTAGTTACTCAAATTCCGTTATATTATTGCAGGTTATATATTTATAAAGATTATATTACAAATGTAAATAAAAATTACTTTTTGATTTTGATTTAATATTGAACCAGAAGAAGTAGATAGGTAGATTTAATATGGCCAGTTTTAAATTAACTTTTCCAATAAATTTGTCAATGTGTTTCAATATTATTTAATTTATTCCAATTTAAATCATAATCACTATAGGTTGACTTTTACGTTCTATTCCTCTTTAAATTCTAAATCCTTAATTTATAACTTAAGTGTGTTTATCAGTAGATATTATTTTGCTTATTTTACAACAAGCATAGCGTCAAAATCCAATAAACTTAATAAGCATAGCGTTGTCCTCCAATAAATAAAAATAGTTTTCTCATTTCTTTATGCCCTGTATAATTAAAATGAAATACTTACTGACATGATATGGTTAAACTTAAATGATGTTATAGAGCATATGCATCACATAAAATATAAAACCGGTTTTGCAAAGCTATATATAATCATAAGGGTTTGATATTTACAAATATGAATCACAATAAAATAAAGAAATTATTCTGTTAGGGTTTGTATATTTAAGTAATTCTTTTTTTTTTTTTTTTTTTTTTTACTTTTAATATAAAAATTCTAATTTGGCCATGCTTCTAGTTTTGTATATGTACTAATTTTGTATTATCATGTACTGATTCAGGATTAACTAATAATATCACATTAAGGGTGAATATATAACTTTAAAAAAAAAAAAATTAAATTTGCATTTTTTTTTTCTTTTCTAAAAATCTAGTGATAGGTCCCACAACACCCTCCTCCCAAACCCATAATCTTAAATTTTCTACCTCATTAATTCATCAAATAACAATTTTCATCCCCATTACTATTCTTTTCACCATATTATTTTACCAAGTAGTTTATTTCCGTTTTAAAATAATATATTATTTGTTACTAATTGGGTTAGATGGATTAATATTTTATTATATATTTGTCCTCAAATTCACTGATAAGCGTTGTTGTTGTTGTTTTTTTCATTATATCTCAATGAATTCTGTAGCAATTAATAACAAATCATACAGCATGAAAATTAAAGATAAGTTTTGTTACTAATCGTATGGATCTTCACATTAGTTATAACTTGCGTATTAGTACAAATTAGGATACATCTCAATTTCTACCCAACAAATTAAACCACAATACATTAAAAATTATTAGAATAGTAGGATACGAAAATTTTAGTATAGGAGGAGAAGATAAGTTGTTTAGAATGCAATATACTACATCATTTATATACCAAATCAATTATATTAGGACAAATCGTATTTCAATCAAATAAAAAAAATAATACGATGTATTTAATTAGTTAATTATTTAATACTTAATTAGTTAAATAAAATTCAAGATCTTAATATAAATCCTAGGTCTCTAAATGTATTACTTGGTGTATATTATCATATGGAATTTTTATTTTCACCATTAATGAGATAATGATCGCATCGAAAAGAAGAATTAAAAGAAAAACCATTGATTAATGAGCTATTTATTGCATCCGATAAAAACAAACAAGTGGGGTTCTAATTTGTAATGTGTGTCCAATCTTTGGTCTCTGATAGTACTACACGCTTTTTTGACTTATTGTCCATAAAATAAGAATCTAATTGCTACTACCCTCGCTCTTTGGCTTTTCAGTTACCGGTCACAAGGGTAGCACGGGCCCATGGGTAACAACCATTCAAATCGAATTCCAAACATAATATAAGTCTTAATATTTTGATCTCTACCAACAACCATTCAAATCAAAATGCAAACGTATTATAACAGTCTTAATAATTAAGAAACTTCCAAGATAGATTTACCAAAATAAATATCTAAACTATAATATCAAACCCAAAAACAAAACAGGGGCTTATGAAAACAAATTTCAAAACCCCCATTGTAGTGGTCTAAAATTCTTACAGGTTACCCTCTTTACTCTTCCAGCCACCTATCAAAATTATAAATAAGTAATTTAGTAAAACAAAGGAGGTAAAATATGATTTAAAAATACGGAAGCAAGTAAGTATGAAGTCTTACTTATAGCATTGCCAATCCCCGCCCCGCCCTATTTACATCCCTACTTGCGTATTATTATTAACTATTATAATGCATTCTTTTTTCTGTTCGAGGAAAAAGAGAAGACCCTTTATTGGTTGAGGGTAGTTTTGTTTTTTCTTAAATATTTTATTTCTTCCTGGGTATGTAAGAAAGAAAAAAAAAAAAAAAAACAATGGAACTTGGGGAAATTACTAAATAAAACTGAAAAATAAAGCAAATCAATTTCAATTAAACACTTAGACATGCGCGTCTAATCATCAATCACATACAAAAAATAATATTAAGTAATCTTAAATATTAAGGAGGAAAGGTTGATAATATGCACATTATGCATGGTGATTTGTGTTGTTTCTTGTTTCTTGTTTCTCTCCTCTCCTTCTGGGAACTTTCCTATCCTATGCTATACATAAAGTCTATAAAACTCACCAATATATATATATATATATATATACAGTGGCGGTTTTAGGGGGGGGCCGACGGTGGCGGCGCCCCCCCTGCCACCGGCGGTCCCCTTGGACCGCCATTGCCACAGAAAAGGGGGTGCTGCAAAAGCACCCCCTTTCCTTCAAGCAGGCAGCGCCTGCTTGAAGAAGAAGACAGCCCAGGCTTAGGCCTGGGCTGGGTTTTTTTTTAAATTTGGCCCACTAACCAAAACGACGTCGTTTTGGTTAGTGGGAAAAAAAAAAAAAAAAAAAGAAGACAGAAAGGAACGATAAGGCTGGGCTGAGTTTTTTTAATTTAGCCCACTAACCAAAACGACGTCGTTTTGGTTAGTGGGGAAAAAAAAAAAAAAAAGCTTAAAATGCAAATAAAAAGTGCAGCCCCTCCCGCCCACTTCTTTTACCTGCACATTCACTTTCCCTTTCTTTCTTCCACTTCCAAATTCCCAATTTTTTTTCTTTTATAATATTTCTTTATCATTTATTCTCAATCTATCTTTATGGCTTAAAGCAAAGCAATTACCACTCTCTCTTATCATCAAATAGTAGCATTTTATTTTGAAAGTTTTATGTTAAATTTTCTTTTAGGGTTAAGGATTACAAATTGATAAATTAATTATTAGTTGTTTTGCACACTTAATTACAGTTTATTTGATTAATTTAGTTGATTGTGAAACTCAATTTTGGATTTATATGTTAGTAATTTAGTAACTTTAGTTGTTTGACATTGGTTAGTATTAGAGATATAAGCATGCTTATATATAGTAAATTTGAATATATGTTTATGTAGATGTTAGAATAATTGTCTTCTAAATCATAATTTTTGAGACATAATTAAAGACAACATATATATATATGTATCCATCGGAAATTTTTGTTTTTTTTTTTTTTTTTTTGTAAATTATGTATAATTCTAGAAAAAGAAATAATAAACTGTACATATATATGTCCTTTTTTCTTTAAGAATTAGAAAATTGGCAGTCCAAATTTCTGTTCATGCACCTGAAAATAAAAATAATAAAATATAACTGACATCTTATTGCTTTTTTTTTTTTATTGTTAATTATCCAACCAATTATTTGGTAACCACTTGATTATGCACTTATCTTTATATTTAATCAAAACTTCATTAAGCCATTTACTTTGATTTTGTGATTAAGTTGAATTAAAATCTTATTATTATTTTTGTATACTTGTCCTAGGTCAATATGGATAAATTTGTTACTAAGACTAAAAGAAACCAAAATTTTGGTTCATCCTCCTCCAGGAAACCAAACGAGGAAGATTGTGATAAAAGAGTCCGATTAGAAGTGGAAATATCAGATGATGTTATTATTGCTGACCCGGGATTGCGTAAACCTATTGATAGTTATCCTTTTGAAATGAGAGCACGGTTGAGAAGGCAATATCTATTGAAAGGCCCTTGTCAACCATTTGGGCACAAATTTCCATTTACTACTGATAAGTATGGACATAAGAGGAAGTTTCAAGAAGCCTGGTTTTCAAAATATAAAGACTGGTTAGAGTATAGTATATCTAAAGATGCTGCTTTTTGCTTGTTTTGCTATTTGTTCAAAGATCAAAAGGCTAAGGGTGATACATTTACAGTAATTGGGTGTACAAATTGGAAAAAAGCTTTGCAAAAGTTTATTGAGCATATAGGAGGTGTAAATAGCACAGATAATGGTTGTAGAATGCAAGTAAGAATGTTTCAAAATCAAAGGGAGAATGTGGATTATGTGATGTCATCAACAACTACAACAATGGAGGTTCAGTATCGTACTCGATTAACAGCTGTTCTAAAAGTGATTCGATATCTTCTAGGGCAAGGATTGGCTTTCCGTGGACATGATGAATCAGAAACCTCAATGAATCGAGGTAATTTTCTTGAACTTGTAGCATGGTATTGTGAGAATAATGAGGATGTGAATAAGGTCATGCAATCCAATGCCCCAAAAAATAATCAAATGACTTGTAGTTCAATTCAAAGGGAGCTTATTGATGCTTGTGCAAAAGAGACTATAAAAGTTATTCTTAATGAAATCGGAAAGAAGAAGTTTTCTCTTTTGATTGATGAAGCTCGGGATTGTTCGGTGAAAGAGCAAATGGCCGTGGTTTTGAGATTTGTGAGCGATGGTGGAGAAGTGACAGAACGGTTTCTTGGACTTCTGCATGTAAGTGAGACTTCTGCACAATGTTTGAAAAGATCTATTGATGATTTCTTTGGTGTAATTGGATTATCACTTTCAAGACTTAGAGGCCAAGGCTATGATGGGGCTTCTAATATGCGAGGTGAGCTTAATGGATTAAAAAGGCTTATTTTAAATGAAAATAAGCATGCACACTACATTCATTGTTTTGCACATCAACTTCAGTTAGTGATTGTGACTGCTGCAGCGGATCATAGAGATGTGAGATCTTTTTTCGATAAACTTTCTATGATTGTGAATTTGTGTGGAGCTTCATGTAAAAGGAAGGATGCTCTTAGAAAACTTTTTCAAGAAGAAGTTGCAGAAAAAATAAAAAATGGTGAAATTTCTACAGGAAAGGGACAACATCAAGAAACAAGTTTAACTCGGCCAGGAGATACACGTTGGGGTTCTCACTTTAAAACAATACTTAGTCTTTTTAATATGTGGAATCCAGTGAAAGAAGTGTTGTTATCCGTATATGAGGATGGAAATACTCAAAAAGCTCGATCTGATGCTGGGGGTTTGATAGATCACATGTTCAGTTTTGAGTTTGTGTTTATTGCAAAGTTTATGTTGAATTTATTGGGAAAGACAAATGCACTATCTAAAATCTTACAAGCAAAGGATCAGAACATACAAAATGCTGTACGGATGATTGAAGTGACAAAAAGAGACTTGGAAACATATAAAAATAATGGTTGGGAGCAATTACTAGAACAAGTTACCAAATTTTGTTTCACTAATAAAATTTATGTGCCCAATATGGAAGATGAAATTCCAGGCCGAGGTCAAAGGATTCGTGATGGTGGCGAACCAAAGACTTATCTCAAGCATTTTCGTGAAGATACTTTCATGAAGGTATATACTTATTTGATTTTCCTTAATGCCATGTCAAAAAATATTGAACAATCTATTTTTTCTATGAATTGATTTATATTCATATAATGTTAGGTTATTGATGTTGTTGTTGAAGAAATGGACAACCGTTTTACCGAGTTAAATTCAGAATTATTGATGTGCATCGCATGCCTTGATCCTACAAATTCATTTGCTAATTTTGATCATGTGCGACTACTCCGTCTTGCTGAGCTATATTCAGATGATTTTTCTAGCTGTGACCTGCTTGAGCTTGAATTTCAACTTGATCAATACATTTCTGATGTAAGATCGAATGAAGCATTTTTTGATCTTGCTGATATTGGAGATCTTGCAAGGAAGATGGTTGATATGAAATATCACACTGTTTTTCATTTAGTATATCGGCTTATCGAATTGGCATTGATCTTACCTGTTGCAACAGCTACAGTTGAAAGATGTTTCTCTGCGATGAATATTATCAAGACGGATTTACGCAACCGGATGGGAGATGATTATCTCACAGATTGCTTGGTGTGTTATATTGAGAAAAAAATTTTTAAAAGTATTGATGATGAAGTCATTTTGCAACATTTTCAGAATTCAGGATCTCGAAGGTTACAATTGTTACACGCAAGAGGTTCAGGCACTGCAAATAACTAGTCAAAAACTCATAATCATTATGTAAGTAAAAACTATTTTCTAACTAGTTTTAGTAGAATTTTAATTTTATATATTTTTTTAAATTCTAGCATAAATAAAAATTTATTTATAAATTCTAGCCCCCCCTAAATTTCAATGCTAGATTCGCCACTGTATATATATATATATATATATATATATATATATATATATATATATATATATATATATATATATATATATATATATATATATATATATATATATAGAAAAGTAAATTCAATAACAAAAGATTAAATTTACCTACGTACTTGCTTTCTTTTTTTTCCTTCCCCTCTCTTCCTTTTTTTTTTTAATAAATAAATTAGTATTTTAATATTAGTTCAAGAAACATCACTTTATTATTAATTTTATTTATAATCTATATTTTTATTTAGATTTAATTAGCATAATCAGTGTGGGTATTTGCCTAAAATTATATAAAAGTATTAACATATTGTACACTTCTAATTCTTACATATAATAGAAAATTACAATATAAATTTAAAAAGAAAGCCACAATTTTCAAAAATGCTAATTTATAATTTAAATTAAAAAAATTTAACCAACCAATTCTGTAAGAAGGATTCTGTAATATGCTAAATTTCCATGATGTTATAAGATTATTTGGAATTGAATTTTTGAAGAATGATATGAATAAGAACACAAATAAAAAAAAAAAAAAAGCATAATTTCATAAAATCTTAATTTATAATTGAAATTAAAAAAAAAATAAATTAACCAACATAAAAAACTAGTCATAAGCTATCTAAACCCTCATCTATTTTAAAGGGGTATTTTTAGATTAATATTAAGTAGATAGATTAATGAGATAAATAAGGAATGAATAAAAGAAGATAGATTAATATTAAGTAAGGAATTATTAATATTAAGTAGATAGATTAATGAGACAAATAAAAGAAGATGCCAGAAGGAATTTTCCTTTTTAATATTTAAAAGAATAAAAATTGAAAAAAAAAAAAATAAGTGGACGAACATGCCAATTTTCTACCCTTTTGGGAATTGCAAGTTGGCACATGGGCACATGATCTAGGCCGTTGATTTAATATAATCCTGGCCGTTCATTTCCCTATAAAATGTCTTCCCATCCTCCATTTCTGTATCTTTCTTGTCAATTTGCCATGGCGAACAGAAAATTCCATTTCAATCGGGAGGTTTTTGGGTGCTTATTGGTTCTAATTTGTGCTATCCTTCTGCGAGCAGCAAATGCGAGAACTCTTGAGAACAAAGAGGAAGTACTGAAGAATATGGAAACCCAAAAGGAACTGGTACATAATTTACAAGCTTGGCTCCATGCTGTTTATATTTGATTATTTGATTTTTAATGGTTTTTTTTTTTTCTTAAAGCAGCCTAGAAGTTTTATTGACCACCAAACAGGTGCAGGTGCAGGTGAATCAATTATATATTAGCTAGCCAGTTGAGTATTTGTTGTATACTTTTATTTTCAACAAGATACATATTATGAGTATATACTATTAAAAAAAAAAAGATGAAACAGAAATAACCAATATTGGACAAGAATTAAGGTAACCTCATGAAATGGAATGCAAAAATAACTCAAATTAAGATTAATTGTTTTATTGCTTTTATCGATAAGTGGTCAAACATCATTGGTTTCTAAATGGGATAATAATTATCGCACATATATTTTTTTTAGTGGTGAAAATAAAATTGATAAAATGTAATAAGTCACCTATAAAAAGAGTCTCATTTGTTTCTTTTTTCAATTATTATTTTTTGTCCTCTCTTTATTTTTGTGTGTGTTATAAAAGTTTCTTCAGAACTTGTCTTTGATCCGCTTGGGATATGAGAAATTTTGGAATAGGGCAGGGTAAGAGTATTTTTCAAAACTGAGTTGTACGTACAATTGTTGTTGAACTCTATAGCATGGAATTGGGACACATCTTTTATCATGTATAAGCTTAATGTTCTACCAAAAAAAAAAAAAAAAAATGTATAAGCTTAATACCATCAAATTTTTCTTATTTATTTTTTTTTCTTCATTTTTGTTTTTTTTTTATCAAATTTAAGGCCTTTTTTTTCACCTTAGATTAGATGCTTTTTTTTTTTTTTCGTGATGCAGATATTTAAAATCTTACTCACATATATATTCAGTTAATTTGATGGACTTCAATTTATGTTGAGTAAATGATATGAAGCTGTAGATAATGTGGTTACTCTGATTTTTATGTTGTACGTTTTTCCTTTTATCTTTAATTTATGTTTTTTTAGTATAATTAATTTTCAATATTTAGTTACTCAAACTCCGTATATTATTGCAGGTTACATATTTATAAAGATTATATCACAAAATCAGGTAATTAATGAATGATACATTAAAATAGTTGAAAGTAAATACTTAATTAATTACCGTAAATTATATATTAAAAAAAGGAAAAAAAAAAAAAGTAAACAAATAGCGTTAGGCTTCAATCATCATCCAGTCTGCGCTGCACACATATACAGTGAAGACAACAATATTAAATTAGAAAATAAAATATAGCACTAGTATTAACTAATCTTTAAATTGGGGGATGGATTTTTAAAATAAAAAATTTTTAAATAGATTTTATATTAACACGTGTAACCAATCTTCCTTTATTTCCAACAATTCTTTTGTTAATAATTTAATTTGAGATGTAAATACTATTGATTTGAGACAAAAATAATCATCCTTTTGAGAGATATAATTATATAATATATATTTGAAAATGTGGAGTTGGAATGCGAAGGAAGAGGGATGTAAGGTACGTATGGCTGAAGGAAGAGGGATGTAAAATGTTGATTTTGGGGATTTGGATACCAAAATCAAGGAAAGATACTATTTGCCATAATTAATGAGATTGGTCGATTCATATTTCAATCAACCACCGTCCAATTCTTCCTCTCTCCTTTATATCGTAACCGTGTTTGAATTTACTTTCTTTCATTCTTTCATTCTTTTTTTTTTTCCTTCCCCTCTCTTCCTTTTTTTTTAATAAATAAATTAGTATTTTAATATTAGTTCAAGAAACATCACTTTATTATTAATTTTATTTATAATCGATGTTTTTATTTAAATTTAATTACCATGATCGGTGTGGGTATTTGCATAAAATTATATAAAAGTATTAACATATTGTACGCTTCTAATTCTTAAATATAATAGAAAATTACAATATAAGCGTTTTTTTATGAAGACTTCTTCTTCTTCATTGGCATCAACTCTCCTCATTTAGTCAATAAGTCTAAATTCAACAACAAACTAATTTTATTAAATTATTATAATGTTAATCGTTGAATTAAACAGCTTATAATCTAAATTTCATTTTCAAATTCAACTAATATATATATTTCATGGTTTACTATTATTGTTATTATTATTATTATTATTTGGAAGATATTGGTAAAAAAAGATAATACTACCCTTTATCTAATAATTGGGATTACTTATTTTGTTAAAAGGAAATGTGGAGTTTACTCATTAGATTCAATCCATTATCAGACACATAAACTTTAATTTCAATAATTATGGATACAATTTAGAATAATTGGAAAAAGGATTTCTATTGATCTCTATTCTGTGATGTGACATTGCTTCATTAATATTTTAAAGTTTTGTCACAAACGCAGCCTTCAACTACCCTCATGCCCCTCTCATATAGAAGGAAAGTGACCCCTCCCAAATTCTGGAAGCTAATGTTTTCATGTATACATTTTCCTAGAATCAAAATGATGTGACTGAATTTGTTGTTGATTCAATGTTTTTATTATTATTATTTATCAATTAATTTATTGGAAACATTTGTTGCATTAGTTATAATCAAGGGATAGATAATTTATTAAGCCAATTAGATAAAATTAAATTAAATAACAAAAGATTAAATGTACCTACCTACTTTCTTTCATTCTTTTTTTTTTCCTTCCCCTCTCTTCCTTTTTTTCAATAAATAAATTAGTATTTTAATATTAGTTCAAGAAACATCACTTTATTATTAATTTTATTTATAATCTATGTTTTTATTTAAATTTAATTACCATGATCAGTGTGGGTATTTGCATAAAATTATATAAAAGTATTAACATATTGTACACTTCTAATTCTTAAATGTGATAGAAAATTACAATATAAATTAAAAAGGAAAGCCACAATTTCCCAAGTATGTTGAGGGTAATAGAGTATCATCATTATTAATCAAGATTTTTGCAATTTATGACGTTTGTTTTCCATCTTAATTTTTCAAAAAGCACATAAGCGTTTTTTTATGAAGACTTCTTCTTCTTCATTGGCATCAACTCTCCTCATTTAATCAACAAGTCTAAATTCAACAACAAACTAATTTTATTAAATTATTATAATGTTAATCGTTGAATTAAACAGCTTATAATCTAAATTTCATTTTTAAATTCAACTAATATATATATTTCATGGTTTACTATTATTGTTATTGTTATTATTATTATTTGGAAGATATTGGTAAAAAAAGATAATACTACCCTCCGCTGACCAAAGCTATGGGGGGCTTCAGCTCCAGTGCTTAATAGCTAAGTAATATAACTTTATGAGTTGATTTTGTTGTAGACGTTAATTAGGTGGGAAAGTCTAATGAAAATGACAAAGATCATGTTAATTATAATTACAAATGATTTTGTTGTAGCCGTTAATTAGCTGATTTTCTTTGTTACATTATATAATTAACATAATAAAGTAAGTGTCATAATTCCCTAAAAAATCTAGACACGTCTTCTAAGGACCCACACATTTTATTCCCCTCTGTTATGACAATTGCGGCAGTCTTCCTTCCCCTACCAACTCCACATTTTCTCTATAATTTTAATAAAAAATCTTAATTCGTTCCTGTTTTAAGAAGAACAGCAATCGGCAGTATTACGTTCTAAAACATGAAAACAAAATCGAGTCACAAAAATGTTGAGAGAAAGTTTGACTGGCTTCAGCTTATTCCACGCAAGTGCCCATGTCAAAGAGCCAAAAAATGAATTTCATACAATAACGATCTCATGGTAAAAAAAAATGGCATTGTTTTAATTCTTGCACACATACAGGAACATCATGTAGAATCGTGCATCGTGTAAGATTGCAAATTGTAGGTTTATGTCCTTGAGATCATACATGCATTTTACAACTACTGGAATTATTGCCCATAGCAACATGCAAAATGGCATTTCACTTGTCTTCAAATAAATATGTTTCATTACTAATCGCTAAACCAATAAAAATAGAAATTGTTTCAAACACAAATCCAACTGTCGAATCCATATGCATATAAAACAAAAGATTTCAAAAAAAAAAAAAAAAAAAGGAGAATCCAATTTCAGTTCACACAATAATCATTTTCATCTTGATTTACAAGCCTCGTTTTAAATCTGCATGCATACATTTTTGGAAAATCTAAATCCATTTCATAAAATGAAAACAAAAACAAAAATAGTAAGCATCTTCAACATACATATACCCAGTTTCAGATCACAAAGTAGGCGCATAAACATATTACCATAGGCACACGAGATTAAGGGTACCCATATGCATTGAGACAATAAGTCCATCACAAAAACAAACATAACCATGGCATTTCAAATTTTTTTTTCTTTTTAATGTCAATTCATACCAATACACACGAGCAATCGAATAAAGCGAAAAAAAGAGTTAAAAAAAAACTAGGAAACCGAGAGAGAGAAATCGAATAAAGCGAAAAAGAATCAAAAGAGAAAAAGGCAGTACCAACCGGGGAGTCTCGATGGGTCTCAGTTGACTGCATCTGGTTCGACCTCTCTGCATATATAGAAACGCAAATTACGGTGAGCCAAAAAAGAAGAGAAAACCCAGAAAAATAAGAGAAACAGAGGGAAAGAGAGAAAGATACCTCCGATCGGAGATGATTGGAACTGCCGAACACGAACCACCGTAGAACCAGTGGCATCGATAAATTGATTCGTGAAGATTGGAATTGAAATGTGAGGAAACCGAACTCAAATTCCGGTTATGGTAAAGAACCCGTATTGGTATGCGCTGAGGGAAAGGAATTAGCGAATTCAGGCGAAGAGAAGAGAAGATTGGGTGAGCTTAGGTGGTGGAGGTGTGGCCGGTCATGGCCATCGTTGATAAAGAGAGAGAGCAAGAGAGAATACAGAAGGAGCCGGGAGGCGGCTGATAAAAAAAAGAGACGGAGCTAGAGTTTGAATTAGGATGTTTGTTCTAGGGTTAATGAGTCCGGGTTGGGTTAGGTATTCCGGGTCGAAACAGGAGTAATGGACCAGTTAACACATCAAAGCCCAAATCACAATTAGCCCCGTTTCTTTGTTGTTTCTCCATATCATCTAGATTTGAATAAATGCATGGAATTTAAAAAATATAATTAATCCTTGTGATTTAAATAAAAAAAATATTAAATGTTTTATTTTCTTTCTTTTCTTTAATAACAATTTAGAAAATTTTTTTTACCAATAAAAATTTATTTTTTTAAAAAAATTGTCTTAGATAAAGTAAGGAAATAATAAGAAAATCAAGACATAGTGGTGAAAATTTTAAAAAATATTTCATTTATAAAAAATTGTGTTATAGTTGGATAAAAAAGAAAATTACGTCAAAATAAATAATTTATAACATTTGGTACTAATTATGGGTAGGATAGGGTGACATTTGTCTTCCCTAAACGTAATCGGTAAACGGATCAAAAATAGAATCTATGATTGATAATAGTGTCCAATCTTTGGTTGATAATTTTTTGTTTTCAACTATGACATTTATTAAATTAAGATCCAATCTGATTAATTGAACCAAACCATACTATTAAGTAAGGTTTCGTTTATTTACAAAATCAGTTTCGTTTATTCATTATAGTAAGTTTGGTTCCTTTAGATTTTTTTAATAATAATCCCTCTAATTTCTATTGTGCTTCTTTTTTTAAAATAAATAAAAAATAAAATTACCCAAGGGAATGGAAGTGATTTTTTTTTTTTTTTCACTTGGTAGATATATCCATTTTCTTTTCTTTGACTGGTAGTTAATTAATTTATCTCTGCTTATTTAAATAATATATATATATATATATATATATGTGGTCAATATGTGGCTAAAATAAAAAAAAATATATTATTACTTGTACCTACTCATTATTATTTGTTAGTATTAGTTATCATCCTTTTGAAAAGTAAAGTATAGGAAGTTTATTTCTTTGACTTCCTTTATATGACATGATGTGTATTTTAGCAACAGATGGATGTTAAAATTCAACATTCAGATGGGTGTTGGATGATTGAATTATTATTCCCACCCATCTTTTGAATTTTAGAGATACTTTAATTAATAAAACTATATACATTTATTAAATTAAGATCCAATTTTACTAATTGAACCAAATCATGTTATTCAGTAACGTTTCTTTTTATATACAAAATCAGTTAAATTTAGTTGTATTGTTTTTAGCTCCGTTGATTATTTAGTGTAGTATATTTGGTTCCTTTCTATTTTTTAATAGTAATCCCTCTAATTTCTATTGTGTTTTTTTTTTTAAAAAAAAAAAAATAAAATTAATAAGGGAAAATAAAATTTAAATATAACACTAAAATGTGAATTTTATATGTCTTCATATAATATTTATCTTATTTTTTACGACTTTACTTACCCATCTACCATATATAATATTAATACTTTTATATAATTTTAGGCGCAATATTTATTTATTTTTTTTTTTCGTCAAGCAAATCAGATTATTTTTTTTTAAGAGAATCAAGTAAATCAAGATAGGGTAAGAGGGGCATGTTCGTAAAAGAGACTTTGAAAACTGCATAATTTTTAACCGCATAAAAGAAAAAATTGATAATACTATATTTGCACCCACTCAGTTAAATTTCTTGCTCCGTTAAATTTAAATAAAAATACAGATTATAAATAAAATTAATAAGGAAGAGAGGGGAAGGAAAACAAAGAAAGTGGGCAGATGCATTTAGTCTTTTGTTAGTTAGGCCTAGTTTCGGATTCCTACTAGTTAAAGTGTTATAGGAGAAAACTAGGTTTCCATTGCTATTTAAAAGTAGTTTTAAGTGTTTTTCCATTGTTTTGTTAAATTCAATATGACTTTTACCAATTATACATTTGAAATTGTTTTCTGCAGCCCCAAAAGCAGCTTTTATCCAAAGTAAGGATTTCCATATTTTAGCTGAAAACTTTTTTCGGGATTGCTGAAAACTGTCCCAAACTAGACTTTAATGTGATTTTATATTCTTTTTGTGTGGAGGGTTACTTTTGTCCAAGAGTATATTTTCAACTTTGAAGGATGCGTACAAACCGACAGTTATTAATTATAAGTTGACTTTGTATTTTAATTTTGGGTTACAAAAACATTCTCAGTCTGAGAGACCTAATTGGAAGACATAAAATACAGAGTTTTAATTATACCAATTTGGATTCCAATTATTGCAAATTAATTCATTTAATTCAGCACATAGATTTGTATTATCAAACCATTAATGAGATTTTCAATAATTGACTGAGTTTGGGATCTGGTAACACAACTCTTTTTTATTCGACAAATATCAAACTTATTCATGAAAATTTATATTGCTCTAAAATATATATTTCTATGATAATTGTCCTGTATTATAATTTAATATTACACCAGTTAATAATAATTTAAATAGTTAATTATATGATGATCACTCTTTTAATGTTTTATATTTTTTAAGGAGTTTAATGTATTATTTTGTCGGATTAAATTTTCATTTCTAATTTATGATCTTATAATTCTAATCTCTTATTTTTGTTTATAATAAAACAAAAAAAGCTATAACTGTTATAAAATAAGAAAATAATATGAAATGTATAAGAATAAATCATAGGAAAATGATGGAGACATGGTAAGTAAATTCTAATCGCTTTAATTTCTATACATTCATATGAGGAAGAAGCCTACATTTTTGGCTTGTGGTATAGGACCTATAGGTTACATGAAATGGATAAATTGAGAGTTTAAATTAATTGAGCATATGGACATCTACAACTACAAACATATTTATTTTTATAACTCTCTAAATGTCCATAAAAGTATCGTGCCTCGTTTGAACCTTACTAAAATATATTCGGGGCGATAAAATCCCAGTGAAAGAAAAAGAGTACGCAATAGAATATCCACTAATCATGCTTAAGTTGATAATTATCATTAGCTTCATCTTCACGTTCTTCTTACACTTGAAAACACCACAGCGAATGTTGTCAAGAATATATGAATTTTGTGATTGATGTCCACAACAGCCGGAAAAGTTCTAAATGATTATAAAGATAAAGAAGGTAAATAAATGTATGAAAAACCTGAGATTACGGTACCAAAAAAAACCCTATAATAAGGTACAAAATCTTAATGAGACCGAAAAAATAGACTAGAGAATAGTCTTATTTCACGACTCTCTCAACTAAAATTTCGATTTAGAATTTGAATGGTAAAAGTGGCTTAATATTGCCAATCCTCAAATTAGAGGTAAAATTGTTCCAATTTTGAACCTTAAACCCCGTGAACCCCTTGGTTCTGTGCTTAATAGCAAAGCATTATAACTTTATGAGTTGATTTTGTTGTAGTCGTTAATTAGGTGGGAAAGTCTCTACATAATGAAAATGCCGTAGTTGAATTTCTTTGTTATATATATTACTTCAACATTGTAATGTATATATATGCAAATTTAAAAGTTTTAAGTAGAAATGAATCTTGCCAATAAAAATCGGTTCAGCGGTAAAAAAATTTATATATTTTTGTAATATTTATTGATGGATTAAGTAGCATTTAAGCTTTTAAATTTTAGCCCGATGAGCATTTCCCTTATTAATAAATTAAAAGGCTTATTAATCTTTCTTAACTTTATTAAATAGATCAATTTTTATCTTTTCTAATTTCACCGTTAGTTAGACCGTTATTTTATAATTTTGACCGCTATAATTAGCAATTGAAAATTCAATCATAAATTGGTTTCAAAAAAGATAATATTAGATTGTTAATATATTTTAGTGCCAGAGTTTTTTCCTTATAATTTTCGAAAGAAAGTTGATTAATAAGCCTTTAAAAAAGTTGATGAAGATTAGTAAACCTTTTACTTCACTAAAGGGATTGTTCTGCAGAACAAAATTGAAGGGCTTAAATACTACTTAACCCTTTATTGATTAATTACATAATTATTTAGTTTTAAGCATTCACGCAAAATATATATATATAAGTACACATATTAAACCTTTGACTAATGGAATAATCATCACTTTTAATTTATTAAATGTGCATTGTTTTTATATGCATGGGATGTTACATTTTTTTTAAATTTGGAAAATAACTATTTATGTCCAATGTTGCTGACGAGAACAAGGAAAGAACCATCAATCAAAATTACGGTTTCAAAAGCTCATAAATAGGGATGTAAACGGGGCGGGACGAGACAGGGCAATGATTGACAATTCCATCCCCGTTTTCCGGGTAGGTGAGGATCCCCGTCTCCGTCCCTGTTTAGTAAACGGGGACGATCTTCATCCCCATCCCTGGTCCCGTCGGGGAACGGGTTCTCCGCAGGGATCCCCGTTCCTGTTAAGATTTTTTAAAAAAAAATTTTTTTGAATAAAATTCAATTTGGTACAAAAATAAGTTAAAAAGCATATTATAGTTTGGAGACCATTAAATAAATCACTTAGTTTTTCTTGTAAGAAATTGATATTTAATTAAAATATTACAACTACTAATATTATTATTTCAAAATAGAGTACATGAGTCCAATGTACATAAATTAAATTAAAGGTTTCTAAATTGATAAATTCTACCAAATACAAAGGCTAAAATTTAAGTTTTGCACCTAGTCAGAAGTTCTACAAATAAGCACATAATTGCATATATTTAGTATCAGCAGCAACAATTAAGCACACATAATTGATTGTTAGAAACTTTAAAAGTGAAAGAGAGATGTAAATCAATCTCTACTTTTAGTTTTATTATCATAAAATTATATATATATATATATATATATATAATAAAATAAAATAAATAAATAAACAAAGATTTAATGGAAATCTCTGCCGGGGACTAAACAGGGATGGAGACGGATCTACGGGACGGGAGAGGTAAATCTCATCCTATCCTCGTTTAGTAAAAGGGGACAAAATTATCTCCGTCTCCGTCCCACGAGGATTCTAAATAAGAAATTTTCATTTTTGTTCCAGTAGAGTCCCAACGGGAACAAATCCGGTGCCCTCGTTCACAGCCCTACTCATAAAATAGTCTGTACTTAAAAACCAAAAGGATGATGTCCCTACGATCCTATTTGTGAATGATTGGTGCATCCGGACATCATCTGTCGAGCTAATTATTATTATAATATCAATTACTTTAATTGTAGCATTATTAACTGGTGCATCGGGACGTCATCTTCCTCGCACTTTTCTATTTCTTCTCACTGCACACAACTTTTGCCTCGGTATATTTAGGAAGATGACAAAAAGGAGAGCTGTATTATCAAGCCATTAATGAGTTTGGGTCTTTGCTCACTCTTTAAATGAAAATAACCAATAACCAATGCGCACGTATCTCATTTTTAAATTAAAGGCTATATTTTTTTTATTAAAATCAAAATTGTAATTGTGCATTATTAAAATTTACAATTTAACCACTGTACTTCTCATTTTGAAATCGTATATCATTAAATTGTAATTCTTAAAAACCATAATATTCCTATATATACGTAGATAACAAAATCAAATTTTACTTTTGGTGAGTCATAATACATGGATGCAATCTTTCCCTATCGTGATTTAAGGTTTAAGATCAAACGTATTATTCATTATTAGAATAAATAGAAAGATATATTCGATAGAAATCCTTCGTGAGATCCGGATTTAAGTTGTGCTGGGCCGGATCTAGTTACATTCCTGCAAGACAAAAAAGTTGAGACATCGGTAACCTTTAGGTATGCTCTGATGCATAAGTTATCATAGATTATTTAAGCTGAAAATGTACTAGCTCAATTAGAATGAGTTAATTTTAACTATACGCTTATTCCTTTTATAAGACCAGTGGTAGAGTTTGCTTTGAATTAGGAATACACCAAACCACTTATCTTAGTCAAACTAAAAGATTTCCACCCTAGACTATATATAGGACATGAGTCCTTCCTCAATTACAACACGTAAGTAGACTCCCACAGGAACTCCATCATCAATCTTCTAGGATTTTCCTTTAGGTGGAAGCAATATGGCGGATCCAATCTCCGCAATCCACTACATGCCTTCTAGAAAACCGAACGGGAGACCCGGTATGATGATAACCGGATGACAGATCCGGCATCATAATGTCCGGATGTCATTAAAAGTCTCCCACTAGTCTGGAGAACTCTTTAGGGTTCAACTTCCCAAAACCCCTACCTTGATCTGCGCGCCCACCAACTTTCTGCCATGTGCCTGGTAACTGAAGGGACATGACCTTTGGCCATCCCGTCAGTTTTCAAAGGTTGTAACCTTTCATTTTTCCCCCGAGAACACTATTAATTGGCTCATTTGGCTTTTGCAGGCGTCCTTCTTCCATTCTGTCTTCTTCTTCACTCCTCTCAAGCAAAATTAGTAAGTTCCTCCTCTCTTCCTCTATAATTTTCTTTCTGGTTTGTTTTAGATTTTGTGCCTAGTTTAAACATACCTTTGCACTTGAGAAAACCCACCGAATACCATGGAATCCCCCAACTACACCTGGTCCTCAAGCACTAATCACCACCCCCCATCTCCCTCAGTGAAGGTAGATTCCGACATCGTGAGGCTATCCTCGTCGGAATCCTCAGAAAGAATGCCATCCGCAGGAGAAACCAGTGTACCACCACATCGCATTCCTACACGCCAAGCTGCCAGAGTTATGAAGGAAAAAACCCTAACCCCTCGAATTGCAGATATGCCATCCTCCATCACAGAAGGGGAGATACGCCGGCTACAAATCTCCCACACATGGTTAAAAACCTGTGAGTGGCTTAGACCCTCCCTTAGCTAGAGAGTCCACTAACCCCCAAAGGCTTCTTTTCCATATACCTTCACCATATCGAGGGTAGATTTACCCATCCACTACCGGAAGAGATCCGCAGTATACTAAACCGGTACAACGTGTGTCCGGCACAACTACATCCTATCGTCATTGAGGACATCTACGCGTTGTACTGGTTATGTTGCAATCTCAGTATCCGGATGACTGGTGATATGTTCTAGCACATTGCCACCCTAGTGCTCCGAGACACCAACAGTGATCACCTCACTTTAGTAAAAGATCCTGACATCCGATTCTTTACCAGTCGCACCTCATCAGTTAAAGGCTTTTAGAAACTTTTCTTCTTCATCAGGCGCAAAGACGATGCTCATGCGTTCCCCACTGCCTGTTCTTTCCAACGTACCTTAGAGATAAAGGGGGCGAAAGACAAACTTTCTTCCCAGGAGAGAACGGATCTGGAGCTACTGAGCTTCGTTCTTACCAAGTACTGAAAGCTCCAGTATGCGGTTAAGGCTCTTCACCTGAAGCTACCTTTAGCCGTGCTAAATGACCGGACAGGACTTCCAGGTTTTTTTAGTGACCCCCTAGAGGACCACCAAGGTACTTTTTCCTATTTACTTATTTTGTGCTTTGCATTTTTGGCAAGGAAATATTGATGCAGTATTGAAAACCCGGAAGAGGTAGTCTCAGGCCACGACCGCCATGGTTCCTCCTGAAACTACGTCGCACCTTCAAGATCTGGTCATAATTCCTGGCGGGAGCACTGAGCGTGCTCCCAGGATCAGAAAGAGAACCTCCGCCCCTGTTCCTACTAAGGACAAAGGCAAGAAGGTTTGCATGGTAAGAATCTTTTCCTTCCCACCTACCACTTTCATATAATAAGAGATTAACAGTTAGCTTTTCTTACAGGATGTGGTCCCAAATTTCAATCAGCCCTTCGCCGATGAAGGTTCCACCATAAAGGAGGTTTTGCTATCGAAATTCGGGGAAGGAGCAAATCTAGTAGATCCTCTAGTGCAACTAAAATTAAGCACCGGGATGTATCTGTCGGCTAACATAGCCCGGATGGATGATATGAGCAACCGCACCATTTGAACCCGGGTCCTGAGCAAACTCTACACCGTGAGTACCCTTGAACTTATCACTCATGCTTTTTAGAACAGTTAAATGACAACTCCCACTTTTTACAGGCCATCCCCTTCCTCTACGAAGAGTTGAAGCTGGTTGAGGAGGTAGACTGTGTCTACAGCCAGCAACTGGCCGGGGTGCTGCAGAGGAAGAAAATGGAGAAAGCACTGGCTAATGCTGTTAAGAAAAGTGAGGAGCAATAGAAGGCTCTAGATATGGCTATGGTTGAGATTGCTGCTCTGAAGCGGTCTTAGGCCTCCTCTGAGGCGACTTTGGCAAAAGAGAGAGAGAGAGCCATCAAAAGGATCTAGTTGCAGGAGAGGAGAAGTTAAAGGAGAGGACCTTGATGTACGGGTGACTGGCCCTATTATACGGCAACCGTATCCTCCAAAAGTGTGCAGAAGCATATCTAGATATCTCTTTCAAGGAGATCGACGTAGATTTTCCTTAGGAGACGGATCTCTCCCCCCTTTCCTCTCCTTTGCCAGATGATGAAGACCGTGCCCTTTTTGAGATGGGCCTCAAAACCACCACTTTGGTAACAGTAGGCCTGGATGAGGCAGATATGGGTACGGTGGATGCACCAAATTCCGAAGAGTAGTCATGGCCCTTTTTTTTTAAAGTTGGTTTCATGTAATTAACATTCTTTTTTTGTGGGAAATTAATACAAATATCTATTTTTTGTTTATATTTTGTTTAAGATACATGGCTACCTACTCCGAGTCTCTTTAACCCTTTTAAGAACCGATTAAGCCATGGAGACAGTAATGCCTTTAACTTATTCAAAAGTGAATAATCTAAAACTGGACAACTTGAATAATACATTCGAAGGTGAATTGCTATTATCATAAAGCCGAAAAGATACAACACTATAATGTTAAAGTTGTCTCGTTAAAAACCTCAACAAGGAAAACCCTGTGGGAAACAACCGTTGATGGGGGAAAAAAAGTGCAACATATACAATATGAAAGTTCAATTCTGATTATATTTCTGGAGCACTCTTGAGTTCTATGTGCGTGGAATCTCTTTTCCGTCCAATCGGCTTAGCTTGTAGGTTGTCGGACTTAGGACCTTCTCGACTCGGTAAGGCCCGTCTCATCTTACTACTAACTTTTCTTTGCCTTATCTCGCCTGTGAAGCCTCTGCATCTCTAAGTATAAGATCTCCTGGTTGAAAAGCCACTTTTTTGACTCTCCTATCGTGATACCTGGTAATCCTATTCCTATAAGCAGCTATGAGAATGAAGGCCTGATCCTGTCTCTCTTCTAATAAGCCCAGATGGAAACTGATATTGATGTCATTCTATGTCTCATTCTAGTATATCACCTAGTTACTGGAGGAACTTATCTCTACCGGAAATTACGACCTCAGTACCGTATGTCAGGGCAAAGGATGTTTCTTCAGTCGCTCACCTTGGAGTGGTCCGGTATGTCTAGAGAACATTGCTGAGCTCTTTCACCCATGCCCCTTTATGCTCTTCCAACCTCTTTTAATACCATCACACAACATCCAGTTCGAGACCTCAGTCATACCGTTGCTCTGAGGATAAGCCACCGAGCTACATCTGTGATTAATGTGGAAGCCTTTGCAGAATTTAATGAACTTCTGGGAGGTGAATTGGGTTCTATTTTCTGTGATGATGACATTTGGTATGCTGAACCTTTTAAGAATGTGCTTTTGTATGAAGTTTATTGCTTTCTCTGGAATAATGGTAGAGATGGCTTCGGCTTCTATCCACTTGGTGAAATGATCTACCACTACGATAAACCATTTCCGTTGCATTCTCGCTTCCAACATCGGGCCAACCAAATTTATTTACCATATGGAAAAGGGCCATGCAGTTAGAATCAATCTCTGTTCTACTAGGGGTCGACTCATCTTTTTAGCGTGCACCTGACATTGGTGGTATGCCGCGACATAGGAATCTGCATCTTCCTTCATTGTTTCCTAAAAATATCCAATCAGTATTGCTTTCTGGACTATAGCTAGAGCCACCTGATGAATCCACATATCCCCTCGTGGAGTTCCCTCAACACGTAATTTTCTTCTTCTGTTGAGATGCACTTCAACCACGGACGACTGAATGACTTTCTGCAGAGTTGCCCTCCAATGATTGCATATCTAGCAGATTTACTTGAGACTCGGCTTACTTCTGCTTCTTCGTCTGGCAGCTTGCCCTCTTTAAGAAAGTCCATGATAGGTTTCATCTAGCACGGCCTGTCCTCCTCCAACGTCAAAGCTTCCATCTGCTCGGTACTCAAATGGGATTGCACTTCATACGGGCAATACAAGTGCGGCCATTCTATTTGGCTGGAAGCGGCCTTGACGAGTTTATCCGCTTTGTTGTTCGCGTCTCAGGGTATATTCTCTATCTTCCAAATTGTTCCTCAGAGCTCAATTTCTTTCAACAACACCCGAACTTTCTACAAATATTTGCTCACGGATGGGTCTCTGACTACGAAATGCTTGTTTACCTGGTTCGACACCAACCTGGAATTACTAAGTATCCGGACCTTTTCTGGTTCTTTTTTCTTAACCAATTCTGATCCCTTTCTCATGGCTTCGTACTTCGCCGTGTTATTAGTGGTGGGGAAATTCAATTTTATTGTATAGTGTAATTAAATCCGATTCGGCCATCAGGTGTATATTCCGGCTCCCGCCCCTTCTTATGAGGATGCCCTATCTACGAAAACATCCTACACTTCTGAGGGTGGCGCTGAGTCTGGTTCTAAACCGGTAAATTCTGCCATAAAATTTGCTAGTACTTGGGCTTTTCAAGTCCTATTTTGGCTCAAACCAGATGTCAAAATCTCCTAGATGTATTGCCCATTCGGTCAGTCTTCCGGATGTCTCTGGTCTTTGTAGCACCTTTTTTAGCAGGAATCCGATTCTGACTATGATTGTGTGTGCTTGGAAGTATAGACACAACCTGTTGGCTATTGACCGTAAGGCCAATGCTAACTTCTCCATACCCGGGTACCTGGTCTCCGCTCCTTTGAGCACCTTGCTTGTATAGTACATTGGGAACTGTTGCCCTTTTTCTTCCCTTACAAGGACTGATCCTATGGCCTCGTCAATGGAGGCCAAGTATAAGTATAGTTTCTCTCCTTCAACTGGCCTACTAAGCAACGGGGGAGAGACTAGGAATTGCTTTATTTGATCAAATGCTTCATGACATTCTTTTTCCCACTTAAAGGCTCAGCCTTTCTTCAATGCTTTGTAAAAAGGCATACATCTCTTTGCAGAAAAGGAAATGAATCTTCCCAGGGCTATAATCCTACCATTCAGATTTTGGATCTTATTTAATGCTTTGGGAGGGTTCATCTCCAACACGGCCTTTCTCCTTTCTGGGTTCACCTCTATTCCTCTTTGTGAGATAATAAATCCTAAGAATTTTCCCCCTCTTACCCCAAACAAGCATTTCTTTAGGTTGAGCTTGAGTTTGTATCTTTGAAGGATGGAGAATGCCTCCCTTAGATCTTTGAGGTGTTCAGCTAAAGTGTGGCTTTTGAATATCATGTCATCCATATACACTTCAATTGTTTTTCTAATATGCTCCTTGAACATGTTATTCACTAGTCTTTGGTAAGTTGCCCCTGCGTTCTTCAACCTGAAGGATATAACCTAATAACAATATATCCCTTTGTGGGTGATAAAGGATGCTTTCTCCACATCAAGGCATGAATACACCGCGTATCCTGCTGTGGAGTCCTCTAATTGATCTATGTTCGACAATGGATAACTGTTTTTTGGACATGCTTTATTAAGGTCTGTGAAAATGACACACATGAGCCACTTCCCATTTGCCTTTTTTACCATCACCACATTTACCAGCCATTTCGGGTAGTGAACTTCCCTGATGTGTCCTGCATCCATCAATTTCTGGATTTTCTCCTCTATTGCTTTCTGCCTTTCGGGTGCATGCTTCAGTCTCTTCCAAATTACCGTTGTTGCTTCGAGATCAATATTGAGAGAGTGTTTCATGATCTCTGGTGGTACCCCTTCAATATCGCTGATTTTCCAGGAAAAAGTACTTTGCTCTTCTTTTATTACTTGCACTATCTGTTCTTTGAGGTTGCTATCGAGCTCCTTAGAGATCCGGATACACCTACCCGATGCTATTGTCATTTTCAGCTCATCCACTGGTTCTGCCTTTCTTTCTTCGATTTTTGGATTAGTTCTCTCGGGTTGCAGGGACACCAAGTATGTTCTTTAGGCTACCTGCTGGCTTCCTCTTGCCACTGCCCATCCTGTAGAGGCTGGTATCTGTAGCATCAGGTGCCGGATGGACAACACTGGTTCTGACTCTGAAAGGAATGGTCTTCCCAATATTGCATTATACGCCAATAGGGATTCTATAATTGTGAAGTCCGCCATGGCTCTTCAGACATGTTTTTCATCTCTAATTTCAAAGTCTAGTGTTACTTGCCCCACAACTGGAACAGTATGGCTACTTAGGCCGACTAGCGGTGCATGCACTGGATGTATCCGGCTAGGGGTGACTTTTAGTTTTTCTACCTCATGCCTTGTGATGATATTGGTGGAGCTTCCTGTCTACCAAGATACGTTTGACGGTGTATCCCTTTATCTCTGCTTCTATGACTAAGGCGTGCGAATGTCCTGGTTGCACCTAGCTTCCGGTTGAGAGCCGTGGGTTAAGTTTACTGTCTTCTCCCGTTTCCTTGGTTCTTCTAGCCTTTTTTCTTGGCGAATCTCTTCCGGTAATTACCATTACCACTCCCTTCATCTTTTTGGCAGGTTTGCTTCCTTCTGAATCTGGCCGTTTTGGTTCTTCCTTGCTTGTTTTCTTATTTACAAATTTTTGGAGTCTGCCAGTAAAGGTGACCACGGTTCATGAACTGCCGGTTCAAGTTAAAAAGGGATGAACCACCGGTCCGATCCTATCCGGTTCAGGTTCAAGGTTTGACTAGGTTCAGGTTTCGTCAGGTTCAGGCTCAATCCTTTTGAATAAATATTTAGAATTCAATTTGAGTACGGTTTTGATGTAGACATTTCTCGATAAATTATTAATATACGTAACAAAATAATATAATTTATCAAATATGAAAAATAACTTACATTTTTTATTTTACAATTAATAATTTACATAATATTAATTTACATTACAACTTACTATTGATTGAACTTAAGGGTTGAACCGCTGGTTCAAAACCGTCAGTTAACCGCCTGTTCGAAGGTTCAGGGGTTGATCGACCCTGAACCTTAACCTTTTTTTCTTATAAACCATCGGTCTTGTTCAGGGTTTGGACCGTTTTGACCCGGTCCGGTCCCGCCTGTTCAGGTCCAATTTAGCCACCTCTATTTGCCCCTCTTGATCAGCTCCTCGGCATCTTCTGCTAAATACATGCATTAATCCGTGTCATGACCGTTCACCCGATAGTACTTGCAATATGCACTTTTATCTTCACCCATTGTCTGCAGATTTTTATATTGCTGATCCTACTGATGTATCTAACCAAGCTTTAATCGACACCATGATTGAATAAAAAAGGACAAATATGAGATATCGGATTCTCAAAGCCAATTGAATATGAATAGGTTTAATACCATTAATTTTTTCCTCATAAACAGCAAATTGAACCCCTAGCACGTAAGAAGTGACAAAAAGAGAAGGAGAGAAGGGAATATAAAAAGCCAAATTAGGGTTATCCCGCGGTTAGAAAATTAATCGATAGAAAAGGAGAAGTTGCAGAGCAAGACGTGTTAATTAACTATTAGTTGTTAATTTTCAATTAGTCCCTACCTGATACAAAGTAGAATTTTCACTATCCGTAGAACAGAAAAAGACCCAGACTTTATCCAAATACAACGAAATACAATTTTAAGACAATCCATTTTACAGTTTATTGTATAACTGTATTTATCATTTAAAGCATAATTAATATCATACTTCGCGTATATAATATAAATATTCAAATCACTGAATGAAAAATTCAAATAATAATATAATTTATAAATCATATTTAATATAGTCAGTTCTATATAATTTAGTCGGCATTTTTATGTCAATAAAACCAAACTACTTAATTAAAATTGAAATTGAAATTGTGCATTATTAAAATTTGCAATTTAACCAATGTCTTTCTCATTTTAAATTCAAAATTGCAATTGTATATTTAACCAATTGCAATTGTAATTCAAACCCTAAAATACAAAATTTAAAGGCTAATTCATAATTCCAGAAAGCTAATTCATTAATCTTAAACCCTAGAATATAAACCCCAAGGCTAAATATAAACATTTGATGCTAATTTATAAACCATAAATCCCAGTAGCTAATTCATAAACTCGAAACCTAAATATATTAGATGACATAGATTTTATGAAATGTGATTAACAGAGACTTAATAAAAATAACAATAATTAGAATGAAAAATAATGAAAGAAGAATCATACAAAAATTGCAAAGAATATTCTTTTTGTAAATTGGGAATGAAGCAACTTGCACGTGCGCATAACGTATTCTTTTTTTATTTCTAATCTCTTTTTATTGAAAATTTTTCTATATTATCTAGTAAACTTGAACTATTTTCATGTATTCAACTTCTTCTCATGTCGTTTTTTTAATGTATAATTTAATATTATTTATAAACGTTGATACGACATAGGGTAAAAATGTCAATTTCATACGTAATATCTCTCTTCTTTTTTTTTTTTTCTTTTTAACCAAACAATTCAAGAAAAAATTATTTATCATTCCTCTTTATCTTCTTTCCTTACCATCTACTTGTTTCATTTCTATATCCTTCTGTGCCATTGTACGCTGCCGTTTCTAGACTCTTCTCGGCTCTTCTCTTTTGTTTTATCAATTTTTTTATTTATTAACACTTTTCTTTTCATAATTATCGATTAAATTTGGATATTGAATTGCTTTTTATTAGTTATTGTGAATAATATTAATTTTCATTTGTATATCATTTCCTAATTCTAATCTTTTTCTTTTTGTTTATAATAAAACAAAACAGTTAAACCCCCCAAAAAAAAATATAAGACCACATACTAGTTTTATGTTATTCTCTTATAATTTTCTAAAACATGCATGCCATGCAATTCTTTTATAGTATTTATTTTCTGAGGAGAAAAGTGAGGCTAATGGATTCAAAACCTATCTTATAATTGGCTTATTATTAATCTACTCCTTAATTATATAATATGAGCGAAACAAAAAAAAAATCATGATTTCAATAATAATAATAATAATAATAATAATAATAATTGTACCATTAACTGAAATGAGCCATACATACATTGAAGAGAGAGAGAGAGAGAGAGAGTTTTTTTTAAACTACAAATAACCTGTATTTTTCTAATTATATATAACCCTAATTATTTAACTGTTTTGTTTTTGTATAAACAAAAAGAAAATATTAGAGAGATTACTATCAAATTAGGTAGAAATAGAGATAAGAGTAAGCATTAATTAGTATGGTTCAAAAATCTAACTAGACGAAATACGTACACATAATATACTGAACAAAGCTAAAAAGCACAATTAAATGGAACCGATTTTAATAAATAAAATCAAACCACACTGAATGTTATTGTTGATTCAGTTATGTACATTAATTAAACTGGATCTTAATTTAATAAGTATAAATATTTTTATTTTCCAGTTAAACAAAAAAAATGGATATATTATTTTAAGATCTAAAATAATATATATATATATATATATTATATGTTAAGAAATACTAAATTATTCTTGATTATTAAGTTATGAGTTACATATTACATAACAAAAGATAAAGTGAAATATTTAGATGTTGTTATATAAATATTAATATATAATGTTTTTCATTTTTGATTAGTCATTTACTATTAAAAAAAATAAAATAAAAAATCGTATAACAACTTATTTGAATTAAAGAAATAATTCTTAATTTTTAGTTATATATTAATTAAAATAATGAATATTAAAAAATTATTAATAAATAATATTAAGAATATTAAATATTAATTACAATCTGAAGCTGTTGTAGCCACGATACAGCAGTAAATTTGTTAAGGGAAGATCGATCGTCAAGGGGTGTTACTGGAAGATTGAGGGTTGACCGGACGAGGGTGCCTCCGAGAGTGAATGCCGGTAGTGGTTAAATTATGACTCTCCTTCAGCAAGGTACCTGTTACAGTGTGGGAAGGGTGTTCTTCCCACAAACACTCCGATGCCAAAGTTATCTGGTGATACTGATTATATTGCTGTAAAAATGGTATAAGCTCTGATTATCAAAGAACCAACCACAGTATCATTGAAGGAGAAGCTATTTATAGCTTCAGGGGTGGAAGTTACCTGATGTGAAACAACACGTTCCACGTTCATTCTAACTGCTTGTGAGGTGGGTTGCCAGGTGGTAGGAACTCTTAACTGATACACGTAATAAATGTTGAGAGATAAATAATAAACCTTAGCTTATATTAGGTTTACCCTTAAGCTTATTCTTAGGGTTAACCTTAAGCTTATTCTCAGGTTATAAATATATTAACCTTTAGCTTATATTTAGGTTAACCCTTGATTTATACCATAGGTTATATCAGTTGCTCCCCACTTCTATTTTTTGGGTCTATCCAGAAAATATAAGTAAGCAAAATCGACTATTAGTTTTTAATAACTTAAAATGTGAAGATTACTCACTGAAAAATGCTATATGCTTTAAAAAGCACAATATTAATCTAAGATTAATATTACTTTTTGAATCTTCAATAATAGTTATAATAGTTGATAATGATAATAATAATAATAATTATTATTATTATAATAGTAAATGACAATTATAACTTGATGATAATAATAATTATTATTAAAAAATGTACGTATGATTATAGGGATAATAGTAAATAATAATAATAATAATAATAATGATAACAATGATGGTGATAGGATTGTGGTAGGATTTGAAAACTTGATTTTGTAGACTTGTCTTTCGGCAGGATTAGTTATGATAATAATAATAATAATAATAATAATAATAATAATAATAATAATAATAGTAAGAGTAGAACTCTTATGGGTTTAGGTTTGTTGGTGAGTGGGTTTAAAATATTTGCCCCAGATGACAAACATTTATTTTTTTCTCTGCTCAAAAGATTTGTTGGAACAACTTGTGGCTGCTCCTTCTCTTTGCCTCAACGTTGCTGTCCCTCACCCTGATCTGCCTTCTCTCCAACGTCTACGCCTCCGCGTCTCATCCGCGCTGCTCCTCTCCAGCGCCTCAACGCCGCCGTCCACCACCTCGGTTTGCTTTCTCTCCACCGTCAGCGCCTCCGCGCCTCATCAGCGCTGCTCCTCCTCAGCGCCTCAACGCCGCTGTCCACCACCTCGATCTGACGCCGGTCTCTTCTGCCAATCCGATCAGAGTCTGTTACTCGCTGCTAGACTCCGTCCAACCATTCCGATCCAAAGTCAGAACCATTTGCCTTCAATCGACCAACGAGTTCAGTTTGCCGGTAGATTCCCTGTGGCTTTTTCTTGATATCCAAATATTTGTTTGTATCAGCTGATTTAGTGTGAAATTTGTTTAATTGAGCCAGATCTAGATAGCTTTGGGTTCTACCGTTTTTGCGATTCTTTTTCATTTCTTGCTGTTTCTCTTTGTGGTTGCTTTTTTATTTGATTTTGTTCATGGATAGCATCTATTGGCCTGATTTTGCTATTACAATGGTTATGCAATTTTTCTTCCGATGCTTCTTTGTTTGATTCAGTGCATGGATTTCAGAATGGTAATTCTGTTTATGCAAGCAGAGCATCTACAGGCCATTTTTTCGGCTCCTTTGGAAATTACGGTTCATATTGCCTAATGCTGTATACTGTATGTTGAATTTTCCGTGTTGATTACAGATAAAAGGTTTGCCAGAACAATTGCTAATATTTTCCCTTAACTGAATTCAAGCTATTCATGGGTTTATAGAAAATAAATAAAAAAAAAACTTTTGTTCTGAAACTGGAAACTTAGAACGGAGGACACAGAGTGTGATTGGCTTCATGGATCCGAAAGAAAAAGAAAATGGGCCGTTGGATCAGAAAGAAAAAGAAGATGGGCCGTTGCCCTTTAAATCCAATGGTCATGATTCAGAAAGAAAATGGGCCGTTGCCCTTTAAATTCATATGGTCAGCCCGTTCTGTGGAGCAGGCCCATAAAGTCTGATGGTAGGCCTAGTGAATTGATCCATCACTTTATATCCTCATCTAGCCTTTCAAACAGCATGTTAGGCCCGGCCACAAGGAGCTAAAAAAGCCCATCACTTCAATTCCCCCACTTGACTTTGCAATAAAGAAATCATAGGCCCATCATTTTAATGCCCTTACTTGAATTTGCAATAAAGAAATCACAGGCCCCTGTTACCAGACCGGTCATATAATTTGTTGAACATCTGACTTGACAATCCAAATTCGGGGAATTTTACTCTTAGTCGGCCTAGGATAAGGCGCTCACCTTTAGCTCTGCTGACAGTATTGGGTGGTTCATTCTTGAGATGCTTATGGATAGGAGACGGACAACTTAGATTAATCGGTTGTGACAAACTCTTTTTTTTTTTTTTTTTTTTTTATTTTTTTAGTTGCTTTCTTTTTATCTGCTTGTCAGAATTTATTTTTCCCCCTTTTTTTTTATTTTTTTATTAATATTCATTTTTCGCACCCGAAGATGGTTCGCACTAAACAAACAGTGAGACTCAGGTCTGAGGTTCTTGGTCCTCGCTCAAATGAAGTAATTGCCAGATGTGTTCCCACCCGACTCAAGGAAAATGATGTCAAATCTTTTGAAGCTAAATTATCCCTTTCACCCGGCTGGAGGGTTGCACTTCCTTCAAGTTCAGATGTTTCTTTTGCCCTGGCTCCTTATGAATCTTTCGCTTTTCATGAGGTTCTTCTAGACATGGGTATCACTTTTCCATTGCCTCCTTTCATTATGGCCTTTTTAAAGGCTAACAAATTATCTCCACCACAACTGCACCCCATGGGATGGAGATTTCTCATCGGTTTTTATCTTCTCTGTCATAAAGTGAAGGTCATTCCGACTGTCAACCTCTTTCATCTTTTATACCTCACAAAGGCATGCAAAGATAAATCAGGTCGTTTTCTCCTCCAAAAGACCGACTTTGGTGAGGAAACACTCACCTTAATCGATGATCTTCCTCCCATTGGTAATTATGAAGATAAATGGTTGCTTATTTACCCTCCTGCTGACATATGGAAAGTTGCTCATCCTTGGAGCTGGGTGTGGGTTAGAAAGGGTATTACTTGGCCGGTTCGTGCTTCTCTCTTAGTGAAGTATTCAGTCGAGATTGATATATATTAAGTAAAATTTTGACACCATCCAATCTATCTGCCACGGGTTGGGGAGTCTCTTCATGTCTTCCTTTCATTAACGAAGCTAACTCTTCTTCCTCTACACATTCAGATCGTGAAACTCATAATAATCGAAGTTCTTCCGATTCTTCGTCGGATTCTTCATCCGATTCATCCAGGGGTTCTTCATCTAAGGGCAACATCGAAGATTCTTCGTCTGAACGTGAGATCCTTCCTTTAGAAAATATTTTACCACATAATGTTGATATCCCTTCTAGTCATACGACTTCTTTATCCGACAACGGTGACTAATTAAAATAATTTTTATATGTGATATTATATATGATTCTCGCCTTTTCAGAATATAGATGTTTACTGACAATTTTCTTTTGTAGGCATGACTCCATCAGAAAACTCTACTTTCGCTAATTTTGCGGCTGGGAACTCCGCTTTCGCCGCTTTTGCAGCCGGACAGAAGCGTACTAGGGCAGAAATTTCTCCTACTTGTCAAATTACTTTAGAAGGTGATGCTTCGGCTCTGAAGAAGGCTCATCCTTCAGCTCCATCAAATGCTTCGTCAGAAACCGCTATTCCAAAGATCACTGCTGGTGTGAATTCAATCCCTCCTGTGCAGCCAAAGTCTAAGTCTTCTGAGGTCGATCCTTCCAATAAGGCTAAGAAAGGTGTGTTAAATTCATCCCCGAATCGCTCTTCCTCTGCTCGGGATGAGAGAAGTGGTTCCCAGTCAATGCGAAACACCAGAGATGAGAGGATCCATCCTAATATTCCACTTCGTCGTGAGAGGAAGAAACTTCGCTCAGAATCTTTACCTGGAATGGATCTTGTCTTTCCAAGGATGGGCATGCCTGTTGCATCTTACAACATCTACAAAAATACTCCTTTGAAAAGCACTCTTCAAGGGGAGGATTTCAGATTTTACCCTGGTTTGCTAAATACTGATTCTGTTGACATGCCGGGGGTAGCTTCTAGGTTGATGATTTCCTCTATTCTCCCTCGTGATGAAGAGAGCTACTGCAAGGATTTATGTGACAACCTTGATATGGCTGAGCGCAAGATCGTTGAAGTATGTATCTATATAAATATGTACTTTATCATATGCGTTTTATTTGAATATAACTCATTTTCTTTATTTTGATGGTAGGGTTCTCAACGTGCTTCAGTGGCTTTCGGGTTTGCCCGAAAGCTAAAACAGACGGTTGAAAACCTTGAAGGGAAACTTCAAGAGGTTGAAGGGAAGCTTCAAGAAAGTCGGAGTTTAAATGTGAAGCTTCAAGACCGTATTAAATCATTGGAAGCTGATCACGTGAATCTGAAAGCCGTGGAATCCAAATATGCAATTCTGAGCAATGATTATGAGAAGCTAGATAAGCAGAATTCCCTCCTTAAGAATGATATCAAGAAGCTTGAACTGAAGTTAGCTGATGAGACTAGCATGGTGCAGAAACTGAAGAGTGACCATGCTTCCATTCGTTCTACCGCAGTTCGTGAGTATAGGGAATCCAAAGATTGTTACGAGAGAAAATGTGTAGCCGGGGTCAGCTTCTCCAAGATAGGTTTTTATCTCGCCCGGCAGATTCTTGAGCAGGAGGATGGTCATTCTCATCCCGAATTAGTTTTTTCAAAAACGGAATCTCTTTCCCACCATACCAATTGGAAGAATTTTGATCCGAATGAGGAGGATAGTGCTACCTGTGTAAATAAAGGCTTGTTTGATGATCTGAAGAACCTTGGTGGACCTTGGGAATTCTATGGGAGGAATGGAGTCATGGGACCTTCAGATATAGTCCCAGATGATGAGATATCGGCTTTGCAAGATTTAGATGAGGATCATGGTGCTGATGATGAACCTTCTACCGATGTCGATCCTGCATCTTAGATTTCTATTCGCTATTTTTTTGTTCTTTATATATTTTGAGAATTTATTGACTTGGAATTTTTTATTTATTTTATTATTTACCTTCCTTCCTGTTTAATGTTAACCTTCTTTCATAGTTAACGCTAATCGCTCCCCAATCACAAACAATTTTTATTGAATTGAGTGTGATTTTTCATAAACTTATACCTGGAAATTTTTTCACACTGTACGTTTGATCTTTTATAAACTGCTTGCATTATGGTAGCAAGCTTTCTTCCCTTTTAGAAGATAAGCTTGTTAGCCTACCATATGTCGTAACAGCCTTGAAGAATTTTTACTGCGTGCATCATGGCAGCAAACTTTCTTCCCTCATAGAAGATAAGTTTTTTGGCCTACCATATGTCTTAACAGCCTTCGAAAAGAATATAAGTATATGTGTCTTCCCTCATAGAAGAAATGTTGCAAAGTTTACGTCTTCCCTCATAGAAGAACGTTATATCTTTTCTCATGGAAGAGATATTACGAGAATCGTATCCTCCCTCATAGAAGAGCGTATTTTAGCTTGATTACAAACGGTTTATCTTTAGCAAATGCATAAGATTATCGTCAAAGATAATTAAATATAGCAACATTGTCGAAAAATTAAAGGTATGGCACGCGATATTTTTACGTGGAAAACCCCAATAAGGGGAAAAACCACGGGCCCGCAATCACAGCACCATCAAATTTATTGATTCATAATAACAGTTACAGAATACAAGTGCTCTGAAAATAGAGCTTCAGATGATTTGCATTCCAAGTTTTTCCAATCTTCTTTCCTTCTAAGGTTTCAAGTTTGCAAGTGCCTGGCCCAACCATTCTTCTTATTCGATATGGCCCCTCCCAATTTGGACAGAGCTTCCCATCTTCAAGGTGAGCATTGGTTATGGCTGTCTTTCTCAAGACAAGATCTCCTTCTGCGAATGGTCTTTCTTTCACCTTAGAGTTGTAATAGCGAGATACCCTTTGTTGATAAGCTGCCAGGCGTATGCATGCTTGTTCTCTGTGTTCCTCTAAAAGGTCTAAGTTGGTACAAAGTCCCTCAGAATTGGCCTCTTCATCAAACTCGACCATCCTTGGTGAAGATGCACCTATCTCGACTGGGATCAAAGCTTCCGTTCCATACACAAGGCTGAATGGGGTTTCTTTCGTAGAGACTCTACTTGTAGTCCTGTATGCCCAAAGTATGGATGGAAGTTCGTCTACCCATGCTCCTTTTGCTTTGTCCAGACGCATTTGCAAGCCTTCCTTGATGGTTCGATTAGCTCTTTCTACTTGACCGTTGGCTTGCGGGTAGGCTACTGAGGCATAGCTTAGTTGGATGTGAAGGTTTGCACAGAGTTGTTTTAATGCATCACAATCGAACTGTTTTCCTCTGTCTACTACCAAAGCTCTTGGAATCCCGAATCGGCATATGATGTCTTTCCAAACAATTCCCTCTATCTTTTTTGCAGTGACACTGGCTAAAGGCTCAGCTTCCACCCATTTGGTGAAGTAATCAGTTGCTACCATTAAAAATTTTCTTCCTCCTGTTGCTTGTGGGAAAGGTCCTAGTAGGTCCAATCCCCATTTGGCGAAAGGTGTTGGTTCAATAGAGCTTCTGAAAACTGAAGCAGGAGCATGCTGGATGGGAGCAAATCTCTGACATTTATCGCATTCTCTAACCTTTTTCAGCGCGTCATCTCTTAGTGAAGGCCAGAAGAATCCAGTTCGCAAAACCTTAGAGGCTAGTGCTCTAGCTCCCAAGTGCTGTCCACATATTCCTTCGTGTATTTCCGCTAGCACCTCCTTTGCTTTGTCTAAACCAAGACACCTGAGAAGTGGCAGGGAGAAACCTTTCTTATATAGAATATCTCCAATCATGGTGAATCGAGCTGCTCTCATTTTTATCTTTTTAGCTTCGGTGGAATCAGTGGGAAGCTCTCCTGTTTTCAAGAATTTTATAAATGGGGTTCTCCAGTCTTGTTGCTCCATAATACATGCAACCACTTTCTCTTCTATACTTGGTCTTTTGAGTTCTTCGAGGTGCACGATTCTTCCCTTGGTGTCTAAAGACGAGGCAAGTTTGGATAATGCATCTGCGTGGGCATTAGAACTTCTATTAATCTGCGTCAACTGGAATTCTTCAAATTCTTGGGACAAGGATTTGACCTTGCGAAGGTATTGGATGATAACAGGTTCTTTTGCTTCATATTCTCCATGGAACTGTTGAACCACCAATTGTGAATCACTATGAGCTGTTATCCTCTTCACCTGTAGCTGTTGGGCTAGCTTCATTCCAGCAATAAGAGCTTCATACTCGGCAATATTGTTCGAGCTTGGAAAGTTGAAACGCAAGGCATACTCCAAAGGATCTCCTTCGGGGGATATGATCACTATCCCTGCTCCACTACCAGATGAACTAGATGCTCCATCGACAAACAATTTCCACATGCTTGCAACTCCTTCAACTGACTTTTTCTCCCCTGTACATTCTACAATGAAGTCAGCTAAAGCCTGCCCTTTGATTGCTTGCCTTGGTTCGAAGGTGATGTCATATTCGCTTAACTCTATTGCCCATTTAGTGAGGCGCCCTGAACATTCTGGCTTTTGTAGGACTTGACGTAGGGGTTGATCTGTCAATATTATCATACGGTGAGCTTGGAAGTAAGGCCTTAGCTTTCGAGACGCCATCACTAATGCAAGTGCAACTTTCTCAGCAAATGGGTATCGAGGTTCAGCGCCCTGGAGGACTTTACTGACGTAGTAAATAGGCTTGTCAATCTTTCCTTCTTTCTTCAATAATACTGCGCTCAATGCCACATTGCTGACCCCTAAGTACACAAACAATGATTCTCCTGGCTCAGGTCTAGTTAGAAGGGGTATCTCTTTCAAATATTCCTTCAATTCTTCAAATGCTTTCTCACATTCTGGGGTCCACTGAAAGTTTTTTGCAGCTCTCAACGTTTTGAAGAATGGAAGACTTTTCTCTGCTGACTTGGATAGAAATCTATTTAAAGATGCTATCCTCCCTGTTAGGCGTTGCACTTCCTTGATTGAAGCTGGAGGCTTCATGTCCAGTATAGCTTGAACTTTCTCGGGGTTTGCTTCAATGCCTCTCTCTGTGATCATGTAGCCTAGGAATTTTCCTGACTCCACTCCGAACGTACATTTATTTGGGTTGAGTTTAATGTTGAAGCTTCTCAGAATGTTAAATACTTTAGTGAGCTTCTCAATATGTGATTCTTCCTTCTTGCTTTTAACGATCATGTCGTCCACGTACGCTTCCATGGTGTTACCCAATAAAGGTTTAAACACCCTATTCACCATTCTTTGATAGGTTGCCCCAGCATTTTTAAGTCCGAAGGGCATCACTCTGTAACAGTACATCCCCTTATCGGTGATGAATGTAGTCTTCTCCTCATCCGAAGGGTTCATCTTTATTTGATGGTACCCCATGAAAGCATCTAAAAAACTCAACAATTCATATCCTGAAGTCTGGTCCACCATCTTGTCGATTTGAGGGAGCGGGTATGAATCCTTTGGGCAAGCTTTGTTCAGATCAGTGAAGTCTATGCAAATCCTCCACTTCCCATTTGGCTTTTTTACCATCACAATGTTAGCGATCCATTCAGGATATTGAACTTCCCTGATGAAGTTAGCTTGGAGTAGCTTGTCTATTTCTTCTTCTATGATTCGTTGCCTCTCCGGTGCTACATTCCTCTTTTTTTGCTTGACTGGTTTTAGTTCTGGATCAACATTCAGATGGTGAGAAGCTACCTCTAAATCAATTCCTGGCATGTCAGCGGGTGTCCAAGCAAAGACATCAACATTCTTTCTTAGGCAATCTATCACTTCATCCCTCACTTCTTTTTGCATTCGTGTCCCAATGTAAGTGATTTTGTCTGGATCGTCTTCTTTCAGCCTTATGGGCTCAACTTCTTCAACTGGCTTAGGCTTATTCTCTGATTCTCCCTTTCCCGAGATTGCCAGTGTTTCCCCTCTTGCAGTCTGCTTTCCCTTGATGGAGGATATGTGACAAATGCGAGCTTTTTTCTGATCGCCTCGGACTTGACCTATTCCATTGGGTGTAGGGAATTTCACAAGTAGATAATTTGAGCTGATTATGGTTCCCATGTCATTTAGTAACGGTCTTCCAAGGATTACATTATAGGCCGGAGATGTCGACCTAACCACCATAAAGTTTGCCATCCTTGTGGTACTACAAGGATCTTCTCCTAGTGTGATTGGTAGCTGGATCGACCCTGCTATTGGGACAGCTTCATTTGAAAAACTAAACAGAGGGGCTTGCACTTTTTTCAGCCTATCGAGGGATATGTTCATCTTCTCAAAACAATTCCAGTAAAGGAGATTGACGGAACTTCCAATATCAACAAGGATTCTCTCCACTGGGAACTTCATTATGATGGCCGAAATGACCACTGCATCATCATGGGGAGTTACCACATTTCCTTGATCTGCAGAGGTAAAGGTTATAACTTCCTCATCGCGGATCTTCATGACATTGTTCACTTCATAAGCTTGTCTCGCATAGGCTTTTCTTGAAGCTGAAGATCCTCCTGCCAAGGTCTCCCCACCTGAGATGACATTTATTGTTGGATGAGCTGGCTTATTATCTAACGCAGACGCTTTCTCCTTCCTATCTTCCTTTGGCTTAGCATAACTGCGGTCATCCTTCCCTCTGTTGTTTTGATATCTTTCCCTTTCTGAGTATGAGGGTCTCTCTTCCCTCCATCTTTCGGCATACACAAATCTTCCAAGCTTCCCTTGACGTACCAAGATTTCAATTTCGTTCATTAATTCTCTACACCTGTTTGTAGAGTGACCATGGGTTTTATGAAATCAACAGTAAGCATCAGCAAACTTTCCCATTGTCCTGTCAGTTTTTGGAGGAAATGTGAGTAGCCCTGACCCTTCTATTGCTGCAAGGATATTGGAGCGAGGTTCAAGTAAGGGTGTGAAGCTCTCAAATTTTAACTTGGGGGCACGACTCCCCTCTTTCCCTTTTCCATTTTTCTTTGCTTCCTCATGATGCTCATCCCTTTCCTTTCTTTTCCTATCCTGGTAGCCTCTAGTTACGTTCTTCATGACATCTTCAGAAAGGATGAATTTGCTAGCTCGACTGAACAACTCCCCAAGAGTAGAAGGCTGATCATAAGAAAGGGATTTTTGGAAATCTCTCGACCTTGTTCCTTGAAGTACTCCAGCCACCGCCATTCCTACTTGAAGATCATGAATCTCCAAAGTTGCAGCACGGAATCTCTCAATGTAATCCCTTAAACTTTCTCGTTCTTCCTGCTTGATGGTAAGAAGGTATGTAGCATCCTTCTTTTTCCTTGTATTGATGATGAAAGCATTTATGAACTCCTCCCTGAGTTGATCAAAGCTAGAGACGGATCCTTCTTTCATGCTGTTGAACCATGTTCGAGCATGTTCCGTTAAGGTGAGGGAGAAGGCCCGACACATGATTGCATCTTCCCATCCATGGAGTAGCATAACAGCTTCATAACTTTGCATATGGTCATGGGGATCGCCTTTGCCAGAGTATGTAGCTAGTTGAGGCATTTTGAATTTCTTTGGGAGGGGTTTCTTCATTATCTCATCAGTGAAGGGGACTTTTCTTCCTGGCTGCTCTTCACCTGCAGGAACTAGCTTTTTCTGTTCTAATACTTCCTCAATCATCTTTTTCAAGTCTCTGGTTTCTACTACGCTGAATGTGGATTCCTCATTATTCCTTCTTCCTGTAGTATGGAGGCCTCCTTCTCTGAAAGTACTCTCCACCACTTCATAGTACGCATCATTTTTCTTGCGATTGTTGTGCTGTTCTACCCTGTCGTGTTAAGGGTGTGACACTTCATCGTCTTCAGGATGATGAGGCTCTATATGATCTTTTCCCCTAGGCTGTAAATGTGGGGGAAGCTTATCCTGAGGATGAGTTTGCTGAATAAACGTGAGTAAACTTTCAAGCCGGCGGTTATTATCCTCAAATTTCCTCTTGAGAAATTCATATTCTTCCAAGGGTACAGTTGGTGGGACAACTCCCGACCCTCCGGGACGAATGGTGCCTTCTGGATGGCGTCGAGCAGGGTGAATTGTGCCTTCTAGATGGCGTCCATGTTCACTATCATCTTCTCGATCAGGTACCTCTCGTGGTTCACTGTGAGTATGTTCTGGATGATTGGCCTGAGAAGGTGCAACTTGAGATCTCTTTGGAGGCATCTTACTCCCGCAAAAGAAACTGAAGATGCAAAGAAACTAGAGATGGCTTTTTGATCGATTTCCCACAGACGGCGCCAACTGTTGTAGCCACGATACAGCAGTAAATTTGTTAAGGGAAGATCGATCGTCAAGGGGTGTTACTGGAAGATTGAGGGTTGACCGGACGAGGGTGCCTCCGAGAGTGAATGCCGGTAGTGGTTAAATTATGACTCTCCTTCAGCAAGGTACCTGTTACAGTGTGGGAAGGGTGTTCTTCCCACAAACACTCCGATGCCAAAGTTATCTGGTGATACTGATTATATTGCTGTAAAAATAGTATAAGCTCTGATTATCAAAGAACCAACCCCAGTATCATTGAAGGAGAAGCTATTTATAGCTTCAGGGGTGGAAGTTACCTGATGTGAAACAACACGTTCCACGTTCATTCTAACTGCTTGTGAGGTGGGTTGCCAGGTGGTAGGAACTCTTAACTGATACACGTAATAAATGTTGAGAGATAAATAATAAACCTTAGCTTATATTAGGTTTACCCTTAAGCTTATTCTTAGGGTTAACCTTAAGCTTATTCTCAGGTTATAAATATATTAACCTTTAGCTTATATTTAGGTTAACCCTTGATTTATACCATAGGTTATATCAGAAGCCAAACTTGCCCATTATATACAAAGATATTAAAAATAAAATATTTATTAATGGTCCCCAAATTATCTATTAATTAATTATTCCACTCTTTCTGGCAAGATTGATTTGACACCACACAATTAATTGGATGAAAGTCGCATAAGAAACCTAGTTCCAACTGTTTGATTATTTTATATGCGTCAGATGTGTACGGATGTAATTATGACTTTCGAATCTATATATATAATTTTCTATTGAGAACCAATTATCTATTAACTTCCCCATTGAGTGCGTTCTATTTTCAACGAATTTTGGAAAGGAGTTAAGGTCATCTAAAGAAAAAGAAAGTGGGATTCTAATTTGGAATATATATTTTTCAAAAAGTAATGAAAATAATCACCAAAAGAGCAATAATGACAATCTATCTAACAAAGAACAAAAGACAAGTTAAAGTTGAAGTAAAGTTGTAGACTTATAAACTAAAAAAGCAAGAGACCAAAATGGATTTATTCAAAAGAATGAACCAGTACACATGGATGATTAAAAAAAAAAATGATAATTAAGATAATATGGATGATATTTATAAATAAAAATGAATACTGTGCGTGTGAGTAAAAACCATGTTCATTTTGATCTTTAAGATTTAAAATCTTTTTTGTGACCATTTATACTGTGCGTGTGAGTAATCAAATCAAATAAAAAATTCCAAAAATTATTACATCATCCTTTTAAATAATAATAATAATAATAATAATAATAATAATAATAAGCTTACACAAGCCTTGCTCTTCTCTCCATCGATAATTCCTGGGAAAGAAATAAACGGAAAGAAGTGGTATTACTGCGTGGGAAAAAAAAAAAATTAGAGTCAGTATTAGAAACCAAATAACAGAAAATTGAAAACATAGAAATTAAAGAATTGAAACAGTGAAGATGGGACTAGTTACAGCCGGTACTAATAAAATCGATCAAGCAGCACATAGATGTCGGATCCGGCAAGTTTCAGATCGTGACATACAGAATTTAAATAGATTTAATGTGACAAGTATGATGAATTTAATGTGTCAAGCTATGTGTCAATACCAAACTGTAGACTATCTGTCAAGCTATATACGTTAAATAGATTTAATGTGACAAGTATGATGAATTTAATTATTGTATAAATGTGGATATAATATTGATTATAGTGTTAAAGCTTGCTACGAGTTCCGATGGTAATATACTTACCCGTTCCCTAGTACCTATCACGGTCCAAAGGATAAATCGTAACAGATGGATTTTTACATAGAAAAAATTTAGGTCACATCCCATTCCTTTATATATATATATATTCCTGAATGTCTAATCCTATATTCTATGTAACTATAAAAATTTAGCTAATGAAACCCCAATCCAAATTAATACCAAAATTACCTCTTAAATTATCGAGTTTTTTTTATTGAGCACGCCGACTTGTGTTTCTACCAAACTTTCGGTTTCCGGGGGTGACCTCCTTTCAGATGGCTCCTTGTATCGTAGTATTGTTGGTGGTCTATAATATTTAACTGTGACTAGACCTGATATTGCCTATGCGGTTCATAAGGTTGCCCAGTTCATGCATGCTCCGACTGATCTTCACTGGCAGGCAGTCAAACGCATCCTGCGTTATCTGCAGGCTACCTCCTCCCATGGTCTCATGTTTCGACCAGGTCCTACCACGCAGTTACATGGTTTTTCGGATTCTGATTGGAGGGGTGACTCTGATGATCGGCGCTCCACTACTGGTTTTGTAATTGTCCTTGGCGGCAACCTCATTTCTTGGGTCTCCAGGAAACAGCGAACGGTCTCTCGCTCTTCAACCGAAGCAGAATATCGTGCCTTAGCCACCACTGCTTCTGAATTGTCTTGGATCACGATGCTTCTCCAGGATATCAGCTTCCCTCTGCCCACTTCCCTGGTTCTATGGTGTGATAATTTGAGTGCCACGTATCTTACGGCTAATCCTATTTTTCATTCCCGGACAAAACATCTGGAGATCGATTTTCTTTTTGTCCGGGAACGGGTAGCAGCGAAGTCTCTTTTTGTTCGATATCTTCCAACGGAACACCAACTTGCCGATTTACTCACCAAAGCTCTTCCCAAATCTCGGTTTCTCTTCTTGCGTGACAAGTTGAGAGTTGTTCCCCCTGCTCAACTTGCGGGGGTGTGATAGGAATATGTATAGGATACCAATTCTACTTGTATAAGGATTCTAATTGTACTATGTATAGGATACCAATTCTACTTGTATAAGGATTCTAATTGTACTAGATGCAAATATTCTACCTTGTATCCTTTGGGTATATAAACCCAACACTTATTCAATATAAATTACGGTTTGCCTAAATCTTTTATAAGGTCCATAACGTATGGAAACCATTTATTGATATATTATTTGTTTTACAGAAATCATGTGTGAGATACCTGTATAATATATAAACAAATGTATAGTATAGTGTATTTGGATGAATGCTAAATTACTTATGTATTGCATATAATTAATTCACTAAGGGAGGTCTAACTCCCTAAATTTTTCATGTGACTAGAAGTGAGTTAATGCCTAAGACCTTCCTCCAGGCGATACCATTATCCTTATTACGTATGTTTATTATTAATCGTATTTAATGTATTAAATTTTATATCACAATACCAAATTGTAGACTATGTGTCAAGCTATGTACGTTAAATAGATTTAATATGACAAGTATGATGAATTTAATTATTGTATAAATGTGGATATAATATTGATTATAGTGTTAAAGCTTGCTACGAGTTCCGATGGCAATATACTTACCCGTTCCCTAGTACCTATCACGGTCCAAAGGATAAATCGTAACAGATGGATTTTTACATAGAAAAAATTTAGGTCACATCCCATTCCTTTATATATATATATATTCCTGAATGTCTAATCCTATATTCTATGTAACTATAAAAATTTAGCTAATGAAACCCCAATCCAAATTAATACCAAAATTACCTCTTAAATTATCGAGTTTTTTTTATTTTATAATTTATCTAATTATACCATATTTATACCTTCATAGGAATTTTTTTTTTATATCATGAAAATATCATAAGATACCATTAAAAAAACAAAGGAATATATATATATATATATACATATATATCTCATTTCGAAGAAAAAAAAGGAAAAAACTTTATAAAGTGACATGACGAAAAAATGAATAGATTGAGAGATAAAAACAAAATTAGATTAAAATTAAAAAAAAAAAAAGAAAGAGAAAAGTAATAGAGTCTATAAGGAGGTGGAGTACACGCATGAGAGAAGGGAAATTGAGACAAAAAAGATATAATATGTATTAAGTAATAAATAAAAGTAATGGTGATTTAAAGTGTAATAATAAAAAGTTAAAAATAAAAACAAATATATTATGGGTGAAAAGAGAAAAAAAAAAAGTTGAAAGCTGTATAGCTTTTTTCTTAAGGCGAAATTAAATTTTAAAAATATTAACAATGGTTTTCTCTTGTATAGGAATTTCTTTTATTGTTTAGAAATCTTCTATTGCTGTAATGTGAATACATATCCTCTTGTCATTCGAGAATAAGTCTAGGCCTTAAGGTATTTTACAAATAAAACCATTTTTATTTTAAGGTTGGTTTTTAGTGAGAGGACATCAACACGCTAGAGGGCGCGTGCCTCTTTTCTCTATTTCGCATACCAACTAGTCATCATTTGCCTTTTCAATAGATTCCTTTCTTTTCTCTTTTCTCCTTTGGTTATTTTTTACATTTCTGGGCGTGAAAAATAGAAAAATTCAGCGCGTGCATGGAGAGGACGTGAAAAACAGAAAAATTAGAGCGCGTGCATGGGAAGGACAAGAAAGTGCATGGGGACTAGTAACAGTTACTAGTCAAAATTTCCCATCAAATTGATTCATTTTTCTCCCCTTCTCTTCTCCTTAACGCGCACTCTAATTTAATTTCGCGATCCATTAATTGATGCTCTTGGCCTCCATTGTGCTCACATCCACCCTCATTATCTCTGTGAAGCAATGGCATCCAAACCATATTTATTGTTTTTAATTGCTTTTATCACCATTCTGCTAGCATCAGTTGCTACACCTTTTGTTCTGAATTACGAGGAAACGTCCCAACAACAGGTATATTATCTATGTATTTTTGATAAAGTTAGCTCAAATTTCATATTTGTACCTATGGTTATCTATGTATTTTTTATAAAGTTAACTCAAATTTGATATCTGTAGCTATGGTTATCAATGCATTTTTGATAAAGTTAACTCAAATTTCATATCTGTAGCTATGGTTATCAATGTATTTTTGATAAAGTTAACTCAAATTTGATATCTGTAGCTTCGGGTGTTTAAAATTGGATGGATTATTGTAACTCCTTGTTTCTCTTTTTACTCGGTTTTGTATATTTGTAGTTAACTTTGAAATATGAATAGTCTTGTTATGACCAAGGAAATGATGTTTTTCTAAATCATCAATTCTTTTAAATATTTGCAATTGTAACCGTTTTAGTGTAACTCCGATCACTGTTCCAAACAACTTTCTCAGTATTGAAAAGGTAATTAAGAACTGATCAAGAACATTCCAAATGCCTCTGTTTTTTTATTTGGATTCCTCTTTTTTATATAATAATTCGTTCATAAATGGTTCTCATTTATATAGACTGGAACTTGCAATAATAACAACTTTCATCAATCAAAAGCAGCAGCAGTCTACAATCCTCACAGGAAGCTTGGAGGTTTGGGTTCATTTTCTTTTCTTTTAAATTTATGAGAAAAAAGAGGGAAAGATAAAAACAATATTACCCTTTAAACATACTCTAATTAATACTTTATGCATGCAATAATAGAGAATGCAGAATCAAAGGCCCTAGCATCTGGGCCGAGTGAATACCAATCTCCCCAGTCAAGTACCGATGACTCTGTCGTTAAAAGTATTCTTAAACTTCTATTGATTCTAATAATTGTGATTATTGGTGTGGTTCGTATACTCTCCCCGATTTGTACCCGTGGTTGAATGCGGAATGTTGTTGAAGAGGCTAGAGTTAGGCCTTCTACTGAATTAGTTAATACCATCAGCAACTAGTTAGGCTAATTCTAGTCTTTTCTCTTTGCTTATAACAAAACGAAACAGTTAAATAACCTAATGTATGTGATTAATATTGGACATGGAGTAGGGTCACCTAATGTATGTGATTATGTGATTATGTGATTATAATCTTGTAAGTTTATTGGATTTTGACGCTATACTTGTAAGTTTATTTCAATTACCACTTTATATGGCTAAGTTGTATCCACAATTAAAGTTTAATTGAAATAAAAGGTTATAAAGCGGATACAACTTATCCACAATTATTCTTGTAAGTTGTAAACATGTTTATTCAGTTTAGCTATTTATTCATGTTTATATGTGGAATTTGATAGAGTATATGTATGTGTATATTTATGTAAATAATATTCAGCCCACATCCATGTACAGCAGGCCCATAACCGGCCCATGTATCCTTGTATTTATACATTCCTAATCAATGGAAAACCTAAGGGAAACCCTAAACGTTTCAGAATTAACTTTATAAACTTAAACTATAAACTTTAAGTTTAGCCATATAAACTTTATATGTGGAATTAACTTTGTATCTTTTTATGCTACCGCTACAAAAGATTATTCTTCATACATCTCAATCTCATACTAGCCATTCAGAAATTCAGCAATTTTTTTTTTCTTTTTTTTCATTAACTGAAGTGCCCACAGCCCAAATGATCTTTTTTAAAGAAAATAAAAGTAATTTTTGAAATGTATGAAACCTCAAGTATAGCTATGAAAGTGCCGATCTTGAGAGGTATCATACTTTATTCGATTCAATTTTCACATAATAATTTCAATTCATTTTCTTTTACCATCTTTATAATCATGTGATTTTTGGCAAATAGTCAATTTGGATGATCTTAATATAATTTGGCTCTATGTAATTTTGGCCACTTGCAACTTGTAACTTATTTACCAAGTTAAATTATTTATCCCATTTTTTATACTGTAAATTTTATTTGTAATATCTACATTAAAATCCATTTACTTAATTTTCAATCCATCAAAAAAATTTGTTCTAAATAATAATATTTTATTATTATTATATTAATTTTTTCATATCATTTATATTCTAATAATTAAATATTAAATATATTAATTATCAATTTAATTATATTCATTTAATTATATTCATTTAGTAGTGCTTGTAATGATAAATTAATGGTTATGTCAATTTATTAGCTATTTTATTTCATAATATAATGTCTAATTTTAAATTTTAAAGATTACATATAAACTAAAGAAATAATACTATCTTTATATTTAAATGTGTATTATGTGAAAATAAAATTATTTTCATAATTTTAATATTAATATATTAAATCTATATAATAAAAAAATTACAAACAAACGTAATAAACACAATACAATTAATTTAATATTTTAAATATATAATATATATTAAAAGAAAAGAAAAGTTAATATTTTATTATTTACCACAAAATATGCAATTCCCCAAATTTGAGGTATTGCATATTTTGCAGTACCATTTTTGCATTGGATTGGATGCCAATCCGCTGCAAATATGGGCTACAATGGTAAAATGAAGTATCATTAGACATGCTCTAAATACAAGGTCCCGCATATGTATTTTGCCACCTTATTCTAACCTCTCAATATTTCATTGCAACAAATATTAGATTTAACTGAAAAAAATTTATATTTAATATACTAAAACTTTCCTGTTAAAAAACACATTTAATAGTAAAATTATATCAAATTTTTGTTGTAAACACATAAAATAAAAATAAGTAAAACGATGATACTAGGCATTAAAAACAAGTAACACTGTGAAAAGGTTTTTTCAAAGAAAATAAATAAATAAATAATTATTTAGAATTTTTTGTTTTGGGTAATTTTATACGATTAATCGGATTGAAGTCGCTCAAATACTTTTTAGATGACTTGTCTCTCAATTATAATTTTTTTCATACAACAGAAATTAAATCGAAATATGATTTAAACGACTAAAAACCCTTATGAATTATGACTTAAGAAAGATAATTATTTAATTTATGAATATACTTAACAAAAAGTACTAACATTTTTTTTTTTTGACCTGCAAACGTAAATATTCCTAAAATATTAAACACTACAATTTGGCTTTCAAAGGAAGGAAACTATCTGGAACACAGAGAAACTATCTATCCAAAGGAAAATATTCCAGTCATTTTCCGTGTTCGTATTTAATAATTTTTTAATTATATTGCATTAGAAAATTGAGTGAAAACAAATCTCCTCTTAGTTGCAGACTTCTTTGCAAGAACCATGGCAGTTGCAAATAAGATGAGGATCCATGGAGAGAAAATTGAGAATGTCACCATTGTTGAGAAGATTCTTCGATCAATGACACCAAAATTCAATTTTATTGTTTGCTCTATAGAAGAATCAAAGGAAATTGATGAATTTCCATTGATGAGTTGCAAAGTTCTTTGCTAGTTCATGAGCAGAAAATTGTCCAGCAGGATAAAGAGGAGCAGGCGTTAAAAGCAACAACAGAAACTCATTCAATAATAAGTCGAGGTCGAGACTGAGGCTGAGGTAGAGGAAACCATAGTCGCTGCAGCCAACAGCACCATCAACATCAGGAACATCAATTTCAAGGAAGAGGAAGACAATACCATCAACATTAGGAACATTAATCTCAAGGAAGAGGAAAAGGACGTGGAGGACATAACTCAACAATTCATATGCCAAAGTCAACAGACAAATCAAATGTTGAGTGTTACTACTGTCACAGGTATGGTCATTACCAATCGGAATGTCGGTCTAATTTTACAAATCATTTTGGAGAAGAAACTAATTTTGTAGAAAAAGAAGAAGAGGTGTCCCTTTTGATGGTATGTCATGTGGATGAAGAGACTCAAAAGAACTTGTGGTATTTAGACACCAGTTGCAGCAATCACATGTGTGGAGACAAGAATGCATTTTCAGACTTAGACGAATCAGTTCGCACTACTGTCAAGTTTGGTGACAACTCCACCAAATCAGTTATGGGGAAAGGAAAGGTCACCCTCCAAATAAGAAATAACTCTATTCATACAATTTCAAATGTTCTTTTTGTCCCAGATTTAAGGACCAACTTGCTGAGAAAAGGGGTATGAGATCTCTATAAAAGATGGGACATGCCGAATTCAAGATACAAAGTTAGGCTTGATTTCTCAAGTTAAAATGACTTCTAATCGGATGTTTCCTCTTTAGGTCCACAATACCACTAACTCTTATTTCTTAGAAAATTGAAAGATACAACATGGTTATGGCATTTTCGCTATAGTCATTTAAATTTTGGAGGCTTGAAGACGCTCCAACAAAAGAAGATGGTGGATGGCTTACCATTGTTCTCTTCTCTTACATAAGTATGTGAAGAGTGTGCTCTTGGCAAACAACATAGAGATCCATTACCCAAAGGAAAAACACAAAGAGCAAGGCAATTGTTGGAAATTATGCGCTCAGATCTCTGTAGCTCAATTAATCCTACTTCCAATAGAGGTAAATGTTATCTCATAACTTTTATTGATGATTTCAGTCGAAAGAATTGGGTGCCTTTCTTGCAAGAAAAATCCAAGGCTTTTAATGCTTTCAAAAACTTCAAAGCACTTGTGGAAAAAGAAGCAGGATGTTCAATACAGGTGCTACGTACTGATCGTGGAGGGGAGTATATCTCAAATGAGTTTGTAGAGTTTTGTGAGGTTCATGGCATTCAACGACAATTGACAGCAGCGTATACACCGCAACAAAATGGAGTTTGTGAGCTGAAAAAATGCACTATTTTAAATATGGTGAGGAGTATCCTAACGAGAGGTGGTATTCTAAAAAACTTTTGGCCTGAAGCAGTCAACTAGAGCATTCATATTCTTAATGGAAGTCCCACACTTGCAGTTCAAAATATGATACCGGATGAGGCATGGAGTGGACGGAGGCCAAATGTAGATCATTTCAAAGTTTTTAGGTGTGTGGCTTATGCTTATATTCCAGACCAGAAGGAAACAAAGCCACATGACAAAGGTGAGAAATACATTTTTCGTGGTGTTAGTGATTGTTCAAAAGCCTACAGACTATATAATCGTATCACCAAGAAAATTGTTATTAGCCGGGACGTTATCTTTGACGAAGAAGCTTTCTGGAAATGGAGTGATTCTTGTTCTGAACAACAAATTCAAGCAAATTTTGATGGACAAGATGAAGAATAAAAGTAATAAAGTTTCGAAATGTTGCGGCAGCTAATCACTTCTCATGATCATCAAGCAATGGTTCAAGACTCACTTGCAGCTGCTAGAGAACCATGAAATAGAAAAAGACAAGCATGGATGAGTGATTATGAGGTAACATGAATCGATCAATCTGAGGATCCACTTGTCCATTTTGTTTTTTGTTTTTTTTACAAATTGTGATCCTGTAACCTTTGAAGAAGCTGTCAAACAATCAAAATGGAGGAGCGTAATGGATGAAGAAATTGTAGCAATAGAAAGAAATAATACTTGGCAGCTGACAGAACTTCCTGAAGGGTAGAAAACCATTGATATGAAGTGGATTTACAAGACCAAATTGAAAGAAAATGGTGAGATTGACAAATACAAAGCTCGGCTTGTAGCAAAGGGATATAAACAAAAACATGGTGTTGACTACAATAAAGTTTTTGCTCCTGTTGCAAGGCTTGACATGATTCGATTGATGGTATCCATCGCTGCACACAATGCATGGCCTCTCTATCAGTTGGATGTAAAATCAGCTTTTTCGCATGGTGACTTGGAGGAAGAGGTATACATTAATCAACCACTTGGATACATAAAACAAGGCCAAGAAAATCAGGTATACAACTTAAAGAAGCACTATATAGACTGAAACAAGCAAGACAGGCTTGGTACAGTCGTATAGATGCTTACTTTTCTAAGGTTGGATTTCTTAAATGTCTTTATGAACACACACTATATATTAAATATGGAAATGGTTAGAAAATATTAGTTGTGTGTTTATATATTGATGATCTCATTGATTTCAGTAATGATAAATTAATGTTAGTTGAATTTAAGAAATCCATGATGAAGGAATTTGATATGTCAGATTTAGGGATGGTGCATTATTTTCTTGGTCTTGAAGTAGTGCAGACTACTGCTGATGTTTTTATGTCTCAGAATAAATATGCCCTGGAGATTCTTAATAGGTTTAAGACGAAAGATTGCAACTCAGCTTCAACTCTAGCTGAAGTTGGCATGATACTATCAAAGTATAGGACCGAAAGAAAAGTAGATGCTACACTCTACAAACAAATAGTTGGGAGCTTGATGTATTTAACATCAACAAGGCCAGATATCATGCACTTTGTTAGTTTGATAAGTAGATTTCTGGAGAATCCAACTGAAGTTCACCTTTCAGTTGCAAAGAGAATTCTTCGCTATGTAAAAGGAACGGCAAATTGAAATTGGAGTTTTGTGGATTTTTAGATAGTGATTATGCAGGTGATGTTGATGATAGGAGGAGTATATCAGGGTCTTTGTTCATGGTGAATTCTGGAGTTTTCACATTATCCCCTAAAAAGCAACAGATAGTGACATTGTCAACCATTGAAGTTGAATTTGTTGCTATAGCATCAAGTTCATGTCAAGCAATTTGGCTACGAAGGTTACTTGAAACACTGCATAATCCTCAACAAGGCTCAACTGTGATTTATTGTGATAATAGCTCTGCTATAAAGCTGTCAAGAAATCCAGTTTTGCATGGGAGAAGTAAACATATTAATGTCAAGTTCCATTTTCTACGTGATTTATGTAAAAAAGGTGTGATTGATTTAGTATTCTGCAGAAGTGAAGACCAAATTGCAGATATAATGACCAAGCCACTCAAATATGATGCCTTTGTGAAGCTTCATGGTATGCTTGGAATTGGCCCATCAAAGGATTTTGAAGCTAATAACTAAACTGATTTCTAAATATATCAGTTTAAGGGAGGGTGTTAGAGTTTGACTTTGTCAGAATATAACTTCCCATTTGTTCAGTTAATTTGTTTTTCTTTTAGTCATGTCCTAGTTCTTAGGAAGTAGTTGAGATGTTCGTGCGTTAGTGGTCATTTTCTCCTGATTTCTAGATTCCATGATTCATGTGATGTACTGGCTATATAAAGGCCATATCAGTAATGAACAATGTATAAATTCAATTTTCTTCCACTTCTCTTCTATTATTAACAGAGCTCACATGATTATTAGAGGGGAAGAAGAATTCAAATGGATGGACTGAATGTACTGATACATATTTATATGTAAGAAATAGTTGAATTCACATGATTTTATGGTCATTATTATAATCCATTAAATTATTGAAATTATTACATACATTCTCTTCTATTTAACCCTTTTTTTATAAATACTCATTAATTTTGTAAAGTCTCAACTTGAATTCTCCTATTAACAACATTAGATTTTATTGATTCACAACTTATGACTTATTATGAAAATATTATATAAAATTTAATATCCATTAAATAAAAAAATAATCATATACAAGCAATTCATGTACCACTACAGGAAATCCGTGAATTAGCAACCATCATTTTGGTTACCAAGTGGTTGTTATTGTACAATTGCATCCAACTTTTCAGCTTTACCATTCACTCCAAAATGGTTACTAACTCAACCATGGCTAAAACATGACAACTACAACATGAAATGTCCTTTTTTCAAGTTTAATATCTTTGAGTGTATTGAACAGTTGTGAGACAATGCTTATTTAAAGACAATTGAATTGATTAATGTATGTGAGAACTATGATCATAATTATTAATTTTTGTATCATGACCAAACGAAAAAACAGAAGATTTCGAGAGGTAGATGAAAAAACTAAAAATATGAAATAAATGGCATTAATAAGGTCTATGTGTATTGATGATCTGTTTAGAGGTAACATTTATGTTTTACATAATATAAAATTTTCTGTGATAAAAAATTCTAAAATGTTGGAAAATAAATAAATTAATAGGAATGGAAGAATTTGGGTATCTTAATCATAAAAAAAAAACACTTTTATTTTTACTTTACTCGTATTCTTTAACACCCTGAAAGAATACATTTAAAGAGCAAAAGTAAAAGCATCTCTCATATATAAAGGTTAATCTATGTATAGAAGTAATCTTGGATTATATAGAAATGAAAATGAGGAAAATGAGAGGTTTTGAAATTGAAATATTCATGTTGAATTTGTTTATCTCATTGTTATGAATTAAATCTCAATCTCATGTAACATAAAAAATTTTCACTGTTGATCCTCTATCTCTATCATAATACACAAAGATCAAAATTATAATTGATAAATTAAGAAGACAAAGAACAGAAATTGCCATGAGAATTTTGAGTCAAAACACTAACCTTGAGTACCTCTAGTTTGTTGTAGAGTACTATATTACATGATCAATAGCTCCTCTACTTCATAGCAATATATGTGGTTTTATGTTATTATTGAAATTAATGATATTAAAGCACAATGACTGTTTTATTTATTTATTTATTTACTATGGAATAAAAAAGTAGTTATGATGAATGAGAAATTACAAATAGTATAATGGAAAAAAATATAAGTAATGGAATTTGTTGTTAAAATTTCCTTAAAATCGATGGAAACATTCTTTGCTATTATCAATGGCTGCGGTAAGATGAGAGTCGATGCATTAGGACAACTAGTATGGTTTGTGCCACATTAAGCACATTAATTCACTTTTGGCACATTTAATGTGGCACAAATTTTTAATCATTAATCTGATAATTTTTAGTTTGTGCACAAAAGTGAATTAATGTGCTTAATCTGATAATTTTTAGTTTGTGCACAAAAGTGAATTACTGTGCTTAATCTGATAATTTACTTTTGTGCAAAAAAGTAAACTGAAAACCCACATTAAGCACAAAAGTATGTGCACAAATTAAAAACTAGTAATGATTCAAGGTTAGTGTTTTGACTCAAAATTCTCATGGCAATTTCTTTGTCTTCTTAATTTATCAATTATAATTTTGATCTTTGGGTATTATTTGTCCACATTTTCAGTGTGAACAACTGATTGTTCTATATTATTTTTTATTTATTAATTCTTCTTTGCACTTTTTATTTTATCTTTTCTTTATATCTTTCAATACTTTGCAAATGTTTTTTTTTTTTTTTTTCAAAATGAATAGTTTAACTATTTCTCTGTTCAAATTTTAGGTATCAAGTTCTTGGACTATAAAATTTCTATTCCCAATTCCCAATTTCAATGAAACCCCATCCGAAATATATATATATAAAATAATTCTTGTATTCTTATTTCCACTTTATATTCAATTTCATGTGTTGATAATATTTGTTGATATTCAAACATTGAACATTTCAATTTTTCACTACAATAAATAACAGAAAACATGACCAAAGGGGGCGTAGCTCAGTTGGTACACCTCTAATTTATGAGGTGAGAGGTTATAAATTCAATACCTGCCCTCTTAAAAAATTTCATATTATTTAAAAAAAGAAAACCTAAAAATTTTTATTATTGACGTTTAAAATATATATAATGGTTTTGTTATTTGTGTTAGCATTATCTTATTTTTCTAAATATATTTTCTGGTGAGATATTGAAAAAACGTCCCAAGTATATATATATAGTAAAATAAAGTTTTAGAGATTTTCTCTCTCCATCTAAAATTGAGTTCTTATTTATCTTCTCTCATTTTTTCTTTATTTTCTCTAATTTTTGGCTTATTTTTCTATATATTTATTTTCTCAAGCCTTTTAATTCCAATTATTCAATGTACATATATATATATATATATATATATATATATATATATATATATTCTCTCTTTATAACCAATAATTTAATTCATTTATGCAAAATGTATTAATATCGTAACGGTGTTACAAAGTTTTAATTATTTTGTAACTTTAATCCTTAATGATTTTATAACTTACTTTGAAATTTTTACTATAAAAATAGGAGCTTGATTCTTTCATTTTGCACACACCAAAAAGCTATCTTCTCCTCTTAAAATCTTTCGCTTCTCTAAGCTTTCTTGACAATTGTAGTTGATACTTCAAAGTTACTCTAGGATTCATATTCTATAATTATCAATTTAAACAATCTCATATCGTTCAAATAGAGAAGCTAATTTCTCTAAAGAAAATTTAGACCGAAAATGTCCTTATGATATTACTCCCAAAAACTCTACATAGGCCTCTTACCCAAATGCACTCTTGCAATATCATAATGTAAGAAACAATTTCCTCATTATCACCGTACAACCCGACTTATTTTGCGATTTATGATATCCCTCAGGACATAGGATAATTTATAGAACGCGAATCATTATTGTAACACATTACAATAAACAAAATAAAGATTAATGTACTTATACATTCTCTTTAATAATTGAAACACATATCAATTTATTCAAGTCACATAAAAATTACCCGCTGATTTTCTGGATTTACTAAAAAAAATTTATTAATTTTTTGGAATTTTTCACAAACAGAAAATAATTTTTAAATAATTTTCAAATATTGAAACTATGAAATAATATTTTTTGTTCACCAAAAAATCAGAAAAATCGCAAAAAGCTAATCTATCGGATGGACAGAACGCCGCCGGGAAGACACCGCATGCGCCAGTACACGCGGCCAGATGAGCTGGCACGCTGGGCGTACGTGCGCCACATGGCGCGTGCGGATTGGACCGTTGGCCTCCATGTGGCTTACGTGGACCAATCCCAGCACGCTGTGTGGCGTCCCGCCTCAGCGCTGGCGCGTAAATCTAGTAGGTGGCACGTGCACACCATACGCCGCCTTCGTGGCTTTTCCAGGCCTCGAGATTTCATCCGTCCTGGGGTTTTTAGGGTCTCCGGTCATGGTGATGGTCTCGGTTTGTCCATTTGACAACTGGAACAATGAGTTTGACGCTCAAACTCCTATTGGTGAGACAAAAACTCGTTTCAGAACTGAAAACAGAAAAACCAACCAGAAATCTGGAAAACCTTGTGTTTCCGCAGGAAAAAATGAAAAAACGCATATTTCAACCAAAATGGTCCGATTTTCTCAAATATTTGTCCTGTTTTCACAAAATCACCAAAATACAACCACCCAAAAAATTATTTTCCAACAAAAATAATTTTTCTACCAACAAAAATTATTTTCCACAAAAAATAATTTTCTACCATAAAAAATTGTTTTCCACAAAAAACAATTTTCTCTCCATTAATACACATCATATAAGTATAATCAAGCTTAAAATTTATAGAATACGCAAAATCAAGCTCTGATACTAATGACAGAATACAAACTCATATATATCCGGGTTGTGAAAATGGGTTACCTCTTGTAGCGCAGAATCCAAAGGGATGAACGTAGTGGAAGGATCTTCAAGCCGATTGCGTATTACCGGTCAACGGGAAACCCACACCGACTTATTCAGGAGGAATCCGTGTAATCCACTAATTAAAGCAACAGAGATGGAGAGAGAGAGAAGCTTGAGAGGAAGAGAAAGGAAGAAAGCAAATTTTCTTCTTCTACTTCTACTTCTTCTTCCTTTCTATATATATATATATAATCTCAACTAATAAGCTACTATTCATCGACATGACCTTATTAGCTAGATGTCAACTCATTGATATGACTTTCTTAGCTAGATGTCAACTCGTTGACAAGACTTTATTAGCTTGATATCAACTCATTGATATCACATACACACACACACACACACACACACACATATATATATATATATATTTTCTGTTAGTTGCAGATTATAGAAAAACAGAATTGAAAATAAAACGAAGAACAAACGAAAGATTTAAAATACTTTTCAACCTGAACGGAAGGAAGGAAACAGTAGAGCCGAGGCCTGTAAAAACAGTTTCCTTAAGACAATTATCTGCCCCGTAGTGGCGATTTGTCTCCCAGGATACAACAACTCTCGAATGCGAACCGAACTATGTGAAGTGTACTATCACCGGAAAAAGGAAAGTTTTTTTTTTTTTTTTTTGGAGGAAGCAGAATGCAGTGAAGGAGAAGGAATTTGGAAATCAAAATCAATAGATAGAAGTGAAAGAAAGAATTGGCAGAAAGGAGGGTTTTAAAAGAATGGAAATAACTGACATTATTAATTCTCTCATTAAGGGAATTAATTTTGCAGTTACAGTTTTATTCAAAAGTAAAACTATCACAGAGAATTTGAATAAGCTCAAAAAAAAAATCTAGAGAAAATTTTGTTGGGCCGGAGCAAAAACTAGGCAGGCCCGTAGTTGCCCATTTCGGTCCGGCATTGGGCCTTTGAAAGGCTCGGGGCTAGGATTTGCACCTCCCCTGCGCGCGCAAGAGAGAGCCTTTTGGCTTATACAAGTTAACACCTTACAAAAGTGTGTTTCAATATAAACACCTTTTCCACTTCATATTTTTCCCATGTGGGATAAGTTAACATAAGCCAAATTTTTCTCCAAATATTCCATTCCATTAGGCTAACTTTGAGCAACAATTTCTCATTCACTACTTGTCCGTTTTGGGTAAATTATATACCGTTGGAAAGCTCACGTTACGTACTATACAATGACACTAATCATTTAATTAAATACGCTTCCTTTCCATAATATAATTTGGCCCAAAGTTGACAAATAATCACTAATATATAATCTAATATATTTGTCAAATTTCCAACAATCCCCCACATGAATGAAATTGATTGACGAAAAGAAAGATCAAAATCGAAGTGGTGATAGTAAACTACAGTCGATATTTGCATAGGATAGGTAGGCATCAACCCTTGAACCTTCCCTTGTGCTAGTATATTTACTTTACTGGCTGACTAGTAGACACGATGTCCTTGAACTATTCTGCCGTTTGTGTAAACGACGATATACCTCACACAAATACCAACATAACACAGTTTTTGGTTCTCATGGTTATATCCGTTATGGTCATGAACATCTCCTGGTTCTGCAAGAGTTTCAGATAACTAGGCCCCATTAGTTTCTTTTGAAGCGACCCCACTTCACTCTCACATAGGTGATCTCTTTTGCTCAACCTTTTGAAGCACAAAGAATCATTAAAAGCATAGCTTAACCTTTCCACATTTTATCACTGTTTACATCGTAGGAATGGACAAGGGTTTGACCCCCACAGTGACCTCACAAGGTCTATGCAATTAGGTTGTCCCATTGAACCTAGATCTTGGGATCTCCAGTCAACAAGGTTGGGTTTTCCTTCACATAGCGCCTTAAATATTCATGGGCTTTAGTCCCATTCCTCTTGATGTCTTTTCAACTTGATCTCGGTTTAAACCTTTGGTTAGCGGATCCGCAGTGTTATCCTTTGACCCTACAAAGTCAATAGAGATAACTCCCGTTGAAATCAGTTGTCTAACGGTATTATGACGACGACGCATGTGTCGCAACTTACCGTTGTACATAATGTTCTGTGCTCTTTTAATCGCTGCTTGATTATCACAATGTATACAAATTACGGGCATAGGCTTTGGCCATTCTGGAATATCTTCTAAGAAATTCCGTAACCATTCAGCTTCCTCTCTAGTTTTATCCAAGGCTACAAACTCAACTTCCATAGTGGATCTAGTTATAATCGTTTGCCTTGAGGATTTCCACGACACTGCTCCTCCTCCTAGAGTGAACACGTACCCACTTGTACCTTTAGAATTCTTGATGCCAGCTATCCAACTGGCATCAGAATATGCTTCTAGTACCGCAGGTTCTCTCGTATAGTGTAAACCATAATTACGAGTATATCGCAAATACCTTAGTATTCTCACGATAGCTACCCAATGAATCTTTCCTGGATTACTCGTGTATCTACTTAAACTACTTACAGTGTAAGCAATATCTGGTCTTGTACAACTCGAAAGGTACATCAGACTACCTATAACCCTGGCATACTCCACTTGGTCTATGCCTTCACCTTTGTTTTTGGACAAATGTTGACTAATGTCCAACGGAGTTTTGGCTATACCAGAATCATCCTTGTTAAACTTATCAAGTATCTTGTCCATGTAGTGTGACTGAGTTAAAATGAGACCGTTAGGTGAACGTTTAACTTGGATGCCTAAAATCACATTCGCCAGTCCCATATCTTTCATGTCAAATCTGGAATTTAACATGTTCTTGGTACTCTTTACCATCTTCTCATTGCTTCCCACAATGAGTATGTCATCAACATACAAGCATAGGATAACATATCCTTCAGTTGTAGTTTTGACATAAATACATTTGTCACACTCGTTGATACGATAGCCACTAGCTATCATGGCATCATCAAACTTTTTGTGCCATTGTTTTGGTGCTTGCTTTAAACCGTATAAAGACTTCACCAATTTACAGACTTTCTTTTCTTGACCTGGAACTACACAACCTTCAGGTTGTTCCATGTAGATTTCTTCTTCCAGATCTCCATTCAGGAAAGCTGTCTTCACATCCATTTGATGTACCTCAAGATTCCGTAGAGCGGCAATAGCAAGTACCATGCTAATGGATGTTATTCTCGACACTGGAGAATAAGTATCAAAGTAGTCAAGGCCTTCCTTTTTTCTATAACCTTTTATAACCAAACGGGCCTTGTACTTATCAATTGTTCCATCTGCTTTCAATTTCCGTTTGAAAATCCATTTAGAGCTTAGTGGTTTAGTTCCAGGAGGAAGATCCACTAATTCCCAAGTATGATTTTGCAGAATGGAATCAATCTCACTCCTTATGGCTTCTTTCCATAAAGGACTTTCAGTTGAACTTACAGCTTCTTTGTAAGTTTATGGTTCAGCCTCTAACATGTAAGTTAGAAAATCTGGACCAAAAGATTTTTCCACCCTTGCCCTTTTACTTCTTCGAGGTTCAACCTCTATGTCCATCTTATCCTCTTCTTGAAGATCTTGAACATTCTCTTCCACCTCTTGTTGAAGCTCTTCATTATTCTCAACTTCGTCATGTTGACCATCTTGACTGTCAACTTCAACAGTCTCACGAGACCGTTTAGATCCCGACCCCACACCGTTTTGTTTACATGGAAACACATTTTCAAAGAACGAGGCGTCCTTTGACTCCATTAATGTATTCTTGTGTATTTCCGGGTTTTTAGATTCATGCACAAGAAACCGATACGCATTACTGTGTTCCGCATATCTAATGAAAATACAATCCACTGTCTTTGGGCCTATTTTCATTCTCTTAGGTAATGGGGCCATTACCTTTGCAAGACACCCCCACAATTTCAAGTAATTATGAGAAGGTTTTCTACCTTTCCATAATTCATAAGGGGTTTTGTCTTGTTTCTTACGGGGTACCTTGTTTAAAAGGTAATTTGCTGACAACACAGCATCCCCCCACATGTTTTGTGGTAACCCAGAACTGGTTAGCATCGCATTCATCATATCTTTTAAGGTACGATTCTTTCGTTCAGCTACACCGTTAGATTGAGGAGAGTACGGTGGTGTTACTTCGTGAATAATACCATGTTGGGAGCAAAACTCACCAAATGGTGCAACATATTCACCACCACGATCACTTCTTACCACCTTAATCTTTTTATTAAGTTGGTTTTCTACTTCTTGCTTATAGAGAACAAATTTCTCTAAAGCCTCATCTTTGCTTTTAAGCAAATACACATAACAATATTTTGTGCTATCATCTATGAAGGTAATAAAATATTTATTTCCTCCCCTTGATTGAACAAACTTCAAGTCACAAATATCTGTGGGTATAAGATCAAGTGGTTCTGAATTTCTTTCAACAGAATGAAATGAGGATCTTGTCAATTTTGTCTCTACACAAATTTCACATTTATGGTTTTTATCAACTTGAAAGATGGGGATATGATTCAAGTTAATTAAATGTCGCAACGTATCAAAATTAACATGTCCAAGTCTACTATGCCATAGATTAGAAGACTCAATAATATAAGCAGAAGAAACGTTATTCTTATTCATTTCAATTGAATTTGATTTACAAGAGATACAATTAAATTTGAACATCCCATTACATTCATATCCCTTGCCCACATACATACCCCCTTTAGACAAAATAAATTTCTGAGACTCAAAAACCATCTTGAAGCCATGTGAGCTCAAGAGGCTCCCAGAAACCAGATTCTTCCTCATTTTAGGAACATACAAGACATTTTGCAGCTTCACTTCTTTCCCAGAAGTCATTTTCAGAATGACAGTTCCATGTCCCTTGATCTTTGAAGTAGCAGAATTGCCCATGTAGAGATTCTCTCCTTTCTTTGTAAGAGTCAATCCAGCAAAAGACCCTTTGTCACAACAAATGTGGCGTGTAGCACCAGTATCAAGCCACCATTCTCGTGGATTTGAGTCAACCAGGTTGACTTCAGAAATCACTGCACACAGATCGATGTCAGACACATCTCTAGCAATTTCTTCCACAGCATTTACCTCATTTTTGTTGACCCTTTTTGGCAGCCTACAATCAGAGGACTTGTGTCCCATTTTGTTGCAATTGAAGCATTTTCCATTAAACTTCGGTTTCTTGGAAATGCCCCCTTTAGGTCCCAATTTGGACTTAGATCCAGTAGGCTGTTTTCCCTTCTTGGGGTCTTTCTTGACCTCCACAACATTGGCTCTAGCCATAGCTTGATTAGCAGCAACAGAAGATTTCCTCTCTGATCTTCTATTGTCTTCTTCAATACGAAGTCGGACAATTAGATCCTCAACAGACATCTCTTTCCTTTTATGCTTGAGATAGTTTTTGAAATCAATCCAACTAGGTTGCAATTTCTCAATGATTGCAGCCACTTGGAAGGTTTCACTAGTCTCCATCCTTTCAGCTTGCATCCTATGGATCAAAAGCTGGATTTCTTGCACTTGACTCACAACAGATTTGGAATCAACCATTTTGTAACTAAGGAATTGGCCTACTAAGTATTTCTTAGCACCCGCATCCTCAGTTCTGTACTTCCTACCCAAGGAGTCCCATAATTCCTTTGCAGTTCGTTTAACAGTGTAAACCTCATACAAATCAGGAACCAATCCATTCAGAATGTGGTTTCTACAAAGGAAATCCAAGTGATTCCAAGCATCAACAGCTAATTAAACAGAAGGATCCACCACACCCTCGGGAACAACAGGAGGATCTTCTTTCAGCAGCCTATGATATTGCATGCTAGTCAAGTAGAAAAGCATTTTCTGCTGCCACATCTTAAAATTCATTCCATTGAATTTTTCCGGCCTTTCAGGCACTGTTACTGGGTATGAACCCGAACCAGCTACAGGACTGTTAGGCATAACAAGCCTAGAACCACTAGGACCATTTTGTCCATGTTGGTTATTCTGGCCTTGGCCAGTTTCAGAACTATTGCCTCCAAAAGGTGGGACAATATCAGCCATTTTTCAATCTGAAATTTCAAACAAAGAAAGTTAGTGAAATTCCAAAATCAACAAACTAAACACAGAAAATGAATCATAAAAAAAAAAGAACTGTTAATTTAGAACAACAAATGTCCAAACAGTCCACAATAATCCAGTAAAAGGTCCAAAAATTCTCCAAATGTCAAGGTATAAATATCCAGAATGTCAATGTTTTAATATCCAAAATGTCAAGGTATTAAAAATCCAAAATGTCAAGGTAATCCTGCAAAACTTAACGAAGCACTACGTATATAATTGTCTTAAGATTGTTAGTTGCAGATTATAGAAAAACAGAATTGAAAATAAAACGAAGAACAAACGAAAGATTTAAAATACTTTTCAACCTGAACGGAAGGAAGGAAACAGTAGAGCCGAGGCCTGTAAAAACAGTTTCCTTAAGACAATTATCTGCCCCGTAGTGGCGATTTGTCTCCCAGGATACAACGACTCTCGAATGCCAACCGAACTATGTGAAGTGTACTATCACCGGAAAAAGGAAAGTTTTTTTTTTTTTTTTTGGAGGAAGCAGAATGCAGTGAAGGAGAAGGAATTTGGAAATCAAAATCAATAGATAGAAGTGAATGAAAGAATTGGCAGAAATGAGGGTTTTAAAAGAATGGAAATAACTGACATTATTAATTCTCTCATTAAGGGAATTAATTTTGCAGTTACAGTTTTATTCAAAAGTAAAACTGTCACAGAGAATTTGAATAAGCACAAAAAAAAAATCTAGAGAAAATTTTGTTGGGCCGGAGCAAAAACTAGGTAGGCCCGTAGTTGCCCATTTCGGTCCGGCATTGGGCCTTTGAAAGGCTCGGGGCTAGGATTTGCACCTCCCCTGCGCACGCAAGAGAGAGCCTTTTGGCTTATACAAGTTAACACCTTACAAAAGTGTGTTTCAATATAAACACCTTTTCCACTTCATATTTTTCCCATGTGGGATAAGTTAACATAAGCCAAGTTTTTCTCCAAATATTCCATTCCATTAGGCTAACTTTGAGCAACAATTTCTCATTCACTACTTGTCCGTTTTGGGTAAATTATATACCGTTGGAAAGCTCACGTTACGTACTATACAATGACACTAATCATTTAATTAAATACGCTTCCTTTCCATAATATAATTTGGCCCAAAGTTGACAAATAATCACTAATATATAATCCAATATATTTGTCAAATTTCCAACATTTTCAACTTATAAGCCACAACTTATTAGTTTGTTAATACTGGATCTAATTGATACCGGCGGATTGGGTCCACAAATCCAACATTATCCTTTGAATCCTGCTAATAATTAATACATTTGGTTTCTCAAGGGAATAATGCCTTTAGTGGACAGGTTGAACTATGTCGTGAATTTATCTTGCTTGCTGCATATATCAACCATAAGATGAATCTCACACGATAAATTCGGCAATTGGTGCACAAGATGTATCTCACAAGCTGTATTATAGAACAATCATTTCCTCTCGTAAAGTTTCTTTTTTGTAATTACATTTTGTCCATCAACATTGCTGACTTTTTGACCGTATGAAGCAGACTCTTATATTAATCTTTAAATTAGAAATATAATCTTCTAGGCACTTTTTATTTACATTTTTATTTGTAATATATATATATATATATATATATATATATATATATATATATATGTATATAAGTCAATTAATTAAAGACAAATAATCATTCTTTATCCTATGGACAACAGTCGTTTCTATTACGTAAGAACGAAAATTGTCCATTTCTTTAATGACAAATGATCGTCTTCTAATGTATGGACAAAAGTCATCTCCTTTGCAATAGGGCGATAATCATTCCAATCTTTAAGGATAAATGATCGTCCCCTAAGATAGGATTAGGGTTTGTGAATCTCTCCTTAGTGTATGGAGAGTAATTCCGTTGAATAAATATAATTTCTGTACAAGGGTAAAATTAAAAGTACACTCCTATACAAGTTATAATTCGACAATTATATACAATATAATATATACTCTATCACTTCCCTGCAAGTTGAGCTAGGTTAGAAACCACAGCCAACTTATCTCTCAACACTTGAAACCGATGCTAGGGAAGAGGTTTGGTGAGGATATCCACAACTTGATCATCTGTAGAGATGTACCAAACCTGCAACTATTTGGATGCAACCCGTTTTCGAACGAAGTGGAAATCAAGTTTGGTGCAGTTGTGAAAAATTGGATTCGCCGTAAGATAAGTGGCACTTAGATTATAGCACCATAGGGTAGGCGTATTCACCATAGGATACCTAATTTCAACAAGTAGCATACCTAGCCAAGAGAACTTGGAAGTAGTAATGGCAAGGGCACGGTACTCAGCCTCTGTAGAGGATCGAGAAACTATACGCTGCTTACGCGATGCCCAAGATGTAAGATTTGTGCAATGGAATATACCAAACCCGGAAGTGGACCACCTATCAATAACGTCCCCTGCCTAATCAGAATCAGAAAATGCATGAAGCTGTATCAGGGGTTGAGGTTGGAACCGTAACCCAAAAGAGGCGATTGCCTTGAGGTACTGCAAGATCCGCTTCAAAGCCTGGCAGTGTGACTGTGTAGGGGCATGCATATACTGGGCTACCTTATAAACTGCAAAGGCAATATCAGGACGGGTTATGGTCAGATACTGCAAGCTACCCACCAAGCTTCTGTAAGTCGTGACATTAGGAGAGGGAGAGCCCGATGCACATAATCTGTCAGAAGAGCTAGTTGGAGTGTCAACCGGTTTGGAAGCCATTATACATGCCTTGGATAACATGTCCATAACCTATTTCTTCTCAACCAAGAATAAAGACCCCTCATGCCAAGACATCTCAATACCCAAAATATACTGTGCAGGCCCCAAATTTGTTATAGAAAACTGAGACTGCAGATAAGTAATCAATGTAGCTACCTGGCCCGAATCATTACCCAAAACCAACAAATCATCAACATAAATCAAGCAGAATAGCACATAACTTCCTTTACGCAAAAAATCCAGAGAAACATCATCCTGAGAGCAAGTCAAACAGTAAGCCACAAGTGCCTAGGTAAGACGCCTATGCCACATCTTGGGAGATTGTTTCAGTCCATATAATGACTTCCGAAGTCGACAAACATGAGTAGGTAGAGACTTATCTACAAAGCCAGGTGGTTGGGTCATATAGACAAGCTCATCTAGATCCCCATGCAAAAAGGCATTAGAAACATCTAAATATGAAATGGACCACGGGAGGGATACTGTAAGAGAGAGTAACAACTGACTTGTGGTTGGTTTGACAACAGGGCTGAATGTGTCATGGAAATCCATACCAGGGCGCTGGTGAAAGACCTGACAACTAGACATGCCTTATACTGCTCATTTGATCCATTAGTTTTGAGCTTAGTTTTGAAAACCCACCTGCATCCAATTTCATTCTGAGCAGTAGAAGCAGGGACCAGTTCCCAAGTTCCGTTGGAAACCAAGGTAGAATACTCTTCAATCATAGCTTTGCGCTAGTGTGCTCTTTTAGAGGCTTCTATAAAGCATGTACGATCAGCTGGTGACACCGAGGTATTAAACATCTTGGGAGGAGGTGGCAGTTTGCATGTTTGTTACCGAGTAACCATTCAGCGAATAGGTGGTGATTTGGGAACCACAGGAGTAGGAGAGTGCACAACAGAGGTCAAAGGGCCATTATGCTCAACCCCACGTAAAGCCATAATCAAAGGTAAACCAGGAGGAGAGTCTCGGGTTGGGGAATTTTGGGTAGGAGAGTCTCGGGTTGGGGAATTTTGGGTAGGAGAGTCTCGGGTTGGGGAATTATGGGTAGGAGAGTCTCGAGGTGGTGAAGTTTAGGTGGATATGGGTGGAGTCGGTGCTTACGGTGGTAGATGTGGTTGAGCAAGTGGCAGGTCTTGAGGAGCTACTGGGATTATTTGACAGGATGGCATGCTTGTGGTGGTAGTGGGCGGATCATGAGTAGCCGAACTACACAGCTCCAAAAATAGGAACAACGGCTTATCAAAAACAACATGACGTGAGATGAAAAATTTCTTGGACACTAGATCAAGGCAATTATAACCTTATGAACTTTACTATAACCCAGAAAGATACATTTACGTGAACGAAATTGAAGTTTATTAGAAGAATACAGACGCAGCCACGGATAACAAAGACAACAAAAAACACGTAGCAATGAATAATCAGGGTGATGGTGAAACAAAGTATAATATGGTGTAGAAAATTTTAGCACACGTGATGGCATTCAGTTAATTAAATACATAGCTGTATCAAAGGCATACGTCTAGTAAGTCATGGGTAATTTAGCACCATTTCAACAACATGGAGGTGTTTCCTTTATGCTGCCTATTCAGGGGTATACGAGCAGGACATCCTATGTTAGATACCATTTTCAGCCAAGTATGATCTCATAGCTACAAATTCCCCCCCCCCCCCACCATCAAAATGAAAAATCTTAATGGGTCGACCAAAATATTTCTCAACAAGAAAACGGAATTTAATAAAAGTACTTAGCACTTTTGATTTATATTTCAAGAAGTGTATCTAACAATATTTACTGAAATGATCATAGAACAATAGATAATAAAGAAAACCATCATCAGATTCTATAGGCGCAGGGCCCCACAAGTCAGAACAAATTAAATCCAATGGTCCATCAACAATAGAATCAGAAACAGGGAATAGTAATTTGTGATTCTTACTAACCGCACAACTAGAAAAAATGTTGCGATCACGACTAGACAAAAACTGAATATTATTATTACGTAAAACTCCACTAACTACTAGAAGTGCAGGATGACCAAGCCTCACATGCCAAGTGGCTAAAGTGAGATGGGACTGAATAGAAGCTGGAGCACCGGACAGAAGGGCACAAAGACCATTTTTATTTTGGCCTCGAAGAATCACCTGCTTGGAATTCAGGTCCTTCACAACAAAAAATAATAAAAAACTCAACAGAAACATCATTAGCACGGGTTAGAGCACTAATAAAAATTAGATTAGAATTCGAATCAAGAACATGCAAGACTTGTGATAATTTTAACTGATTAACTGACGTAGAAATAAAAGTAGACCCAACATGTGTAATAGGAAGGCGAGAGCCATTACCTAAATGGACCTCTTCGGGCCTGGAATACTCAGAATACAAGTTAAGTTTTCCAAATCCGAAGTGAGATGGTGTGTAGCTCCGCTATCCATGATCCATGTGGAATCGGTTGGGTTAATTGTGGTATGGTTTGAGGCTGAAGGGTTTTGAGTCCGCTGTTGGCTAAATTTTGGGGAAGGGCATTGCCTTGCACAGTGGCCTAAACAAACCTTTGCAACTGTGGCAAGTTAGAGTCCCCACATCTACCAGTGCAAACTGACTATATTTTTCCTGCTGTTGGTGGGTGAAATTTGACCAAGAGTACTGATTCTAGCCGAAAAAGTGCTGCTAATTCTATCCATAAAATGGTTGTTGCTGCTGCCGCTGATAACCTTGGCTTGACTGGCCTTGTTGTCCCTGCTGGTGGCGTCCACGGCCTCTCCCTCGGCCACCTAACTACCTGAACCTGGCTGCTTTGCCGTACAGTTGGCTGTCGGTGCATTCAACTCTTCCAATAATAATTTTTCCTTCTTCAAATGATGCTCCTCAGTCAATAACAACCCAAACAAATCATCATTTGAAATTGAACTTGATCCGAATGTTCGACAAACATCCCTAAACGGACCTCTAAGTCCATCCAAAATCGCATCCACCAAATCTTCTTCCGACACAACATATTATAAAGCCGCTAAACGGTCTACTATCAACTTTGCACACTGCATATATTCTGAAATTGACTCGGAATTAGACTTCACTAAGGAATGAAACTGTTGTTTCAAATCTCTCATGTAACACCCAGGATCTGATTGTCTATCCCCACAAACTAACACGTGTCTTTCCAGCATGCTTTATCCTCACTCACATGCTTCCTAGAAATTTCTTTCCAGGGGGTCACCCAGCCTTAAATTTCCCTAAGTCAAGCACACTTAACTTTGAAGTTACTTCCGAATAGGCTACAGAAAAGAAGATGCATCTTATTAGTATAGGTAGTACCTATCAAATCTCCTATGCCCTTTCTCAACTGTACCGTTCTATACCAGTACAGTTTCGAAATCAAGCCCTTCTTAACTATACCGTCCCATCCCTGCACAGTCTCAAAACCCTCTCTTTTCAATATATATTTGGTTCATTCCTGCCCCCATCGACATCCTTCAGCCCCGCTCATTGCTCAGGTTTCTCTACCTCGGTACCACCCCTCACTGGGCCGCTCCTTGCTCAGGCCATCCACCTCGGCGCCACCCCTCTTAGGACCGGGTCGTTATATCTCACTTGCACCCTTGACCCCGACGTATAAGTGTTTTCCAATTTAATCCAGGCTTCACTAGCCGTCTTAACACCAATAATTTAAGGAAGTATTGAAGGAGAGAGAGAATTAAGGATCCAACTCAATACCTGTTGATCTTTCTGAAACCAAAGCTGATATGCAAGGTTGGGATTATTGTTTGCAAGTCTCTTGGATAGAATTGGTGCCGTGCCATCTACATGATTGATCAATCCACAACCCTTTAACATAGGCATAATCAGTGTTCTCCATAAGATGTTTGGATCCAATTTAAACTGCAACTGATGTGAGAAGATTAGCGTGGCTGCTGCTCTCCAACGCCAAAACCAATAGAGTCAGCCATGGACAAGATGATCGTGCAGCTGGTGGAGGAAACGGAGCTGTTGGTTGTCATTGTTTCTGGCGAAAAGGGTTTAGGTCGGCTGTTTTATGTATTTCAACTATTAGGCCTTGAGAGGCTCTAATTCCAAGATAGGATTAGGGTTTGTGAATCTCTCCTTAGTGTGTGGAGACGAATTCCATTGAATAAATATAATTTCTGTACGAGGGTCACATTACAAATACACTCCTATACAAGTTATAATTTGGCAATTATATACAATATAATATATACTCTATCACCCTAATATAGAGACAAAAGTCATCTCCTTTGTATGGGGGCGATAATCGTTCCTTTCTTTGAGGATAATTAATCACTCCTAATATAGGGACAAATGTCGTCTCCTTCGCATAGGGACGACAATCGTCTCTCATAATAAGGATGATATTTGTTCATATTTTTAAGGACGACATCATATTTGTTCATATTTTTAGGCTTTGCTTGGATGAGGTGTTGGAAAGGTTTTTTAGGGTAGGGTATTCAAATAGTGGTGCTTGGGAGAAAGAATTGTTTGAAGGGGATGGAATTGGGGTTTGGAGAGGGTGGATTAAAATTCACCAATACCCCTCTTTTTCCCTTTTTTTCAATCCCACCAATTTGGTGGGATTTGAAGAATTGAAATAGTGAATGGGTAATTATACCCTCTAATATTATTTATATTTCTCATCTTGTCCTCATTTTGTTGTAATATCCTGCTTGGGAGGAAGGGATTGTTTTATAAAGTTAGGTAACCATGAAAAACCTTTGTTTTGCTTGGGAGAAAGATTTTATAAAGTATGGTTAACTATATAAATTACTTTTATATCCTTCTATTTAAAATAAGTTTAAAAAAATGTTTTGTTTATTAAATACAACAAAATGAGGACAAGATGGAAAATATAAATAATATTAGAGGGTATAATTACCCATTCACTATTTCAATTCTTCAAATCCCACCAAATTGGTGGGATTGAAAAAAAGGGAAAAAGAGGGGTTTTGGTGAATTTTAATCCACCCTCTCCAAACCCGAATTCCATCCCCTTCAAACAATTCTTTCTCCCAAGCACCACTATTTGAATACCCTACCCTAAAAAACCTTTCCAACACCTCATCCAAGCAAATCCTAAAGGAATCGTATTTGGAAATTGGGATGATATTTGTCAAAGTACTGACGTGGCAATCAGGGACACCGACTTATGATACGTGAAAGTCAAAAGAGACAGAGCCAGAGACACATACGACCCTATAAGAGCGAAGCAGAACCTGAAACAGAGGCACACTCTTTCTCCCTCTCTCTCTTCACCATATGGCTGCCATTGCGATGTCTCTGTTATGTCTCTTCATGGCCGCCGTTAATGCCATAATCCCCGGCGGTCCTCCGCAGAGTGCTCTTGCTACTTTTTACCCCGTCTCTGCAACTATGGGTATTGGAATTACCCCTTTGACTGATGAAGCAGAGCGAACAGTATCTCAAACTCCAATTCCTGCTCAACACACTGAAAAAGTAAGTAATATTTTATTCTACAAAGAGAACGGTAATTCTCTGTTTTAGCTGTTAGGAAACTAATCTCAATGTTCACTATAGCTAATTAACTGTAGTTAATGTGATCCTGTTAGTTAACCCAACTAACTTCTCAATCAGCTAACCAAATAACTATGCTTACCATTTGGAAATCAATAATCCGTTCCATGGTGTTTTAATCAAAGTATTGAAACCAATATCTATTTTTAAATTTATCAGGATTATACTAATTGATCTCCTAATTTATTTTACAAATACAGATTGCAATTGGAGGGCCTCATGATGGTGATGATGCAGTCACAGCAACTGAGACCAACCCCCCCGATGAACTCCTGAAAGACGGACTTTGGCAGGTCAGTTCTCGGGATGCTAATTCAGGACCAATCCCGGCAGTTTACCGTCTTAGCCATAGCTGGACTTCTTTGAAGCTTCGAGGTGGGGTTTATTTTTCTTCAGTTTATGAAAAAGAGAGGGAAAGATAAAGAAAATATTACCCTTTAAGCTGGCGGCCAGAGGCAGAACCCCTTAGACCGCCATTAAAGGTTTCCTGAGGAAGCAGGGGTGCCTAATATTCCTTTAAGCAGTGTTTGCTTGAAGAAGATGATGCCCAAAAGCCTGGCCTTAATTTTTATATATATGTATACATATATTACTAAATAAAACGACGTCGGTTTTGTCTTAATTAGGAGAAAAAATTAGAGAATGGCTTAGGGGATCAGTGAACTGCTCCATCTTGTTTGTTTTGAACCCTTAGTGGGGGTTTTTTTTTTTTTTTTAATGCTATATATTTAGTCATTTGGGGTTGGAAAATAATCAAGATATAAATTAAGTAATTAAATCAAGATATAAACCTTTAAACTAAGAAAGCAGCTGTTTAGAGCATCTCCAACCCCACTCCATTTGGGGTTGGAAATGCAAAATTTGGTGGTGGGTTGCTCTAACCCACCACCAAATTTAACACTAAAATTTTGGAGGGGAACAGTACCCCTCCAATGTTGGCGGGGTACTGTTCCACTCCATTCCCTTTTTTTTTTTTTTTTTTTTTTTTCTTACTTTTTTTGTTTTTTGCTTTATTTTTTTATTTTTTTATTTGTTCCTTACTTTCTTTTTTTTTTCTTTGAATTTTTTATTTTTTTAGTTTTAAAAATAAAAAATTCAATTTATAGTATTTGGGTTATGTGTTTTTATTAATTTGTGTGTTTGATTTAATTTATATGTGTATTTGTAGTCTTGAATTATTTTATTTCATCCGATACGATTTTATTTAATAAAATTATTTATTCATTAAAAAAATTTTATGTAATTAAATATATTTATTTATAAATTATTAATATTAATTTTTTTTATGATTTAATAAAAAGACATGAATAATATAAATATATGTAAAAAGGAATATAATAATAATAAAAAGTTAGGTGGAAAGGAATAAAGTAATAATATTTTAATTTGGAGTGGAAATTTGGAGTGGAGGGTTGGAGAAAAAGAACTGTAGCTCACTCTAAATTATAGAGGAAATTGGATTTGGAGTGGAAAATTTGGAGTTATGGTTGGAGATGGCCTTAGGGTCTTTTATTCATGATTTATTTGTTCCATTTAATTGATTGTTCTACTTAATTTAGGATAGACGTATTTTATTTTAATTTATAAATTAGGAATTTAAGGTTATCAATTTACCAATTTAATTTGGTTTATAGTTGATTTAGATTGAGTTATAATTTTTTTTTTTTCTTTTTTTATCGAGTGTTTATAATTTAGTTGAATGAATAGAATTTGTCTTAGAAATATATAAGCAAACATGGGGTAAATTTAATTTATGCTTGTGCATCGAATCGTACTATAACCTAATCGAAATGTAATTACGTCTTAGTCCATCATTATCAAATAATTAAAAATCGAATTTGGAAAATTAATGAAAAAAGCGTCCGTGTAAACATTGTGAATATATCGATTGATAAAAATATAATCAAACTGTAAAAACTATTTTCTTACAAATTTTCCAATAGAAATTTTATTTTATACCCTTTCGTTTAAAATTTAAGCTAGTATTATTAAAATTTTCTTTATATGATATAGCACCCGTTGTTAACTTGCTTAGTGGGCTCTAATTAATATTTTAATTAATCAAAGTTGCAGTGATGGAAAATGGAGAATCAGAGGCCCAACCTCCTTTGTCCAAAACTACCAAGCAATCTTCCCCATCAATTCCAGCAGCTGAGCCTCCTTGCACTTGGACTGCTTTGAGGCCGTTTAAGCATTGTGGTAAGCATAAACCCAATTTAACCAATAAAACTATTAAAACTCGGTTTGTCAGTTTGGTTTTTCAATTATATCGATTCAGTATCGGTTCTATTTTGTTAGAAATTTCAGTTATTTTGGTCTATTCGCTGGAATGACATAAACTGCTAATTAAACCAAACCGAACATATTATAACACTTGCTTTTTGCTATTTGTTATTCTATATTTTAGTATTTCAATATAGATATTATATAGTTCACCTTAATTTTTTTGTGGACCCACTTTAAGACATTAAACTATGTGACCTGTTGTTTTACATTTGGAAGAATAATGATTAGCTAGAGTTTATCCGATTATTAGCAATAACACCTAAATAAAATTGTAGTTCATTTTAATTTGGTTTTGTAGTATGTAACTCGTAACTTAATCACTAAGAATAATTTAGTATTTCTCAATATATGTATATATATTTCAGTTGAGATCTTAAAATAATACATACTTCAGAGCTGTCAAGTAGGGTTCAACTCGGACCAACCCTTGTTGGCTTTTAACTTTCTTATTTATTTAATATGTATTGAGTTCAGTTAAAGTTTTAAACCAAACCCACCAATACCCACACCTATTTTTATCTAATTTATAGTAATTCCCTAATTTCCTTTATCTTTTTAATTATCAAGGAAAAATAAAGATGTTTGGAAAGACAAAATTATCCTTAACCAATAAAGTGTCTTGCTCATTGTTTTCTTTCTTTCTTTTATTGTTTTGGTGCCGTGTAAAATATTTAAATTATATTGCAGAAATGAAAAGGGGATCAAAGCTAGAGGCATCACCACCTCTATCAAGGGTAAACAAGTCTCTTCAATCAAGCACCGACAAAGCTCTCTCTAATGCTATTCATAAACTGCTAATAGCTCTACCATTTCTCATCACCGCTGTGGTTGGTATAATCTACACGATTTTTACTCGTCACGGAGTGCCCAATATTGGAGTGGGTATGGAGGTAGAAATGCCCCAAATTGTTTAGAATAATTCCATTGAATTGGAGGAAGTGAGTGGATGATGAAGGTAGGGAGTTAGTTCAAGTGGGATCTAGAGTTTGAGTTTGAATTTATGACATTATGTCTATATTATTATATGCTTGATAAGATGAAGACAATATATCTCAAAACGTGTGAGTGAAATTTTATGTAAATAAGAACTTCAAAGTATTTTTCTATTTCAGTCCGTTCTAAATTATAGACTATTTTCCTATTATATTAATTATGTCTATATTATTATATGCTTGATAAGATGAAGAAAATATTAATCGGGTAGTCAAAAACATTATTGCACCAAAAATAATTTCTTTTGTGAACTTTATTTAACAAGTCAATATTTTAGCTCTTATCAATCTTTTATGCAATGCTCTCTTTTCGGTATGTGTAACTCACTCTATCCATCCAATTTCTTTTCAAAATTGCTATTTTTTTAATAATTAATTTTATATAGAAATAAAATGTTGTGTATCGGTCCACATACTAATTAGTGCAATAGTTTGCTTATATGTAGAAATTGCACTAAATTGGTAGGCAAACATTACACGAAATTGAATGGAAATGAATTTATACAAGATAGGTGTACTAATTATTCTTTTCTTTTCCCAATTAGTATTATTCTTCTTCGACTATGCCGTCAGCCGTTGCATTTGGTGAAAGCATGAATAAATTTTTTTGTTCCATTCTTCTCTTTTTCTAGTCAGTCTTCTTTTTCGTCAGTCACGGTTATCCTCATATGCTCCTCCCGTTCCCTCTATCAAATTTTTGCTGTGCAATCTTATATTTTTCCAGGGACGGTTTCATTCATTTGTTCTCCCTTTTTAACATTTCGTAAATGTAAATTTTGACTAAAGACTCAATTTAAACCACCATTACTTTTGTTTTCTATTTCCCCCTCAATGATATTGAAAAGGTTCAAAAAGAATAAAAAATAAACATTGAAACTAAATCCACTTAGAATAATAAAGCATCCAACTTTTCAGAACTCGGATTCTTTTCCTTCCCTAGCAAGCCGGAGGTTTAAAACTAGTTATCCTATTTAAAACCCAATATGTTTTAGCACTGTTATAACCAGTAAAAAAAAATTTACTATGGGTTGATTTCATAATTTTCAGGTTATTTTTACTCTAAAACAGTCATTTGGATTCATAATTAACATTTATTTGTAGAGTAAATATTTTACTGTGTGTGTTAATTTATATAAGCTTCCATTAATCTGTTGACTATTAGATGACATTTTTTCAAAGTTAAAATAATTATCGATATCTCAAATAAATTTAGTTAAAAAAATGTTGTGGATTTTATACATACTAGATAGGTGTACTAATTATTCCTTTATTTGTTTACCCATTTTATTTTGACCAACTAATTATCCATATATATATGAAAATTAAATCCCGTGGAGCTTACTACAGGATTCAATTTTTATTTTCATTTTTATTTTTTCCCTTTTATTTGTCCTTTTTTCTTCCTCTTTTGTTTTTTTTTTTTTTTTAAATTTTTGCTTTTTCGGGGTCCAACTTTCATTAGCTGTTAATTTTTATTAGCTGTTAATTTTTTTTATTGGTTCGGTCCACAATACTGGATACACATTAAAATTTCTCCTATTGTTTCAAAGTTATGTATTTGGATATTTTTATAATTGAGCCGACATGTCAAACTGGTATCACTTAGATTGGTTTGGTTTAATCACAATCTCTTTCAATTTGATTTTTTCTTTTTTTTCTTATTTCAGTTTTTAGGTTGAACCAACAATCGCTCACACATTATCTTCACAAAAACCTATCTTAGCTGCTTTTCTATTAAATATTAAAAAAATAAATGTAGGCAACAAATCTTTCCTAACTAATGTATCGCATAAGTATCTTGTTGTTGTGGTCATGCTGCAACGGAGCTCTCGAGTTGTGCAGAGGCTATGGTTTGGATGGGCTCTCTTTCGTATCGGTGTTTCAAGGGGATTCTCAATTGGTTATTACTGCTCTAGGTAATCAAATTTGGTATCAAGATTCTTTCCAGCTGCTGTTTTCCTTGATTACTTTGATTATGTTTCGAATTTAATTTGATAATGTCGTTTTTAGCTTTACGGAGTGTTGTAACAATGGGGTAGCCCATGTTCTAAGAAGATTTCTGTGAGAGGTTAATTTGCTTAAAACTCTCCACCATGAGAAATCATTGCATATCACACATTTTCGACTTTCCTGATTCCTCGCCCGTTTTGAACACCAATCTAAAAACTCTCTCTCTCTTCACTAAATGTACTGCTCATTTCAATTAATAAGACAATTATTATTATTGATTTTTCTCGTGAGATCAACTGCAAATCACGATTTATTTTTTTTCCGTTCACATTATATAATTAAGGGATAGATAATTAATTTAAGAACTATTTCTCAGACCGTGACCGACGCTAGAAAACGGGTAAGTTTAATGTCACCAGAATCCGTAGTAAGCCTTAAAACCATAATCAATATTAAAAACACAATCATATAATTATTAAATTAATTATGCTTATTAAATTAAAACCTTTTAATATACTTAATTTGAAACATAGTCCTTAATCTGATACAACGGTCTAAAATTTAATATATGAAATACGATTAATGATAAACCTACATAATAAGGATAATTCTACCGCCCAGATAAAAGTCTTAGACTGCAATTCACTTCTAGTTACATGAAAAATTTAGGGAGTTAGATCTTCTTTAGTGAATTAATTATCTGCAATGAATGAATAATTTAGTACTCATTCCGTCACAAAATACTAGACATATGTATATATACTATATATGTATTCACACACATGAATTCTGTAGAACAAATAATAGATCGATGTATTAATCAGTGGTTTCCATACGTTATGGATCCTAAACCTGAATACCCAATATATCAATAATCTACATAGCCGTCAGGCCCTCGTACATCCAATAATTGGGGGTAGCGGTCAGCAAAATTCAGTTCGGTTCAAAAATCGAAACGGACCGGACCAAATCGAAAACCAAATATTAAAAATTATGAAAACCAAAACCAAACCAATATATATTTGGTTTGGGTTGAACCGAATTGAACCAATTTAGTTTGGTTTTGATTCGGTTCTGTTCCAAACCAAAATTTTCAAATTTTAAAATTAAATAAATTATCATTAAATTATTATTAATTATATATCAATTATTGTAAAAAATAGTCTATATTACATATATATTATTAAAATCTCATAAATATAAATTTTATAATAATATAAACCAAAACCAAACCAAACTAACTTTAGTTCGGTTTGGTTCGGTTTTTGGGTTACGGTTTAGTTTTGCTCACCCCTAATTGGGAGACCGAGAATAACTGAACCGAACCCGTACCTAATCACCTGGAAAACCGAGAATAACTCAACCGAACTCATATCCAGCCTCACTTAATTCCAAGTTCGTCATATCATATATCCCGAGAATAACTCAACTGAGCTTAGCCATAATTCATATCAATATCATATTTATATCCCATAAACCCGATAATACATGTGTGCACTAGGTCCTAATGATGCTCATCAAAAAGCATGTCCATAACGCGCATTTAAACCACAATTGGAAACGTATATAATTATAAAAGTATATATATACAATATACTCCTCAAAATAATCATTGATAATTATATAAATTGAAATACTCTTTGAAAATATATCATGATTGCAAATGTTAAATTAAAAATACAGAACATATAATTAACTTACAGTTTTCTATCTAATTTAATCTACTTTTTTAGCTTGCATTTGATAATTATTTATTATCAAACTTCTTACGTATCCCAAATTTTAATTTAGGAATCAAAACCATGTAGTTCTCCTAATCTTAAAATAACTTAATTATCATTATTATATAACTTAATCAAAGCCATGTAGTTCTTCTAAACTTTATCAATTTTAAATTTTAATGATAATTGATTTAAATTTTAAAATTTGGAAAATTTTGGTTTGAAACCCAACCGAACCATAACCCAACCGAACTAGTTCAGTTTGGTTCAATTCAAACCTAATATATATTGGTTTGATTTTGTTTTTTATAATTTTCTATGTTTATTTTTTGATTCGGTTCGGTTCGTTCCGAATAGAACCAAACCGAATAACAAACCAAACATAAAAAATTATAAAAACCGGTTTGTGACCGGTTCATCGGTTTACTGGTTTTTCACCGATCGAACCGGTCATCTCAGGTTTTTTTATTAAACCACTGATTTTAATCAAACTAACCGGACCTATAGCCGGTTTACGGTAAAACCAGTCGAATCGGCCGGTCCAGTTGGGTTTTCACAACATTGATTATATTACAAAAATACCAAAGGGTCAACATCACTTTTTTGTCCAGAGAACATAAATCTACCTAGTTAATTACCAATGAAGTTTCCTTAAATCCATTATCAAACCTCTAATAGTTCTAATACTTGAAGAGGGTTTAGGTGGACCTCACATCCAACTAATTTAATTCCATCAATTACTAGCCCATTAGTCTATTCTGCTAAATTTTATTATTAAATCTAATATTTCTTATAAAATTTTTATTTTTAATGGATTATTAATTGAGTAATATTCATATGGATTAGTACTATCATAAATATTTACCTTTTATTATTAATATATTTTAAGGTATTTAATGTATAAAAATTCTCGATATGTTTTGTATAAGTGGAATCAAGCTAAATATCTAGAAAAATAGATATTCAAAATACAATTTGAAGTGTAATCAAGCTAAATATCTTTATAAGTAACAATATATTTTGATCTTTATAAGCTAAATATCTTTATAAGTAACAATATATTTTGATCTACTTATAACAAGCGAAGGTCAAGCATATTGAACGAAAGGAATTATTAAATTTTCATTTAATTTAGTTTACAAAGGAATTATTAACTTTTTAGATCCATAATTAATTATAGAAGGGATAAAGTGATAATTAAGCCAAATGATATGTTATTGCCAAAAATAAGGACAGAACTGTGTTTTAGTTTAAGGAAATGAGTACTGTACAGTACAGAACTTGGTTGAGAATTAATACATGAAAAAGAAGAAGAGCAAAGGAGGGACCCGGGAAGAGTTTTGCCGTGCGTTGGGGTGGAGAGGCGCGAAAACAGCGCGCTGTTTACCGATGTGGCATTTTATATTATGAATATTATTTTAAATATTAATAAAATAAAACGGCAAATGGGTCCCATAATTTTCACAATCACATCAAAATCACACTGATTCATCTCTTCTCTTCTATTGTCTTCATTTTTTTTTTTTTTGGTTTGAAAAAAAAAAAGTATATATTTTTAGCATTTTTAGCATAAACAAGGCACAAAGGGATATACAGGAAATTTTTAGGATTTTTCTAACATTATCAAAAGCAAAACTACATTTTCCATCGTAATTCCGCTCTCCCCCGCCCCACCCCACCTAACCCACGTGTCCTTCTCTCTCACCACTATCAATATTTACCAACTCTTCCATTTCTCTCCCTTCGCCTTCCTTGTAAACTCATTTATTAACTATGACTCCGTAGCCTTTCAACTTCCTGAAAAAGAAAAAAAAAAAAAAAAGGGAAAGAAGAAGAAAACTTTACTATGTAGCCAAAATCCCATGCCGGAGTATAAACCAAATTTTGGTACCTTTTTACTTCAAATTTCTGTTATCGTTTTTTTTTTTTTTTTTGTCATTCCTTCTCCTCTCCTCTCTAATTTCATAACAGAGAGGAGAAAACAGAGTAATTTGGTTTTTTTATAACTCACTTGTTGTGGAGAAGGAAAAAAAAAAAAAAAGAACAATCGTCACCTCCAGCCCCTCTAAAATCAGCAGCTAGCCTTAATGGCCATCGGAAAAACCCCTATTAAGGGTGTTTTCCAATGGCCGGAAGGGCAGCTGCCTAGGCGTGCCCCTCCCTCTCTCCCTCCGCCCCTGGTGAGTCATATTGGATTCAAAACCTATCTTATAATTGGCTTATTAATTATCTATCCCTTAATTAACATTATCACATATATTTAGCAAATAAGCTACAAATTATCACAAAAAAAAGATTGCAAATTAATTCGTACTATCATATCATATTAGAATCAAAATTTTGAAGGATGTTTTGCATAGTTTTGAATCAGGACTTTTTGTCTTCTATATATATATAGAATGTGATGCAACTCATAAAGTGATTAAAATGTTCACTATTCAAAATTAAAATAAAATAAAGTAAGAATTACGTTTAGGTGAGAAAGCGTGTCAAGTTTTGTTTCTGTTGACTGAAATGAGAATTATATGTCTATGAACTAAATGACTAACGTCTATAAGTTTATTTTCTTTCAAAAAAATTAAACTAGCTATGAACATTTTTATCTTTTTAATTAAGTAAATTATTATAAAATAATTAAGATAAGATAAAATAATAGAATGGTGGGTTCAAATTTTTTGGGTTTACCGTAAACGATTAAAAGGAAAAAAGATGAGAATTGGATATGCAAATTCATATTCAAATTCAAAACCAACAAAAGCACACCTTAATTACAAGACTAAATATTTACGTATACACATACAGTCCATCCATCAAGAACAAAAACAAATTAAAAAAAAAAGTCGGTTCCTTGACATAATTTTTAATGTTGATCGGAATCTGAAGAGATTAATCTCACAGCAAGACCCACAACTGAAGAGATTAATCTGAAGAGATTAATTCCCTTCATTATTAGTGTTGGGTTGTCGGCGGCAACAATTAAAAATGGCGTAGAGTATAGCAACCACAGAAGAAGTGGAAATGGGTAGAACAATTTCAAGAGTGACTATAAGGTGGTGAGAATGCTTTGTACTTGACACAGGTGGTGCTGCCATTGATCCTGTTCTTTTTTTTATCCCTGCATTCATTCCATTATAATTATAGTTAATTTGGTAACAGTGGGATATATCTAACAATACAAACATTAAATAATACCCTTTTTCCGATGTGGAAGATTAATTTTAAAGTGATATAATCATTAAACAACTAAACTGGGTTTGGTGAGCGAATCCAATGGGTTTCTGTGTTTGTTTTCTCGGGAAACAAACAAAGGGAAGAGAAGGAAAAATTGTAAAATAAAGATCAAGGGAACGAGCATAGAAAATAAAAATAAAAATGGATAGAATTAATCACCTGATTTGGTAGGCAGAAACTTGCTCAAAGGAGGCTCAACTGGCTTGGCACTTGTCAGTGGAGATGGGGCCTCTGACTTTGACTCTCCTATCATGCTGACTGCAACTGCAACCATAAACGGTAATCAATAATGTCTTTTCAAAGGGAATTAATTAATTCTCCTCTTTTTAATAATTAAAATATAAGAAAGAAAAGCAATAAATAAAGGTTAGTACCTGCTTGAATCTTCAAAGTAGTCACAGCTGCGGCTATTGGCTGCTGGAAATCAAAAAGAAGAAGAAAGGAAGAATTTGAGCTGTCGAATTGAAAGAGAGAGAGAGGGGGATATATATGTATATCAAATAAACTTACTTGTTGTTGAGTGGCGAGAGCAGCAGGAGGAGGAAATGAGGTATGGGAAAGAGATCCGATAGGTTCATCAGTGGGAGGAGTAGATATTGGAACCTGAAGAGTTCTAGCAAGTGCGGTGTTGATAGAAGAAAACGAAAACAGTAAGAACCAAAATCGTTTGGGATCCATTTTATTAATGAAGCCCTGCCTGTGGCGAGATCAGAGTCGGAGTGAGAGATATATTATACAGATTTACGGACATCATGTATGCATAAAATTTAATTTGTTGTTTCTCTGTCTGTCTTTTTGTCAAGCTTCTCACTCCAATCCCCAAGCAAACATGTGTTTTTAATTAAAGTAAAAAAAATAAAAAGGAAACTTAATGTCTGGAACCATAAAGTTTTCGAACTTGGTATTGATTAATTTATTTTTTATTCTGTCCTCTTCGATATTTTATTTCTTGGGATATATTTTATAGCTTGGGATCTTGAAATCACGATTTCCTTTTCTGACAATAAAATAAATTAAGGGAATTATCTAATTTTCTAAAAGGTCGTATCGTATGGAAGATTTCATCATAGGCTTTCATCAGAGATATTGACACTTTGCCCTATATTACATGTTACATATTTTTTCCTTTAGATAAAATTTTATTACACATTTTTTCTATATATTCTTTCTGCTTCTTACTTAAAAAAAAATCACTTCATTATTTATTAATCTTCTCCCTTATTTCTTTATCTTCTCCTTCTTTTTACTTAAAAAATCACTTCATTATTTCTCTACCTTCTCAAATAAAGTATGAAAATGTAATTTAGTTTCAGTTAATTGTTTATTTTTTTTATTAATTGTTAATTATTTTTATTGTTCTTACTAATAAATAAAATCTCATAGTTTGATATTTTTAGTTATTTTAATTTTTGCATTGATTTATTAATCTTCACTTAAAGGTATGAATATATGAATTATAAATTAATTTATTAATTTTGTAAAATTATTTTTTAAGGTGTTTAGTAATTGACATTTGCATGTTAAATAGTTAAAATATTATTAGATACACAAAATTTGAAAATAATAGGGTATTGAATATTTAAGCAACGGAGATGCAACTATATAAGAAAACGTACTATATGTATATAAAAAAAATTGCACAAGTAAATAGTGTTAAATCATCAAAATCATTCCAAATCTTTGTGCTCTAAACTGGTAGAAAATTCCATATATCCTCATTCCATTTAATTTGGAAAGAAATTATGAAAAATCACAGCAATAAACGCATAATAAAAATCACAAGTTTATGCTTAACGTTTGTTTAGTTATTTTTTTTCTAATTTTTTTGCTAATTATCTACTTGTGTACGAGCTGGGTTCAAATCTAAACTAAATAAGAAGGAAAAAAAAAAAAACTAAAATGGCTCTATATATAAAAAAAAAAACCTCTCACGTCGTATGATTTTGATTAATAATGATTATACTCTAATTTTGTGGTCCTAATTTAGAAAATGGCTCTATAATTTTTTCATGTTTCAAAGGTGTTGGTTGTGTCCTTTACACTTGTCATATGGAAAATGATTAAACGATCACTATCTGATGTTTGAAAGTGACAAAATACGTGAATTGGTTTGGGTCATGTCCAGCATATGGGCACAACCTGGAACTGATAAGATTTTCATTTTGTCATTTTCTAAAACATGATGCAATTCTATTAGATTTTCTAAAGAGAAAAGGAAGTGAGCCCTATTGGATTCAAAACCTAGAAGTGAGCCCTATTGGATTCAAAACCTATCTTACAAATTGGCTTGTAATTTTCTATCCCTAAATTATATGAGAAAAAATGCAACTAATCTTTCCAATTAATTAATGTGATTGGAAGGAAAATAACGATGATTTGCAGTTAATTTCAGAAGGAAAATGGATCAATGTTGTAACAAGATTATATATATCAACCAATTAATTGCAACTCCGGCCTTATGTTCGAGCAAGTGATGATTAATGTGAATAAAAAGTAGAAACAAAACTTATTTTCTGTAAACCCTTTAATTAATTTGCATTCTAAGATTTACAAAATGTTGTTTTCAAGGAAATTAGAAAGAAGGTGGAGAGAAAGGCATAGTTGATTTTGTTTTATCAAGTGAAAAAAAAAAAAAAAAAAAAATACTGTAGAAGCTTGTATTTAAGGTGCTTTCTGTCACTTATATTAATTAAGTTTAAACCTAATTGTATGCTCTAAATTTCTGTATCAATTCACTTATATTAAATTATGATAGCAATTTTCCCTAACCTTATTCACCCTTTTTTTCTTACTCTATTATTAATTAAAAAAAAAAAAAAGGGCTTTCATGCTCTACCAACTCGATGGAATCTCTCCATCACAACAATTTATTTTCTTTTTGGCTTACTCTAACGTAACATGCATTTCAAAGTTAGCTCATGACTAGTTTTTTAGGTTGGTTAACTTTATTTTTTAATTTCAATTATAAATTAAGATTTTATGAAATTATGCTTTTTTTTATTTGTGTTCTTATTCATATCATTCTTCTAAAATTCAATTCCGAATAATCTTATAGCATCATGAAAATTTTACATATTACAAAATCCTTCTTACAGAATTGGTTAGTTAAATTTTTTTTTAATTTAAATTATAAATTAGTATTTTTTAAAATTGTGGCTTTCTTTTTTAATTTATATTGTAATTTTCTATTATATTTAAGAATTAGAAGTGTACAATATGTTAATACTTTTATATAATTTTAGGCAAATACCCACACTGATCATGGTAATTAAATTTAAATAAAAATAGAAAAAAAAAAGAGAGGGGAAGGAAAAAAGAAAGAAAGAAAGTAGGTAGGTAAATTTAATCTTTTGTCATTTAATTTCATTATATATATATATATATATATCCAAGAGAATAGAGAGTGACAGTTATTAAAAAAATAACGGAAAATATATAGCTAAATAAACTTTGCTGACATGGCCTTTATTTATTTATTTTTTTTTAAGATTATGGAATGGATGGATTTAATCAAGTACAAGTATGTTTATTATGCATTTAAAAAATATTGATTTGGTTTCTTTATTTTCTTTAAATAAAGAGATAATGATAAGTTGGGTTGCTAAATTATTGAAATTAATTTCCACATAGATGTAGACATTTTGATTTGCCTATAATATCTCGCCAGGTTTCTTGGGACCCAACATTAAGGCCCACTCCCTTCAACTCTATGAGAAGTTATACGGTATGCATACCACGTCATCCGTGTGCCAAGTCAATAAAATTATGATAAATTACCCTTCAACCAATAAAAAAATAACATGTTGTAATTAATTATTTATTGATTTAATAGTCGATTATTTAAATAAAATTCTAAATTCTAAAATAAAAACCCTAAACCCTAAAATATAAGCTCTAGAAACTAATTTATCAACCCTAGATGCTAAAATATATGATATGGCGTGATTTTATTGGTTTGGCACACAGATGACGTGGTGTGCCGGACACATTCTATAATTTCTCCAACTCTATATATATTGCATAACTCTTCTTCATCTTCATCTTTCTTCATTGTCCTCTAGTTCTCTGCCTTGTTTGTTGAGAGGAAATGGCTGAGAAACAAATATTCCTAATTTCTTCTATGAGCTTCCATTTCACTTGCCAAGTCATTTTGTGCCTTTTTTTGTTCATTTCTTCTATCAGTTTTCTGAAACCAGCCTATGGAAGATCTATTCACAGCAATAAGGAAATCCAACTGCAACAGTTACCTGTAAGTTGAATTCGAATTTTGATAATTAATTGGTTACTCTAATAATTTGACAACATATTTAAGACAAACTGATTTGCTCATGTGCTCAATTTTGTTCTCTGACCAGATTGAAACTGGGGACGTGCGAGCAGGGTCGAAAAACGCCGCTAAACGCCGAAAGGACCGGCTTTTTGAGTCGGTACGCCAGCAGTTGTTAATTGGATATCAGTATTGAGCTCTTATTGTTCTCAAACTTCAAATCCCTCTTTTTTTTTTTTTTTCCTCTTCTGGTTTTGGTGGTTTTTGGGGGTAAGATTATTGTTTTTGATGCATTAATCCGCTAAATCATGGTGTTTTTCTTCTTAACGCAGCCAAGAACTTTTGTTGGCCAAACACCGGCAGCGTCGACGCTTAGTTGCACTGGTAAGCAGGCAGGCTCTAAAGTGACCGCACTCAAATTATTTTTTCCTTTGAATTTACGTAGACATAAAGATCTTTTTACCTCCTCTACTATTACTAGTTTACCCTTTTGGCCCCTGTTTTATTGAAATTTTCTTTTTATCTCATGTAGTATGCAAAAAGATTCTAAAATAGCCCCCTAAAAAGCATATTCTGTTGAAACTGTTTGCAATTGTATTAACAGAATCTGACGGAACATGTTTATTAGGGACCATTTTGGAACCATTTTGCATACTACGAAGGGTAAAAAGGAAATATCAATAGGATATTGACCAAAATGACAAACTAATAATAATACAGTAGCAAACAAAAAAATATTTAGTCCTAAATTTATATATATAAAAACTTTACAAAGACAAAATTGTGGGAGGAGCAGCAAACAACCATAGACCCTGCCTACCGTCGACGGGAAATTAATTTCTCAATAATTTTATTAAATTATAATAATGTTAATTGTTGAATTAAATAGCTTATAATCTAAATTTCATTTATATATATATATATATCATGGTTTACTATTATTGTTGTTATTATTATTATTTGGAAGATATTGGTAAAAAAAGATAATACTAACCTTTGTCTAATAATTGTGATTACTTATTTTGTTAAAAGGAATTGTGGAGTGTGCTTCTACTATGATCCAAGATCGAACTAGTCTAGGACCATCAAGCTCACTTGACGCGATAGAAAATAGAGCATCAGGTACTTTCTATGGTTTTTTTTTTTATATATAAAATTTATGAAAAGAGAAAAATTAAGTATTATTATGAAATAGTGTTTATCTAACAAAATTATAATTATACAGAAAAGTTTAGAGAAAAAAAAAAAAAAAAGGTCCAATGATACTAATTTGGAGGAGACAGGATGATCTCTTTGTGATTGGGTTGGCGCCGCCAAACACAGCATAGTTTACTAGGAAATTAAATTCCACAAATAGATTGGACAGTCAGCAAATCATTGAACTAATAGAAAATTAATTAATAGAAAATTAATAGAAAATTAGGTTTCTTTATCGATGTTTCCAAAAAGAGTGGAATAAATAAATTAATTAATTAATAGAAAATTTGTGGGACCATTAATATATATTTTATTTTAAAATATCTTTATACATTCGACCTGATATAAGACTACACAATGGGACTCATTCTGTACCTTATCTTTCATTTTATTTTCTTCAAAATATATATTTATTTGTTATTTCAGAAAAGCATTTAATTGTGTTTTTTCAAATTACGTTCCCCGGGATAAATCAAATATTTATGAAAAAAACAAAACTACACTTAGCCAATAAAGCTGAGAAACGAAAGAGAAGAAGAAGAGAAATATTCCTTTATTATTATTTTCTTAAGAAACAGAGTACAAGGACCAGCAAGCCTTTTATGCTGCAATTTACAAAACAATAAGGGCTGTAGCCCGTTGGATTAAAGCAAAATGAATGATCTTGGATTTCCTTGAATTGTGCCGAAAATCTAGGGAATAGAAACTAACTTTACAGCTCATCAAGACTTTTGTTGGAAGCTTTACTCTACTTTTATTTCTAATACTATGCTATACAATCTGTTGAAACTTTTATTTATTGTATTAATGAAGTTAATTACATAACTAACCCCTTTCAATACTAGTTATCACTAGTATGATCCGGTTAGTTAATATAATTAACTTCACTAATGCAATCAATACAATCTGTAACAGCCCCCCCTCAAGCTGGAGTCATAGTAACAAGACCAAGCTTGAGCAAGAAAGGAAGAAGACGAGAAGAAGAGAAAGCCTTAGTAAACATATCCGCCACTTGTGCATGGGTAGAAATGTAAGTAGGAAGCAGGAACCCATCCTCAAAATATTCACGAATAAGATGAACATCAATGGCAACATGCTTTGTTTTATCATGATAAACTGGGTTCTTGGCCAAAGCAATAGCAGATTGATTGTCACAGTAAAGAGGAATGGGAAGGCAAACCTGAACACCAAAATCAGCTAACAAATAGGAAATCCATTTGAGTTCACAACTAACCGAAGCCATGCTCCTGTATTCAGCCTCCGCAGTGGAACGACTCACTGTGCTTTTTAGTTTTCCAGGAAACTAAGGAAGAGCCAACAAAAACACAAAACCCCGATAAGGACCACCGTGTGAGACTGCATTTGGCCCAATCTGAATCACAATAAGCAGTAAGAGCTCCCAAATTTGTATGACTAGGATAGAACAAGCCCAAATTCGCAGTACCCTTTAGATACTTGAGAACATAGAGAGCAGCTTGAAAGTGATGTTCACCAGGAGCCTGCATGTATTGACTTAACTGTTGAGTCACATAGGAAATGTCAGGGCGAGAAAATCCTAAATACAACAGACGGCCCACAAGGCGGCAAAACGGACCAGCATCAGTTAACAAAGGTCCGGGCTCAGTCAAAACCGTAGATGGTAAAATTGGACTAGAGGCAGGTGTACAATTTTGTAATCCAGCATCAATTAACAAGTCATGAATATATTTGGTTTGAGACAAAAGAACACCATCAGAAGTTTGGTCCAATTCAATACCCAGAAAATAATAGGCTTTGCCTAAATCTTTAATAGTAAAAAGAGAATGAAGATATGTCTTGACTGCCTTAACATCATCAGAGTTAGAACCCATCAACAAAATATCATCTACATAAACCAGCAAGGCCAGAAAAGAAGTAGCAGTACTCTTTAAAAATAAACAATGATCATGTTTAGAGCGAACAAACCCATAAGTAAGCAATTTTGTAGAAATCTCCTTATGCCATTGCCTCCCTGCTTGTTTCAGACCATATAAGGATTTGATTAAACGACATACCTGGCCTTTTCCAGCTTTATTATACCCCAAAGGAGGCTGCAAATAAATTTCCTCATCAAGGTAACCATGGAGATAAGCATTGTTGACATCTACTTGGTCAATAATCCATCCCTTGGCTGCCCCAACAGTAAGAAATAATCTGACAGTAACAGTTTTTGCCACAGGACTAAAATTCTCAGAGTAATCTACACCAAAAATTTGATTATACCCCTTGGCCACTAACCTAGCTTTATATCTATCTACCTCACCATTGGGTTTATATTTGACCCGATACACCCATTTGGTAGTAAGAGGTTTTTTACCTGAGGGTAATGGCACAAGCTCCCAAGTCTGATTCTTTTGCAGAGCGTCAAGTTCATCATTCATAGCTTGAATCCAAGCTTTATCGCGGACAGCCTCATAAAAATGGGCAGGTTCTTTAATAGTCATAATCTGTGTCAAAAAAGCAGTATGAGTAGGAGAACACATATGAGAAATGTCAGTTATCTTGGCACAGGTGGCATAATCTGATAACCAGCTCGGTGGTTTGGTAAGCCTGCCAGAACGTCTAAGTAAAGATGAATCAGCAACATCAATAGGCAGAGCATGAGTAGAAGTAACATTGTCATGAGTAGAAGAAGCAGAAGAAAGATCAGAAGAAGGAGAAGCAAAGAGCCAGAAAGGAAAAACCTGTTCACGGAAAGACACATCTCTGGAAACAAGAATCTGTTTGGTCTCCAAATCCAAAACCTTGTATCCTTTCTTACCCGTTTCATAACCCAAGAAAACTGCAGCATGAGCTCGAGCTGTAAATTTATCTTTGTGAGGATGCAGGTCTGTGTAAAAACAAGAACATCCAAATACATGAAAAAGACTATAATCAGGAAGAGAATTATAAAATCTGAAATATGGTGTCTGCCAATCCAACAATCGTGAAGGTAAAACATTCAAAATGGAAACAGCCATAAGAATAGCTTCGCCCCAATACACAATTGGCAGGGCTGATTTAAACATGATCGCCCGAGCAATTTCTAAAAGATGCCGGTGCTTTCGTTCGACAATGCCATTCTGTTGAGGAGTATATACACAACTGCGTTGATGAAAAACACCAAATCGGTTAAACATTGCTGCACAAGTAAAATTAACAAACTCAAACCCATTATCACTTCGCAAGATCTTTATTCGAGTATTGTACTGACAGTATACATAGTTGAAAAAATTCTCCAAGGCAGAAGAAACCTGTTGCTTTGAAGCCAGTAACACAACCCATGTTAAACGAGTATAATCATCAACCAATGTCAGAAAATATCTGGCTCCTTTATTAGTTGGTATCCGATATGGACCCCAAAGATCTACATGTAGCAACTCAAATTTTGATTGAGTAGAAATATGACTTCTATTGAAAGAAAATCTGTGTTGTTTTGCACAGGGACAAACATCACAACTAGAAGAATTTGCCTGTAAATTTATACTACTAATATGTGACAAAACATCAAGAGATGCATGGCCTAATCTGTCATGCCATACATCGACAACATTAGATTGTAAAATGCCACTGAAACATGACTGCTGACATTTAGTAATTTCTTCAGGTGAAAAGGAGTTTCTATCCAGCAAGTAAAGACCATCTATCATCCATCCTATAGCCAAAACTTCATGAGTGTCCTTATCCTGCAGACAACAGTAATGTGGCCGAAAAATTATCTCAATATGGAACTGTTTGAGTAATGCTCCCACAGACAAAAGATTGTATTTAAAATCTGGAACATACAACACATCAGTCAGCCGAAATTTAGAGGACAAAGGCACAGTACCGACGGTGAATCTCAATACCGTAAAGTCTGTAAACCATTTCTTAGTTGGACTCATATGAGTAGTTGCACCACTATCAAGTATCCAGTAATGAGCCAGATCAAAAACAACTGGAGCTATAGAAGAATTCTTACCAGAGAAACCTGCAAAAGCTGTGAAATCCGGATTTGCTATTGGAGAATCCGAACCTACACCATTTCCTTTAAAAACCTTGTACATCTCTTGCACCATATAAGCCATCTGCTTCTGATCGAAATTTTCAGACTCCACCTCTGCAATTGTATGTGCAGCCTTCTGTATTTGAGAATCTCCTCCTGTACAAACTGCATTAGCTTTATTAGATTTATAACCAGTAGTCTGTTGTGGTCTTGATCCTTTATACCAATCAGGATATCCAATTATTTTGAAACAGTTAACCTTTGTATGACCAGTTCCGTCACAATGATCACATTTCAGGTTTGCTTTTTCAGCCTTTAACTCAGCTCCTGTTTTCTTGCCCTTCCCTTTTGTGTTCTGTTTATCAGTTTGAACAAAGTGTGCAAAATCCAGTGAATGTGTAGCAGCAGAAACTTCTTGTTGTTTTTCTACTTTTAGTAACATTGAGTAAGCCTTGTTGATAGTTGGAAGGGGATCCATTAAGAGAATCTGATTCTTAACATTCTCATGAGCCTCATTGAGTCCCATTAAAAATTGCATTAATCTTGCTTCCTCTCTTTGATCAGCCACGCGTTGAAATGCATTACAGATACAATTTCGTGCAAAACCACACTGACAACTTGGCATGGGGGATAAAAAACTCAATTCATCCCATAGTTTCTTTAATTTGTTGTAATACTGCATAATAGGCAAATTACCTTGCATTTGCAGACTTATTTCTCTCTAGATTTGATAAAGCATTGGCCCATTGCTACCACCAAATCTATGCTCCAGATCTTGCCATAATTCACGTGAAGTGGAGGCATATTGAAAACCTTCAGCAACATCTTTAGTCATACTATTTATTAACCAAGATGTCACCAAACAATCAGCCTTCAGCCACTGCATATAATCATGAGATCCTTCCTCTGGAATCTGAAGATCCTTCAAAACATAATCACTTTTTTCTTTCACACAAAGAGCACGAAGCATTGCTTTCCTCCATGCTATGTAATTGTTTCCATTCAATTGCACATTTACAATAGTTGCTCCAGGATTATCATTTGGTTGCATCTGAAATAGATTTGACAAAGGATTGAAATTACCCATGCCTTGACGATTTGGATCTGCCGCTGCCCCATAGAACTGATTTGAAGCGAAAACAGGATCCACGGTTTGTGAATCTCGCTCTGCTGCATCTTCGTTTTCAGCATCAAGAAATTGTTCCCCTTGAGGGATTTCAGTTACCTTTTTCCTGTGTTTCTTCACCATATCACAAGAAAAAGAAGAGAAGCACCTAGTGCTCTGATACCATGAGAAACGAAAGAGAAGAAGAAGAGAAATATTCCTTTATTATTATTTTCTTAAGAAACAGAGTACAAGGACCAGCAAGCCTTTTATGCTGCAATTTACAAAACAATAAGGGCTGTAGCCCGTTGGATTAAAGCAAAATGAATGGTCTTGGATTTCCTTGAATTGTGCCGAAAATCTAGGGAATAGAAACTAACTTTACAGCTCATCAAGACTTTTGTTGGAAGCTTTACTCTACTTTTATTTCTAATACTATGCTACACAATCTGTTGAAACTTTTATTTATTGTATTAATGAAGTTAATTACATAACTAACCCCTTTCAATACTAGTTGTCACTAGTATGATCCGGTTAGTTAATATAATTAACTTCACTAATGCAATCAATACAATCTGTAACAAAAGCAGCAACAATTTATAATTCTCACAGGAAGTTTGAAGGTTTGGATTAATTTTGTTTTGTTTTTTTAATTTTATGAGAAAAGAGGGGGAAAAATAAAGGCAATATTACCCTTCAAGCTCACTCTAATTAATACTTTATACGTGCAGTAATAGGGAACGAAGAATCAAAAGCTCCACCACCTATGCCGAGTGAATACCAATCTCCCCAGTCAAGTACCGATAACGCTGTCGTTAAAGGCATTCTTAAACTTCTATTGATTCTAATATTTGTGATTATTGGTGTGGTTCGTATACTCTACCCGATTTGTACTAGTAGTCGAATGCGGAATGATGTTGAAGAGGCTGTAGTTGGGCCTTCTATTGAACTAGTTAGTACCATCAGCAACCAGTATATTTGAATATTCTGTTACGTTTTAAGTAGCCTTTTCTTTTCTTTTTTTTGGGTTTTTGATGGATTATTAATTAATACATTTTAAGGTGTTTAATGTATATTCTGTTACGTTTTGTTTAATTTGAATCTCTATTTTATTTCCTAATAGGCTAATTCTAGTCTTTTCTCTTTGCTTATAACAATAAGAAACAGTTAAATAATAAAGGGTATAAATAATTGGGTCATTGGTATGAAGTGGTGACCCGATTTGTCATTTTTGAACATATTATTTTGAAAGAATGACTAATATTGGACGTGGAGTAGGGTCACCTAATGTATGTGATTATGTGATGCAAAAATGGCTCAAAGTAAGATTTAAGTGTTTTATTGCTTATATTATATATCAGTGATAAACATAAAATTGAAAAATTTAATAATAATAATAATAATAATAATAATAATAATAATAATAATAATAATAATAATAAAAGCTAATATCATTTAATTTTACTTCTCAAGTTCAATTTAATAATAATAAAATGATATTTTGACACATTTTAAAGTGCTTTCTGCCACTTATATTAATTAAGTTTAATCCTAATTATATGCTCTAAAATTATATTATTAATTATTTTATTGTAAAGTTATTATGATAGCAATTTTCCCTAACCAAATTCACCCTTTTTGTACAACCCTTTCTCTCTTCTTTCATTCTTTAATTACTTTCATTCTTTGAAAAAAAAAAAAAATAGGTGATATTTATTATGCAAGAAAAATTTAAGGCCTTTTTTTTTTCCACCTTAAATTAGATGCTTTTTTTTTTTTTCTTGATGCAGATTTTTAAAATCTTACTCACATATATATTCAGTTAATTTGATGGACTTCAATTTATGTTGAGTAAATGATATGAAGCTGTAGATAATGTGGTTATTCTGATTTTTATGCTGCATGTTTTTCCTTTTATCTTTAATTCATGTTTTTTTAGTATAATAAATTTGCAATATTTAGTTACTCAAACTCCGGTATTGCAGGTTATAAATTTATAAAGATTATATCACAAATGTAAATAAAAATTACTTTCTAAGATAATATTACACGATTTAAAATAATGAGATCTAATAATACAATATATGAATTCTTTGAATGATAGTGCTATATCTATCTTTTATTAAATAAATTCTTTGAATGATAGTGCTATATCTTTTATTACATGATTTTATTGGTTTGACACATAAATAACATGGTGTGTCAAGCGTACCATAAAATTTCTTAAAGTGGATGTTAAAATTTAGAAGTTAGAGTATGATATTGATGGTGTAAATTTAGGGTCTATTATTAAAATTATTTAGGATGTCATGTTTAGGGGTTTATATAGAAATTAGATAGAATTAGATGTTTTAGTACCAATACAATTATAGAAGATTGAAGATTTAGTGGAAATGAAGAATTTGGTTTCTTTTTCATTCATTAACTTTTTTTTAAGATAAAAAATAAATCGAAAAAATAAAAACTTAATTAATTAACTAAATATAGGAAAACTCACTGTTTTTATATCCCTGGTATTGCTTTAATCAGGTGGGCGGATCAGAAGAAGAAAAAACATAAATGGTCCCCCGTTCACAATGAAATATTAGTTATTAATTAATCATGGAAAAAATTGATGATGTGGGAATTAATCTCTCACACATATGTTGAAATGATGATGTGGACCCTACTCTTTTGATACTGTTCCTCAATGTCCCATATCAATAAATCCAAATAAAACTTCTTATAAAAATTAAAAGCATTTTATTGGATAATGTCCTTAATGTGTAAAGGGGTATGCCTTCCACATCAATTTGGAATAGGTAGATGACCGATCCAAACATACTTAGATTTTTACTTTTTAAGACCATGAAATTGAAACATAATGAACCTAACTCTTTTGATACTTGTTCCTCAATTTGACATATGAATAAATCCAAATAAAACTACTATTCATCACTTTTAATTTGAAAAAAATGCTTTATAATGTCATGGAAAAAATTGATGGTGTGGGAATTAATCTCACACACGTATGTTGAAATAATGATGTGGACCCTAACTCTTTTGATACTTTTCCTCAATTTGACATATGAATAAATCCAAATAAAACTACTAATCATCACTTTTAATTTTAAAAAAAATGCCTACTTCTTCCTAAATGACATTATTGGTCCCCTCTCTTCTTCCTCTATCTAAATGATATTTTGACACATTTTAAGGTGCTTTCTGCCACTTATATTAATTAAGTTTAAACCTAATTGTGTGCTCTAAAATTCTATTATTAATTAGTTTATTATAAAGTTATTGTGCTAGCAATTTTCCCTAACCAAATTCACCCTTTTTCTACAACCCTTTCTCTCTTCTTTCATTCTTTAATTACTTTCCCCTTTTGTGATGTGTGCTTTTGTTTCAGAGTTACTCCGACCATGCATAAAAACTATTAAAAAGTACAAGGAATTTTAATATTAGTTTTTAATATCATCGGCAAGCTCCAGATGCTAAAACTCATCCAAAAAACCTGGATTATTAAATATGATATTTCTTGTAGTGTAAGTTTTTGTTTTTAATGGATTATTAATTGAATAATATTCATATGGAGTAGTACTGTCATAAATATTTACTCTTTTATTATTAGTATATTTTAAGGTGTTTAATGTATAAGCTTTTGTTGGGTTACGTTTAAAAACGAATAAAAAGTAAGGAAAACTACAAAAAGAATACATGTGGTTTGTCGAGTTTGGGAACACAGCTTTGTATTTTAAAAGTTGGCAAACTCAAGTCCGTGGCTACACTGTTTGATAAATAGAGACATACTTTCAACACACTCTCTAAAAACTATTACATCCTTTACATTTTGTACTGCCATAAAATATTCAGATTTCAATAGAAAATTCTCAAATAAGAAGGGAAAATATCAAGAGGATAAATAAATAAAACATTGAGTTTTGTATGGGGATAAAGTAAAAAAAAATGTCTTCACACTGCTAAACCGATTTCTATATTAAACTCAATATTTTTTACAAACTAGGATTTGAATAGTTTACCCACGTTATTGAAAAATCTTCTATCAAGATTTGAACATTTTTTGGTCAATAAAAAAAAGAAAAAAGAAAAAATATATGTATTACTTCAACACTGTAATGTATGTATGTGCATATTTATTCCTTTTGCACCCTCTCTAGCTCCTCTTCTTTTGCTTCCTTTTATTTTTTTTAATAAAATTCTTGTTTGGAGAATTTGATTCATTGGGTATTGATATACAAAAATGTATAACACTAAAATGTGTATTTTATATGTCTAAAATGTGTATTTTATATGTCTTCATATAATATGTATCTTATTTTTTACGACTTTACTTACCCATCTACCATATTCAATATTAATACTTTTATATAATTTTAGAATATGGTACATATAATCTTTTGTTATTTAATGTAATTTTATATTCTTTTTTGTGTGGAGGGGTATTTTAGTCCAAGATAATATTTTCAACTTTTAAGGATGTATGCAAATTGACAGTTATTAATTATAATTTGATGCAGTTAACAATGGTAATTAATGAATCACTAATTTAGGTTAACACCGGCATTAAAGGGCATAAAATAGGGAGTTTTAATTATGCCAATTTGGATTCCAATTATTTCAATTAATTCATCACAGTGAAGAATAATTACGGGGCATTAGTTAAAAGAGTACAATCCTGCACATGGATTGGTTCCACAAACCGACATTTGCATAGGACAGAAATTTTATGCCGTTTGCTTGCCTAGGCCGAACTTAAATGTAACTAAAAATATTTCATTAATATTTATACTCTTTATACTCATTAATATTTCTGATAATTACTAAAAATAATATTCTGGCAGACACTAATACTTCTTTTACAAGGAAAAAGAAATATTAATATAAAGTATAGATCCAACAATTTAAATAGTACAATTTTAAACAATAAAAATATTAAAAATATATATTTATAAAATAATGAACTTCAATCTATAACTATAATGGATTATATTACATCAGATGTAATTAGTCTCTCTCTTTTTATTTTCATGTAAACAGTAATATTCTTACATTCTTAATTTGGAAGCTATACATTGAAATATAAATTAATTAATTCTCAATTATATCAACAATATTCTCTGTTAATTAATTAATTTACCTAACCACTTTTTTAATAAAAGATAATAAAGAAATTTAAAAAGTCAAATTTTAGAGTTTAGTTAAAACCAAAGGGTATTTTGGTCTTTCGCCTATTTTAATTTTAACATTATTTGGCATGATTCTTCATTTCTCTCCTCAAGTCACACTTGTCACTCTCTTTTAACACTCCTCTTCACTCTTTCTTTCTTTGATGGGAACCAAAGGTAAGGCTAGACTGATGCAGCTACAATTTGGTTTACTAATATGTTGCGTAACCAATTGTGATAGGCCATGTAAGATTTCAAGTCGTTGTTGTTGCCTCAATTAATGCCATGGTGATTCTATTGAAACAAAAATCAAAATTCAGTAATTTTATGTTCAAGGACTAATGTGTATTCAACATTCTCAAAACTTCAATAATTGTCGGTGCTTTTCATTCCAAACCTCTTTCAATTCAATACTTTTTTTTTTCCGCAATACATCATATTTGAAAGTAACACATTTTTAACATATTGGTATTAATTTCTAATTAAAGAAAACAGACATGATTTTTTTTTTTTTTTTTTTTTGCTAATATATCTATATATAGAGAGAGAGAGAGAGACAAGGGGGGCTTACTGATAACCAGGTCTTTCCCCAAGAGCTAATAGCAGTTGCACTGCCATGGTCAAGAATCCATTTTCGTGCTCTTTCACATGCATTTTCTAATCCTCCATTGGGTCCTTCACCAAGTATTCTAATACATATATAATTTAGAATTGTACTGAACATCATGCTATGACCTTCTATGTGCAATCCCCACCCTCCATCTTCATTCTATGTAATAATAGAAAAAGTTACGGTTTTTTAATATACATAATGCAAGGCAGAACTTAAATGAAGTTAAGAATTCTCATCTCATCCAACAAATTCAAAATTCAAGTGAGCTACAAGAGGCAGGTAATATTAATTTAATTATCGTGTATATGTATTGTTATTAGTTATTACCTGATGGCAGTATATGTAACGAAGAATCTCTTTAATATGCTCTTTAGACAATACATTATCAAGTTGACTTGTAATATAAAGACAAAATACCTGCAATTTAATTCAAGGAAAATAGTTAATTTCAGAACCAAAAAAAATCCAAAGATGAAAATAAATAAAGAAGAAAAGAAAACAAGAATCACCATTGGAGGTACAAAAAACATAGGGCCAGCATTTTCAGCAGGCCAATGACCATCTTTAGCCTGCAAAGCTGAAAACAAGTGAACACCCCTTCTCAAAGCAGCTGTGGCTGCTTCATATGTTACTTCTTCATCTTCCTTAATTCTCACCGCTGGAATTCTCTGTTTGAACTTTTTCTCCCTTAGAAACTTCATGTGTTTTATAGATTACACAACAACATGGGTTAATTAATCACTATTTAACCTAGTGAAGTAACAAAAATTAATTAAACCAACTATATCTTAAACATGTATAAGTAGTTAATTAATAAGAGTGTTGGAGATTTCACATCGAAAATAATGAGTATAAAGAGTGGTATGGATTGTAGTTTAATCAAAAGCCAGTTATTTTTGTGTTACATGAGCTTCACTCTATTTAGGTGTTCGCTTTTCTAGCCAAGATAAGCGAACGGAATCTCTTCAAAGAGTTCATATATATATATATATATATATATATATATATATATATATATATATATATATATATATATCGCAAAATAAATAATAACCTGAAATTGCCAAAGGAGATCAGAGCTAGGCTTGACGTGAAATCAAACAGGAAATGGATAAAAGATATATATATTTACTTGCCGTCGGTGCTTCACAGGAAGCTCAGAAAGAGCATCCTTTTTAAGTATTCGAATCATCACTGTTGCCTTCATCAAGTTGTGCAACTCCTCATGGTTACTTGCACCTTGGTAAACTCCAAAAACACACGAATGATTGATAGAGCTGATTGATAGAGCAGATTGCTTTTAACAGTAAAAGAACTTACCCCCCTGCAATATCGGTTGCCATATTCATGTAACATTCCTGTAAACATCAGGATACAACGCTTCCAGCTATACATGTAAACAGTTTAAATAAAATCAATCAAATTATAAAAAGAAAAAGAAAAAAAGAAAGAATAAGTTCCAAACTTAAAATGTAAACATGTCATGCTGAATTTTAGTAACTACCTGTTTGAATAGCTCTATTGGTCTGGATAAAGCAGGAGTTCCACTAAGCAATATTGCATATTGGGCTTTCTGAAAATTTGAACAACTACCTGTTTCAGTTACTTGAAAGAGTACGTGCACAAACAAGTCATCCAATGCATGTTGAGTGTAATTTCAGCAATATGTTCTTTAATTTTCTTTGCTTGCGAGTGATTATTTCATGAAAACTTGCCCAAGTATAAAAATTAAATCTTGCTTCAAGGTAACATTTTAACTCACAGAGGCCGAGTAAAATCATGCATTTTCACAAGTAAGAAGGTGCTTAATTTGCGATTAGCTATGCATATTGAATTTCAATCATAGAGAAACAAGCCAATAAATGAAGTTGACACATGGAACACCATAGGTGTCTGTCAAGAGGAAAAGACCTTTATAACTGGAAGACAGGTAGTTGTCCTCTTTGCTTGAGCATTTTTCATGAAGTGAGACTCATTTGCAATCACAACCTGAAAATATATATCAAGACGTAGTCATAGACACAAAGCTAAGGCATTTGTCAATTGTCAGTAACAATGTGTATGCACATTTGTCAAAAGTATAAACATGGACAATTGTTTTATCCTTTAGGCACAATATAACAAACTATTAGAACAGTTTTTAAAGTCTATTATTGCTCTAGCATATTATCCTTGCCATGCTATTGACTCCAATTTTCAAAAATAAAATGAAAGGGGAAAACAGCAAATAGTCTAGTTATTTCCTATTTAAATATTACCAAAATAGATTTAGGGTAACCACCTATGTTATGGTCTTAGTGATATCATATTTCATAAGAATACTTAATGCTTGTAATACCATCAACATGAACGTAAAGTTCGGCATCCAATTTTTATCAAAATAAAATTATCTCAAAGAACCGTCCATTGCAGCATGATCAAATCAATATTTCCTCATCCATCCCTAGATTAATATTGCGTCAGAAGTCCTGAAATCCCTAGAATTTTATTAATAGTACCTTAAATTGTGTTTCCATTAGAACATTTTGCAATTTAGGGACCACGTCATAAGAGACGATGTTGAATAGGCCATCAAGATGAATACTGCCCTTGGTACTTGATGATACAATTGTAAATCCACCCCTGTTTGATCCAACATATTGCAATAAAATGACCAATTAAAATTCACTTGTTAGAAGATGGGAAGAAAAACAAATGCTAATGAAGTGAAGTTCCTACAGAAGCATTCAAAAGGAAAGAAAGAAAGAACGTGCTCTATTTTGAACTAGACATAAGTATAAAACCTTAATAGGGACAAGAAAACATACAAGTATATCAGACACAGGAATATCCAGCCATTCTTGTATCATCTTCGAGAAACCGAAAAGCACACAGCTTTACCTCTTAAATATAAAATGTTTTCTTCAAAACTGAAATAAGTACGAAGCGAACAACATACAGAAGCCCAATGTAAACGAAGTGAAGATGGTGGGAGTATAAGAACAGGCCAGAAATCACGAAAGACTGCAGCAACAGCAATAGCCTGGAAAACCATGACAAAATCCATTAATACATGTCAACAAAATTTTTATCGAAGAAGAAAAGATTGCTTTAATTCTTTTCTTTTCTTTTCTTTTCTTTTGAGCATTCTAGCTGCTCCAGAAAATCAATCTAGCCAAACATGATATTTCATATCCTTTATGGGATCCATATTAAGAAATCATAGGCTACGAAGATAAACTTTGTGATGTTTAACTCTAAACAGGAAGGCATATAAATTGTAGAAAACAAAATCAAAAAATGCATACCTACATGTTGTTTTAATCACACAGCAGAATGCCAGAATCAGTAAGCTTAAAGAACTGGGACATTATACAGATTTAATAGACATTATAGGAAACAAAAAAAAAAAAAAAAAAATAGTAACTTAAACTGATTAATTTTCTTAATTCTCAGTCAATAATATCAGAAAACAAAGATTAATTATGGGGACTGTAAGTCTCTAGCTGGAGCACCACCAGAAACCATCATAAAGTTAGCAATTTAGCACAGTAGCCACCTTGGATAAAGCTATTACCAAGATGATTACTATAATGCAGCTTTCCACAACAAGAAATATAAACAGAAAATAAGAAAAAAAAGAAATTAAGTAAAGTATATTTTGCCTGTAGAGTCTTTCCTAGTGCCATTTCATCTGCTAGGAGAGCACGGGCACCATGATGCAACACAAACCTGAGAGGAAGACCAGAACAATGAGAGACAACATAATCTACAAATAAACCAACATATAAGACAATTTTTCCATTATCAAAGAGAAATAATACACAAAACTCCATTGAAATTGGTAGTACGCAGAAAATCCCAAAAAACAATACACACCTAACACCATTTCTCTGAAAAGGAAGAAGCTTGGACTCGATACAATTAGGTAGCCCGTCATACCGGTCTTTCAAGGGAAAAGAAGCATCGGAAGGAAAATTAAAGAGAAAAAAATGTTAAAAGATACATACATAAACATGAAAACAGACATAAAAAAAAAGCAGCCCCAAAAAATATGTTTTCCACTAAGTATGTTATTTGCGTGATTTAAAGATTTTCTTGCACAACCTCTGAATCATCATTTACTCAAACCACTACTATTTAATCAACTGCCATGTATTAGCAATAACGCTTCAGAAAGGAAAATTGTTTCTTAAAGCAAAATATTGGTAAAAGCTTTGAAAATATGACCAAAGCCTAATGTATATCACAAACTTCATACATAAACTTATTGCTAATTGATTTTTCAAATCTCAATAGCATTTACCCCGGAGATCAGGAACAGTAGAAGCAGCAGTCATTGCATGTTGAACCAAGGGATCTAAGTTTTCTACCTTGAAACAATATAACATGTGATGCACATGATCAAAAAGACAATCAAAGCAAGCCACAGACCAAAAAACAAGAAAACATGGACGGCATTCCAGGTTAAGTAGGAACTTCCCTTTCAAAAGAAATTTGGTTACTGAAAAAAAAAAAAAAAAAAAAAATCCCTGCCACAGAAATTTCCCCCCTTTTTGTACAACCCTTTCTCTCTTCTTTCATTCTTTAATTACTTTCCCCTTTCGGGATGTGTGCATTTGTTTCAGTGTTCCTCCGACCTTGCATAAAAACTATTAAAGAGTACAAGGAATTTTAATATTAGTTTTTAATATCATCGGCATGCTCCAGATGCTAAAACTCATCCAAAAAACCTGGATTATTAAATATGATATTTCTTGTAGTGTAAGTTTTTGTTTTTAATGGATTATTAATTGAATAATATTCATATGGAGTAGCACTATCATAAATATTTACTCTTTTATTATTAGTATATTTTAAGGTGTTTAATGCATAAGCTTTTGTTGGGTTATGTTTAAAAATGAATAAAAATTAAGGAAAAGTACAAAAAGAATACATGTGATTTGTCGAGTTTGTGAACACAGATTTGTATTTTAAAAGTTGGCAAACTCAAGTCCCTGGCTACACTGTTTGACAAATAGAAACATGCTTTCAACACACTCTTTAAAAACTATTACATCCTTTACATTTTGTATTGCCATAAAATATTCAGATTTCAATAGAAAATTCTCAAATAAGATGGGAAAATATCAAGAGGATAAATAAATAAAGCATTGAGTTTTGTATTGGGATCAAGTAAAAAAAAAACTTGTCTTCACAGTGCTAAACCGATTTCTATGTTAAACTCAATATTTTTTACAAACTAGGATTTGAATAGTTTACCCACGTTATTGAAAAATCTTATAAGAAAGCTCAGAAAACCACCTCCAATCATGTTAAGCGGAGGCAGCGTGGTGGCGTTAGGACAATGCCATTTATTTAAATTTGATTTTCAAGCTCAATTTGATTGCACAAGTATTTATTAAAGTAGATGGGACCCAACACAAGTGTTAGACTTTTTACTATCAAAGGAAGACGAAAGCTGGGCTTGTGTCTGCCTTTATATATATATATATATATATATATATATATATATATATATATATATATATATATATATATATATAATTTTAAAAAAGCTTCATCATCAGAATAAATAAAACTTAATTGGTTTTTTTTTTTTTTGTTTTGTTGCCAGGTATTTATTTATTTTGCTGTATGATTTTTTTGAACATGAAATGTTATAAACTGTTCATAAATTTAATAAAAACATTAACAACTGGCAAAGAGACCACTAACATCAGGAAATGCAAAATCAGGTAATTAATGAATGATACATTAAAATAGTTGAAAGTAAATACTTAATTAATTACCGTAAATTATATATTAAAAAAAGAAAAAAAAAAGAAAAAAAAGAAAAAGTAAACAAATAGCGGCAGGCTTCAATCATCATCCAGTCTGAATTTCACACATACACAGAGACGTGTCGCTAGGAAGTCTTCGAGTGAAGACAACAATATTAAATTAGAAACTATAGCACTGGTATTAACCAATCTTTAAATTGGGGGATGGATTTTTAAAATAAAAAAATTTTAAATAGATTTTATATTAACACGTGTAACCAATCTTCCTTTATTTCCAACAATTCTTTTGTTAATAATTTAATTTGAAATGTAAATACTATTGATTTGAGACAAAAATAATCATCCTTTTGAGAGATATAATTATATAATATATATTTGAAAATGTGGAGTTGGAATGAGAAGGAAGAGGGTTGTAAGGTATGTATGGCTGAAGAAGAGGGATGTAAAATGGTGATTTTGGGGATTTGGATACCAAAATCAAGGAAAGATACAATTTGCCATAATTAATGAGATTAATTAGTGTACATTGCATCAATTTTCCTCTTTTATTTGTATTTTCTTTTTCTTAAACTAATTAGAATCATTAGATTCAATCTATTATCAGACACAAATAAACTTTAATTTCAATAATTGTTAGTGTCGTTTTATAGGAATCAATTAACACCGTTGTTAATGGTTGAAGGGGCTGGATAAGATGTTAGTACGGACATTTGTATGCATATCCATATGTTGACTTGGACTTAACATTGTTCTATTTAACATTGGACTAAAAATAAAAAAATTGAATTAAATTTGCATTTTTTTTTCTTTTCTAAAGATCTAGTGGTAGGTCTTCCCAAACCCATAATCTTAAATTTTCTATCTCATTAATTCATCAAATAACAATTTTCATCCCCATTAGTATTACTAGGGCTGTCAAAATGGGTTGGCGTGTCGTGTTCGTGTCTTGTTGACATAGTTTGATAACACTTATAAGATTACACTCTTAATGTAAATTCAAACACGTTTACACTCTTAATGTAAATAATAACTCGTATTAAACTTAAAAATATTTGAATCTTATTTATTTATTTATTTATTCTGGCAACGTATAATGTGAGAAAAAAAAAAAGAAAAATTGAAAATTATTTTGAAGGGAGCCATAAAAATAGCATTGTGTTTAGGAAAAGAGTGGTCAAAAAACATTGAATCCTTAAAAATGAAAACAGATAATGAGTGGATGGATATACGCGTTTTTTATGAAGACTTCTTCTTCTTCATTGGCATCAACTCTCCTCATTTAGTCAATAAGTCTAAATTCAACAACAAACTAATTTTATTAAATTATTATAATGTTAATCGTTGAATTAAACAGCTTATAATCTAAATTTCATTTTTAAATTCAACTAAGATATATATTTCATGGTTTACTATTATTGTTATTATTATTATTATTATTATTTGGAAGATATTGGTAAAAAAAGATAATACTACCCTTTATCTAATAATTGGGATTACTTATTTTGTTAAAAGGAAATGTGGAGTTTACTCCTTCTATGGTCTAGGATCGAACTAGTTTAGGACCATTAGACTTACGTGATACGATAGAAAAATGGCCATCAGCTACTTTTCATGTTTTTTTATATAAAATTTATAGAAAGAGGGGATACTAAGTATTATTATGAGATAGTGTTATATCCAACAAAATTATAATTATACAGCAGAGATTTAAAAAAAAAGAAAAAAAAAAAGAAAACAGAGATCCAATGTCAAGTAGAGAGCAAAATGACCTTAAAGCTATTGAGATTTTATATTCATTACTTTTACTTTTATTTATTGGTTTTCCATATATTCTTGGTTTTTTTTTTTTTTTTTTTCTGAAATGATATAAATATATTTTAAGGTATTTATTTAGTATATTATTTGGGTAGACAAAGTGGTCTGTTTGTGAAATTTGGGCAGTGGAATCTTGAGTGGGTCCCATTCTGTTGGGATTGGACAGTTATAATAATAATTATATCCGTACACAACGCAGTCATCTTTGTTGAATAAAAACATATTTGGTCAGATGACTATCTTTGTTGAATAAAAACATATTTGGTCAGATGACAGTTAATGATTGGATATGACATGATGCATATAATACTCCCATTTTAAATGATCAAATCATTCAACTAGGTTTCCTATCCCACTTTCGTCCAGTTAAATTGTATGGTACAAATTTTACAAAAAGAGAGGAATAAATTAATTAATTAATAAATAGATAATTTGTGGGACCCTTAATGAGAGCAAAAGTGACATTTGTATTATCAAAGCATTAATGGAAAATTTCTTGAATGCACCGTGAGTAACTACTCCCGGTCCATTCATTGCTTACCACGTCAGCAAATATGCTAACGTGGCAAGCAATGAGTGGACCGGGAGTAGTTACTCCCGGTGCACAGGAGAACTTCTCGCATTAATGAGGTTTTCAAACTTAGAAAAAGAATAATTGTCTGAGCTTGAGATCTGATAGGACAACACTTTTTTTTTTTTCTTCTTCACTTCTCTGTTTTTTTGTTATATGATGTTTAATGTTGTTTGTTAAGATCAACGAACTATTAATTAAATATTAAAATAACTAATTTATCTTTAATTATTCTCTCATAAAACTCTATTTTCCATGCAAAATTTTTTTCCCTTAATTATCAAAGCTTAATGTAGTACTTTTTGTATTAAACAATGAATCTCTCTCATACTTTAAATAAAGGCAAATATAAAAAAATATGGTAAAAAATACATTGATAATGTAAAATGTCAAATAAAAAAGAACAAAGTTAAAAAACCTAAAATATCATATAATAAAAAACAGAGGGAATATTTGACAAATATCAAACTTATTCATGAAAATTTATATTGCTCTAAAAAATATATCTCTATGATAATTGTCCTATATTATAATTTAATATTATATATATTTTTAAGGAGTTTAATGTATTCTTTTGTCGGATTAAATTTTCATTTCTTATTGAAGATCTTATAATTCTAATCTCTTATTTTGGTTTATAATAAAACAAGAAAGATATAACTGTTATAAAATAAGAAAATAATATGAAATGTATGAGAACAAATTATAGGAAAATGATGGAGACAGAGTAATTAAATTCTGATTGCTTTAACTTCTATACATTCATACGAGGAAGAAGCCTACATTTTAGCTTATGGTATAGGACCTATTGGTTACCTAAAATGGATATATTGAGAGTTTAAATTAATTGAGCATATGGACACCTACAAACATATTTATTTTTATAGCACTCTCTAAATGTCCATAAAAGTATCATGCATCGTTTGAACCTTACTAATATATATTCAGGGCGATAAAAACCTAGTGAAAGGAAAAAAGTACGTAATAGAATATCCACTAATCATGCTTGAATAGCCAAGTATTATAACTTTATGAGTTGATTTTGTTGTAGAAGTTAATTAGGTGGGAAAATCTAATGAAAATGACGAAGATCATGTTAATTATAATTACACATGATTTTGTTGTAGCCGTTAATTAGCTGATTTTCTTTGTTACATGATATAATTAACATAATAAAGTAAGTGTGATAATTCCCTACAAAATCTAGACACGTCTTCTAAGGACCCACACATTTTATTCCCCTCTGTTATGACAATTGCGGCAGTCTTCCTTCCCCTACCAACTCCACATTTTCTCTATAATTTTAATAATGTTAGCTCAATGGACAGTTACCATCTAATCAAACCAGAAACTACAAAAACGCCTGCTGTTACTGCTCTGCTTGTTTACCACGCAGGTTACTGTTCATATAAACAGTAACCTTTTTTTTTTTTCCTACAAATTAAGCAGATATTTTCAAGATAAGAGGACTAATTCAGAAAAAATAGTGAGAGGTTCGGGATGGAGAGAAACAGAATTCCAAAGAGAGGTTAAAGATTTCATAATACTGCACCATTTTCCGAATCTACCAATTTCTCATACCATTCCTACATTTTTTCTGGTGGGGTTGAGTATTTGAAGCCATTAAACAAATTTACAGGACCTGAGGTAAAAGCAAGTCTTTTTACTTTATTTTTTTCTTCAAATCTGTTATTTCTTTTTATGTTGTTCTAAGTTAAAAGAGCTTTAGGCAGTTATGACCCAAAAAGAGATATTATCTCTATGTATATGGAGAAAGGACTCTCCTTTTGGGTAATGTTCTAAACCATTAGTAAGAGATGGGACATGGAATGTAACCATTTCTTACTATTGGTTGGAGGTCTAGGATTAGCTTCTACTTATTTTAGTGTATGTGTGTGTGCGCGTGCTATGTGCTACTATTTATTTTAGTGTGTGTGTGTGTGCGCGCTTCTATTTATTTTAGTGTATGTGTGTGTGCAATCGCGCTATGTGCATGAGAATAACCAACAAAACGAAAAAAATTATTACAGTCATCCTCCGGAAAATAAAGTAACTCTTCATCATCTTCTCCTTAGTCTTGAGTCTCTAAGTCTTTCTCTTCAGCATTTTAATTCGTTCCTGTGTTAAGAAGAACAACAATCAGCAGTATTCCGTTCTAAAACACGGAAACAAAATCGAGTCACAAAAATGTTGTGAGAAAGTTTGATTGGCTTCAGCTTATTCCACGCAAGTGCCCATGTCAAAGAGCCAAAAAATGAATTTCATACAATAACGATCTCATGGTTAAAAAAAAAATGGCCTTGTTTTAATTCTTGCACACATACAGGAACATCATGTAGAATCGTGCATCGTGTAAGATTGCAAATTTTAGGTTTATGTCCGTGAGATCATACATGCATTATACAACTACTGGAATTATTGCCCATAGCAACATGCAAAATGGCATTTCACTTTTCTTCAAATAAATCTGTTTCATTACTAATCGCTAAACCAATAAAAATAGAAATTGTTTCAAACACAAATCCAACTGTCGAATCCATATGCATATAAAACAAAAGATTTCAAAAAAAAAAAAGAGAATCCAATTTCAGTTCACACAATAATCATTTTCATCTTGATTTACAAGCCTCGTTTTAAATCGGCATGCATACATTTTTGGAAAATCCAAATCCATTTCATAAAATGAAAACAAAAACAAAAATAGTAAGCATCTTCAACATACATATACCCAGTTTCAGATCACAAAGTAGGCGCATAAACATATTACCATAGGCACACGAGAATAAGCATACCCATATGCATTGAGACAATAAGTCCATCACAAAAACAAACATAACCATGGCATTTCAATTTTTTTTTTTCTTTTTAATGTCAATTCATAACAACACACACGAGCATTTCATGGCACAAATTTCATTTTCACACACATACATTGGCATTCATCATATCATTACAAGTACAAATTTTAGAGACTTAGCTAGAATGGCATAGCTCCTTAAGAAATCAGCTTGGAATGGACTAAAACCACAAGTCTAAATCTGCAAAGAAGAAAAATCCCAAATCAGAATAAAAACTCCGAAAAAAGACCAAAACCGAGAGGTAGAGAAGGAAGTACCTGAGTATATTCCGATGTCGCTGTTGTTGATGGATTCCGGCAAGTCTAGGTGGACGGGTTCGTATATCTGTGGATATCTGCTTAAGAATAAAAAATACAATCAGTAAGCGAAAAAAAGAGTTAAAAAAAAAACTAGGAAACCGAGAGAGAGAAATCGAATAAAGCGAAAAAGAATCAAAAGAGAGAAAGGCAGTACCAACCGGGAGTCTCGATGGGTCTCATTTGACTGCATCTGGTTCGACCTCTCTGCATATATAGAAACGCAAATTACGGTGAGCCAAAAAAGAAGAGAAAACCTAGAAAAATAAGAGAAACAGAGAGAAAGAGAGAAAGACACCTCCGATCGGAGATGATTGGAACTGCCGAACACGAACCACCGTAGAACCAGTGGCATCGATAAATTGATTCGTGAAGATTGGAATTGAAATGTGAGGAAACCGAACTCAAATTTCGGTTATGGGAAAGAATCCGTATTGGTATGCGCTGAGGGAAAGGGATTAGCGAATTCAGGCGAAGAGAAGAGAAGATTGGGTGAGCTTAGGTGGTTGAGGTGTGGCCGGTCATGGTCATCGTTGATAAAGAGAGAGAGCAAGAGAGAATAGAGCAGGAGCCGGGAGGCGGCTGATAAAAAAAGAGATGGAGCTAGAGTTTGAATTAGGATGTTTGTTTTAGGGTTAATGAGTCCGGGTTGGGTTAGATATTCCGGATCGAAACAGGAGTAATGGACCAGTTGACACATCAAAGCCTAAATCACAATTAGCCCCATTTCTTTGTTGTTTCTCCGTATCATCTAGATTTGAATAAAAGCATGGAATTTATAGAAAATAATTACTCCTTGTGATTTAAATATAAAAATATTAAATGTTTTATTTTCTTTTTTTTTTTATAAAAATTTAGAAATTTTTTTTACCAATAAAAAATTATTTTTTTAAAAAAGTTGTCTTAAATAAAATAAGAAAATCAAGACATAGTAGTGAAAATTTTAAAAAATATTTCATTTATAAAAAATTGTGTTGTAGTTTGGACGGTCCGATCCGGTTTTCATAACATTTTCAGGTAAACAGATGTAGCAAATGTCCTCAACAGTGCCACACGGGTTTTCAACCACTACAAACCTATCCTTTTGCAACCCAATATGGTTGGTTGGGACTTGGGAAGGGGACCCCACACAAGAATGATTCATGTCGCCAAGGACATTCTATTCTTAGTCACATGCCAATTTCTTATTATTTCTGCTTCAATTAGAATCTAAATATTTGTTTACTTGAAAGGGAAGGATAACTATTATAAAATTAAAGAGAAATGGGAAATGGTTGAATTCAAGATTCCTATTTAATTACCCCCCAATTCAAGGACCAAAATAGTTATTTTACTTCAATCAACCAATGAAAAGTAACGTGCAAAAAATTTAAAAGTTTATTGAACATTTTTATTATAGTTTACCTATCAGAACCACCAATCTAATTAAAAACTTCCTCATATTTCAGGTGAATGGCAAAGATTTACACAATAGAATCATAATTAATTTATAATTGTTTCTCTTTTTTTTTTTTCTTTTTTAATTATATAAGTACCAATAATTTTTAATATATTATACACATGCAACTGATTACTTCCAAAATTTCTATTAAACGATTGTACAAAAGATTTAAAATGATAAAAATAACTAGATTTGTCATTACTTTTTAAAGATTTAGAGTTAATTAAAATAAATGCGTGAAAATCAAAATTCATAATAAACAATATTCTAACACTCTCACCTTTTGGTATGGCTTTTTTTTAAAAAATATATATATAGTGGAAATTGATGACAGTTGAGGGACCAAATTGAGAACCAATTATATATTAACTTCCCAATTGAGTGCGTACTTCTTATATACTTCTATTTTCAACCAATTTTGGAAATGAATTAAGGTCATCTAATGAAATGGAATGCACAAATAACTCAAATTCAGATTAAGTGTTTTATTGCTTATATATATCAGTGGTCAAACATGATGGTTTTTAACTGGGACAATAATTATTACCTTATACTTCATTTTCATTGGTAAAAATAAAATTGATAAAATAGAATACGTTACCTATGAAAAGATTTTTTTTTTTTTTTTTGTGTACTTTTTTCTTTCTTTCTTTTTTTATTTTTTTTATTTTTTTGGCTTGGAATTCCATTTAGAAGATATTTTAAAATAAATTGTTGAGATTATTAACTTTTTTTTTTTTTTTTTTGTAGCATGTTGAGATTATTAACTAGGTTGGTTAGTAAGGTCGTTTTCTGATTGGCCCATGCATTCGAAAATTCTAATTTGATTGACCCTTCTTGTAGTTTTGTATATGTACTAAATTTGTATTAATATGGACTGATTTAGGATTAACTGAAATTTACTAATAGAAATAGAATATAAAAATTCATTAGAATAACAATAATATCACATTAAGTTTGAATATATAACTTAAAATAACAAAAATTGAATTCAATTTGCTTTTTTTTTTTTTTTTTTTTTTTTTTTTTTTTTTTTTTTTGTTTTCTAAAGATCTAGTGTTAGGTCCCACTACACCCTCCTTTCAAACCCATAATCTTGAATTTTCTACCTCATTAATTCATCAAAGAACAATTTTCACCCCATTACTATTCTTTTCACCATATTATTTTACCAATTAGTTTATTTCCGTTTTAAAATAATATATTATTTGTTAATTATTTATTAATACTTGGGTTAGATGGATTAATATTTTATTTTATATCTGCCCTCAAATTCACTGATAAAGGTTGTTGTTTTTATTTTATTTTTTCCCTATATCTCAATGAATTCTGTAGCAATTAATAACAAATCATATAGCACTCAACCACAGCATGAAAATTTAGAAAGATTAGTTTTGTTTCTACTCGTAGTTATATGTTGCGTATTAGTACAAATTAGGATACATCTCAATTTCTACCCAAATTAAACCACAATACATTAAAAACCTTAGAATAGTAGGATGCAAAAATTTTAGAATAGCAGGAGAAGAGAAGTTGTATAAAATACAATATATCACGTCATTTGTATGCCAAACCTAGGGGTGAGCATGGACCGGTTCGGTTCAAAACCGAACCGAACCGAAAAACCGATCCAAAAAACACTATATTTTATAAACCAAACCCATCCAAACTAAATTTTGGTTCAGTTCAGTCCAAACCGAACTATTTCGGTTCGGTTCGGTTTGGACTAGCTTCAACCAAAAACATCAACTTTAAAAAAAAAAAATCAAATAAAAAATTTTATATAAGTAGTTTGTTTAAAAAAAAAAGAAATACAAAAAAATTAACTTAAAAAAACAATAATACTAAATAATACTATTACATCACAATAAAATACTAAAATTCTCTCATTCTTTTTTTCAACTCTCAAGTTTTAGCAACTATAAATTAGTATAAAAAAATCACAATATAAAACTATAAAACAATATAATGTCTAAAATTCTCTACAATTAGTATATATTAATTTTATAATTAATTTTAATATTTTACCAATTTTTCAGTTTTTCGGTTTTGAACTGAACCAAACCGAACCGAACCGAAATCCAAACTTATTCATAACTTAAAACCAAACCGAACCAAACTATGAAATGGATCGGTTTGGTTCGGTTTGGATTTTTGGTTTTTGGACATTGGTTTGGTTTTGCTCACCCCTAGCCAAACCAATTACATTAGAACAAATCACATAACTAAATAGAAAAATGACACGGGTTACTTAATTAGTTAATAATTTAAGACTTCATTATTTAAATGTATTACGTGGCATGAATCTCAGTGAAAGAAATCAAAACCGAGTCCATTATTGTCATTCTCTCAAATTTATTGGTTCCACTCCCCCGCTACTCTTAACTTACAAACTTACGTCTAAAATAAAAGGAAATACGAAAATAAAAATAAAAATGGAAAACATTAATATGGACTACCCATTAACTTGACTCAATTTACCCAATCCATATTCAAAAAATTAAATATGGTGTAAACAATAATAATTCAAATATGTATAACTGGAATAGAATTAGAGTATAAATTAAATTAGTTCAACTTACTTTATATAAGTGCCACAATGAAGTTGTCAAAACTGAATCTGTTAGAATTAAAACATGATGGTATTAAATTTGGGCTAATATACTATAAAACAAAAACAACAATAAACTAGTATAAATAAAAATGAAACAAAGTGGATGATAAAAAAAAATAAATAAATAAAATTTGATGAGTAAAAGTTAGTACAATAGGAAATAAAGGGTGTGTTTTATAGAAAAGATTAGGAACAACAAGGATGAAAAACATGCAAACCATTGTATGAATTTACCAAAATGTAGTCCATATATATACTTTGATATGTAAGTTAAAGAAAATAAATCAACACATCCACAAATTCATTAAACACCTTAAATGTGTAAACATTTATTAATACCAATAATCTATATGAATTACGCACTCAGGAAATTCAAGGCCAGGACAATAAATTCTCTATGAATCTAAACGGGCTCGAAAAACGTCGTTGCATATGCAAAAGGAAAACCATCATTCTTTTGGCAGGTAAAAACATGTGTGATCGAATAGAACTGCAAGGCATCTTTAACAGAAAATTGAAAATACCATCGGTGACTACTCAATAATCACTGCATACATAAAGCAAAGATCATGAGTTTGATCATGCAGTCTTTTCTTAACTTTCAGCAAAATTTTACCGTTTGAGATTCCACATATTGTATACATTTCAATCAAATAAAGCATGGATCAGTCATCTACTCAAACAATTTTAACCATAGTGCATGAGGTTGTTTCTTAAATTAAATGACATTGAAGATTACATTTATAAATCCGGTCAATTTAATCGGTAAATGCGGAACACTCTGTATTACTGAATTGAGACTCCACAACAGGCATTAAATTCCTCATATCATAATAGAAGAAGACAGAATGAAGGAAACAGAAAAGACAAAAGTCACTTTGAATACCTAAACAGCAGTACCCAAATAGTCGAGGATCCCAACAATCTTGGCTTCAGCAGAATCAGTATATATCTAGGAATTCGATAGAGAGTTAATAACAAACTGCATATATTGGAAAGGCAAAATGATCTTCATATTTCAGAACAACTTGACAAAGCTATCACAAATTCAAATCACGCTAAAAACTTTTCTAACATGGCAGTTCTATATGATAAAAGTTCTCAATATGACTTAAAAATAAAAGTTTGAGGGCTAATGTTGATTAGATTCATACATCAATCAAAAGCTTAATAATGCATTTTACCAGATTATCATGCCCTACTGATTCTACATTCGTACCTTGTTAATAAGATTCTTCTCAGAAAATTTTAGTGATTCAACATCCTTAGGTGATGAGCATGCCTTAATTTTACTTTTTAGCATTTCCAACCACACAAAAGATCAATAATAGCTATATCATTATTCTGTATAACTTTCAAAATACTGAATTGAATAAAGGGAGCAAATCCAACAAACATAACCATCAATTATATAAGTTACCTCGCGGAATAAAGCATCAACTTTTTTCATATCCTTTTCAGCCAGATCTAGGAAAACCTGAGACCCATTTGGCATGAAGCTCAGAAATGGATCAAAAAACAAAAGAGAAAACCAACAAAAAAGAAAACAAACAGGAAATGGATAAAAGATATATACATTTACTTGCTGTCGACCCTTCACAGGACGCTCAGAAAGAACATCCTTTTTAAGTCTTCTAATCATCACTGCTGCCTTCATCAAGTTGTGCAACTCCTCATGGTTTACTTGCACCTTGGTAAACTCCAAAAACACCCTAATGAAATAATATTGGAAACGGAAGTTGCTGACTTGCTTAATATTTATTGATAGAGCAGATTGCTTTTAACAGTAAAAGAAGTTAACTTACCCCCCCTGCAATATCGGTTGCCATATTCATGAATATTCTTGTAAACATCAGGATACAACGCTTCCAGATATAGTTTACCTATCAGAACTACCAATCCGATTGAAAACCTCCTCATATTTCATGTGAATGGCAAAGATCTACACAATAGAATCATAATTAATTTATAATTGTTTCTCTTTTTCTTTTTTAACTACGGACATGCCAGTAATTTTTAACATATTCTACACATGTAACTGAATGCTCCTAAGATTTCTATTAAATGATTGCGCAAAAAGTTTAAAATGATGAAAATAACTAGATTTGTCATTACTTTTTGAAGATTTAGAGTTAATTAAAATAAATGCTTCAAAATAAAAATTGAATCTGCTGGAATTGAGTGCAATTAATTGAGAATTGAAAACTTACAGAAAATTATCACCAAAAGAGCACTAATCACAATCTATCTAAAACAGAACAAAAGACAAGTTAAAGTTGAAGTAAAGTTGTAGACTTATAAACTAAAAAGACCAAGAGAATTTTTATTTTCGAGTACTTGTGTTGATTTGTGCGGGCCTTCTTTTTTTTTTTGTTTTTATGGTGTTAATTAATAAGGCCAAAGAACAAACAATGAGAAAAAAGCAAGAGACCAAAATGGATTTATTCAAAAGAATGAACCAGTACACATGGATGATTAAAAAAAAAAATGATAATTAAGATAATATGGATGATATTTATAAATAAAAATGAATACTGTGCGCGTGAGTAATCAAATCAAATAAAAAATTCCAAAAATTATTACATCATCCTTTTAAATAATAATAATAATAATAATAATAATAATAATAATAAGCTTACACAAGCCTTGCTCTTCTCTCCATCGATAATTCCTGGGAAAGAAATAAACGGAAAGAAGTGGTATTAATTGAAACAGCGAAGATGGGAGTAGTTACAGCCGGCACTAATAAAATCGATCAAGCAGCACATAGATGTCGGATCCGGCAAGTTTCAGATCGTGACATACAGAAGAAGACCACGGATGCGAATTCCGCCTATTAGAAGCGGCAGCGCTAAGGCGGAAGGAGACATGGCGACTCCGGCAGCATCTGGATTGCAGAAGACGACAGCAATGAAATCGCATTAGAGAGAGCCACAGCCGAAAGCCACACTAACGACAAATGAAACCCAGAAATGGAATTAAATCAGAAAGCATAAAAGCAAAGATTAGAAACCTCAGAACTCACAGGCGAGATCGACGGCGACAAAACAAGAGAGCAGTGAAGGCATGAAAAGTCGATGGAAAACCATAACAGAGAGAGGCGATGACGTGTGTGAACGCCGGTGAAACGAAAGAGGAGGATGACGACTGCAGGTGGTATTGGTCATAGCCAGAAAAGGAAGAGGTGGAATCGGTCGGAAATGATGCTATGGTCGGTTGAGTTGAAATGGTAAACAAATGGAGAGAGACGGCAAAGGGATGAGAGGAGAGAGGATAAGGATCAAATGATGGAAAATAACTAGTATGTGCCTGATAAAAGGTTGGTTCTTTGGGTCAAATCCGGGTTGTGGGTCAGTCAATGGGCTGAGTTTAATAATCTGATCCAAAAGGAGCTAATTAAATAGATTATCAAGGAATTAAATATAAAAAAAAAAAAATCTTTTTTTCATGTTTATGGAATAAACATGGAAAATAATATAATAAAATATAATTGAAAAGTTTTTTTATTAAATATTAAATAGGGAGAGAATTGAAAAGTTCACCCTTTAAGCATTTTAATTTAATTAAGTGGTGAATTGAAAATTTCATCTGTATGTTTTTGGTAATAGATAATTTTTATATCTATTTCATACGTATAAAAAATTTAAAATTCAAATAAATAAATCACTTGACTAAATACATCAAATATAACGACTAAATACCTTTATGGCTCCTCATCAGTTTGTCCTTTTAGTCCCTATCCTATTGATATTGACCTTTTACCCTCTGTGGTATGCGAAAAAGATTGCAAAATAGCTACTAAAAAACGTATTCCGTCAGATTCTGTATATAAAATTGTTAACGAAATCTAATGGGATATGCTTTTCAGGGAGCTATTTTGGAACTTTTTGCATACCACAGGAGGTAAAAGGGCAATATTAATAGGACATGGATCAAAAAGACAAACCGATGATAGCACAGGAGCCAAAAAAATCTTTATGCCTCAAATATAATAATATACAACATTCTAATATCAATATTGGACAAGGTAAGATGATTATTATCTTCCTTACACGTAAACGACAAACGAACTTTAAAAACCTCTAGTTGTTAATGGTGTCCAATTACACCGAAAATCTATTGGCGGTGACTCTACTTAAAAATATAAATTTTAAATATTTAAATTCATTCATTTCATTAAAACATGTATTTTCTTCATGTATTGGAATCTAAATATTTACTTACTTCAAAGGGAAGAAAAACTATTATAGAAATTAAAGAGAAATGGAAAATGGTTGAATTCAAGATTCCTATTTAATTACACCCCAATTCAAGGACCACAATAGTTCTTCTACTTTAATCAACAAATGAAAAAGTAATGTGCAAAAATTTTCGAGTATGTGTATTGATTTGTGAGGGTCTTCTCTGTCTCTCAAACTTCTATTTACACCTAGTGAGATAAATTGCTTAAAAAAAAGGGTAAAAAAGAGATGGTGAACTATTCAACTTAGCCAACCTCTCAACTCCTGGACTTTGTCAAATTTCAAGCTATTAAAAGTACTATATCAAACATATCCTCGAATCAAAGGAGCAGCGTTGAAACGTATTAAATTGTACAAATTAATAATAATAAGGAAAAAGATACAATGGAAGTCAAAGAAAATAAATTAATACATCCACAAATTCATTAAACACCTTAAATATGTAAAAATTAATTAATACCAATAATCTATATGAATTACGCACTCTGGAAATTCAAAGCCAAGTGAATGAATGAATTCTCTGGGAATCTAAACAGTGCTGGAAAAACGTCGTTGCATATGAAAAAGGGCACGTAAGCCGAAGACTATCCCGATGGTCAAGCGGCTGAACTCGCTGTCCAGCTTCCCTGATGGGCCTTGGCTCACATTCCCCAATATTGGGCCTCAGTGTGGCAACATGTTGGCAACAAAGAGTACAAAACATTATACCAAGAATTTCATGTTGAAATCAACTCGTGTGAATTACAAACTTAAAAAAAAATTGGAGCAATTAAATTCTGAATTGAATAAAGGGAGCAAATCCAACAAACATAACCATCAATTAGATAAGTTACCTCGCGGAATAAAAGCACTGACTTTTTTCATATCCTTTTCAGCCAGATCTAGGAAAACCTGAGAACCATTTGGCATGAAGCTCGGAAATGGATAAAAAAACATAAGAGAAAAGCAACAAAAAAGAAAACAAACAGGAAATGGATAAAAGATATATTTACTTGCTGTTGACACTTCACAGGAAGCTCAGAAAGAACATCCTTTTTAAGTCTTCGAATCATCACTGTTGCCTTCATCAAGTTGTACAACTCCTCATGGTTACTTGCACCTTGGTAAACTCCAAAAACACCCTAATGAAATAATATTGGAAACGAAAGTTGCCGACTTGCTTAACATTTATTGATAGAGCAGATTGCTTTTAACAGTAAAAGAAGTTAACTTACCCCCCTGCAATATCGGTTGCCATATTCATGAACATTCTTGTAAACATCAGGATACAACGCTTCCAACTATACATGTAAACAGTTTAAAAAAAATCAATCAAATTATAAAAAGAAAAAGAAAAAAAAGAAAGAATAAGTTCCAAACTTCAAATGTCAACATGTCATGCTGAATTTTAGTAACTACCTGTTTGAATAGCTCTATTGGTCTGGATAAAGCAGGAGTTCCACTAAGCAATATTGCATATTGAGCGTTCTGAAAATTTGAACAACTACCTGTTTCAGTTGATACTATTATATATATTTTAATTAGTTGGTAATATTATTCTAAGGTTTAGACTTTAAATAAAAATAGGTGTAAATTTTATTTGCTTTATCAAAGTATTAGTAAAATTAAACTAACTATAAACTGTAAAATTTAAATTTTAAGAGAATAAGATTGTACAGTTGTATTCACGGAAAGATTTTCTGTAATATGAAAGAACAGTATTTACTTATGACTCTTATATACTTACGTAGCTTTTTTTTTTTTTTTTTAATCAAAATAATTGTTTGTAAAATATGGTATATGGTTAGAATAAAAAATGGGCATATAAAATCATAATTAAAGAATAAATATTAGAGGCTGGTTTTGTACGTGGGGAAATTGGGATGAGAAAGTGATAAATAAAATTAATTAAATTACGAGATGATAATGAAAATCAAACAAATGTTACTTCCAGGAAACAGCATAAATCCTTGCCCCCTAAGTCTTTCTCATTAGGAATAGTCAGCAGTATGCTGTTTACTTTGATTGGAGGCTAGGTATTATTAATAACTATATACATGTATTTTTCAAAATAAATACAAACTAATAATTGATAATTACAATTATAGTATATGCTTCCAACACCAATTATCTATAATTGGAAGGGATTTCAAATCAAACCCTGAAAAATTAAATTTAAAACTCAATTCCCACTAATTATAGAACAGAAAAATCTATTCCCTAACAAGAGTACTCAAATAAAATTCTCAAATTTTTAAAGGGAGATTCGTGTTTATTTAGTTGTTTTTGTGTTTTGAATAGGAACTAATAAATTGTTTAGTCTATGTGCAATGCTGAGACTCTAAAAGATGAAGGCAATATGAAACAAAATCAAAGATTTGGCCTTTGCTTAATTTGGAGTAGACCTATTCATGGATCGGGCTGGACTGGATTCGGACCAGCCCTAACAGATTTTTACCTAAAAATGTTTGGTCCAAGCCCAGTCCAGTCCGTCTAAAATTTTTTCTAGCTCAAGCTGTACTCGGGCTGTACTCGGGCTTACACAATAATGAAAATAAAACATAGCATTCAAAAACTACATAATTCCGCAACATAGAAAAAAAAAAACATACATAGTCAAACATGTGTGGAACTACAAATATTTGTATGTGCATGATTAATTTATTACTTCTGCAGCTTCTGATTTTGTGTAAGAGTATGATTCTTTTTGCATTTTGATCATTCTTACTGTTTTCTATAAGCTTTATATATATATATATCACTACAAAAAAAAAGGTCTATAACAACGCAAAAAATTATCATTTGGCGACGCTTTTCGGTGTCGTTAGGCTTTTACCAACGCTTTTCAAAGCGTCATAACAAGTGTCGTTAAATAGCGTGTCGTTAATTTTAACAACGCAAAAACATTGTGTAGGTAAACTCAATTGCGACGCCATTTCATATAAAAAGCGCCGTCATGCCGCGATACTTAAATTTTAGTGTCCTAAATTTTATCATATTCTTTAATAATAAATTGAAAGATTTTCACAATGTTTTATTAAAGCGTCCTCGAAATTGTCAATGCATGCTTTTCTTATGTCGGCATTTCCCTTCGGAAAATATTAATAGCGTCGTCAATTCCTATACTTTCATTAAGAAGCATCTCTAGAATCATGACACCTGATTATATAAACATCTATATTTGACTACATTACAAATTCATTTTGTTCTAAATAGGACGACAGTTTTTACTAAAAAGTGTCCTTAAAATGCGACGCAGAAATATTATTACGTCGTCAATATAACGACATTTTTACACGTAAACATCATAAATATTGCGACATTTAAATTTACGACAAATAATTATATATGTCTATATTTAGCAACATCAAGATACATCATGTCACAATGCAAATGACATTTTTCACTCAAAAATTACTTCTCATATTCAACGAATCAGTCAATTTCCACATGAAAGTAACTACATTAAATGAATACAAAAACCCAAATATTAAGCTTGCTATGATGGAATCTTAAACCACTTGAAAACAAGAAATGTGAAATCCTTGAAGCCTATAATTATAATCTTTTGGGTTGCAACAACCCATTTGCTATAATTTGTGTCATTATGACGAATCAAAGAAAAATAATAACTAGATAATCTTTCTATATTCTAAGCTTTGTGTGCCTCTCTAACCTTACAACCTAATTTCCTCAACCGTTTCTTTCTATCGTAAGCCACCTTCATTATTTCTCTTCCTCTTAAGTTCCTGCAACCAAACACAAAAAATTAGTCATAACAGATTCTTAATTTGGCATGAACATTACATCTTTCCATCTATAGCATAAAAAACCAATATAGTATCAATAGAATTTTAAGCAAGCTACTATGATTTGAAAATAGCACAGTGACAAAATATATGTACATAAAGTTTAAGACATTAAATTTTTAAAATCTTAATGTTTTAACAATTCTTACTACAAAAACATGTCTAAACTTCATCTCAATGCTTCCAAGCTCCTTGCATCTCAATGCTCTTGTGCTTCAAAAATTCATGTGCCTGAACGGGTAGATAACAAATATTAGCAAATAATTAGACATTGTTTTACAAAAGAAAAGAGCATAAACTAAGAATATTAGCAAATATGTGTTGAGCTTTCTCATATAACTGATTCACTCTTAAGGAGGGAAGTAGACAGTTGTACCTATCTTATAGGTAACTCAAATTACTTACATTATCTTCGAGAAAGGAATTAAAGCACAGCATCAGGAAATAGCACAAGCATTTATGACAAAAGTTCCATATATATTAAGAAAATAACTCAACCCAAAGAATAAAAATAAAGAAAAGAAAAAATGCTCACAACATAGTGAAGGTAATCAAATAACAAAACACATGTCACTAAAGGACTTACGAAATGATTCTACAAGTGCATTGCAGCAAGATGTAACTCGCATAGGAAATACTGAAAAAAAGCAAGGAAATTAACTTTAAATTATAATTTTGCACTACAGTTAGATTGCAATTGTTGTGACTAAAAAAGTGAACTACATTGACACAATCAGCAATTACATGTGCATCTTCTATTGATGAAAACTTCGTTTTTCCTGAATCATAAAGTAAATCAATTCACAATTTAAGCTGTCACTAAAAGAATCACAATCTCAGTAGCAAATTTCATCTCCATCTTCATCCAATTGAAAAACCCTAAAGGAAATTAGCAAAAATTGATGAAAAGAATGAGCTACGACTTCGGAGGGAGGCCCCTCATCACGATTACCACGTCCACCAAAACAGAGATTTCAAAAATAGAGATTTCAACCTAAATTACACAAACTGCTTTTCAAGGGATCAAAGGAAGGAGTCTTAGGACTTATCTGTGGAGGCTGAATATGTCTAAAAATCTCAGGAATCTCATGAGTTAGAGACGCCAGGATTGAGGCGGCGGTAATCGAGTGTGAATGACGAGAGGCGATGCTAAAAGGGCAGCATCGATGGGATACGGAGTCGCTCGAGTTTGAGACGGTGGAAAGGGTGAAGAGAGAGAGCTCAGGCAACTGGAGTTCACTGCCAGACAAGGAGAAGATTTCCGAGAAAAGAAGCGTCAGGCGAGAACGAGACAGAGAGAGGGAGATCGACGTTGAAACCAGTGAAAGGGAAAGATAGGTTGAAAGAGAGGGACAGAGGCGGCTCTAAGGAGAAAGTAAGATTAGGGCAGAGCAAGAACCCCTTTTTCAACCAATTGAAACGCAACATATCAGCTGCGTTTTGTTTTTCCTTCTTCTTCTTCTTCTTTTTGTTTTTTGTTTTTTTTTTCCCATTTTGTAGAAACTTGAAATATTTGTTTTAAAGAATTCCAGAGTTAGAAAAAAAAAAAAATCCATCCCTTCTAAATATTGAATTAATAGATTTCTGAAATTAAATTTTAGCCTTTATTCTCATATACAAATCAATTATTATTATTATATATATCTCTATTAATATTGGAGTGCGTAATTGTTGTGCTATAACTTCCAAAATAGAATTTAATCGAATACAATAAATGTCAACATAAAGAATAAAGTCTAGTTAATTAAAAATATTAAAACAATTTTTGCCGAAATAAAATTTAAATTGTCTTTAACTAAAAATATATACCGATGTTTTTTTTTAAAAGTGTAATTAAGTTTTTTTTACAAATGCCAACAAAAAAGTGAAAGCATCATTAAGTGATAATGAGAGTCGACACAGACAAAAAAAAGGTCGTTGAATTTATAATTATAGAGATAAAATTAAAGAGTGTCTTAAAGTGAAAAAATGTCGAGACACTTTTTATTGACGCAAAATCTGAATTGCCTTTAACTTAGAATAAACTGGTGATGCTCTTTCCAAAAGCGTTGTAAAATTATTAAAATTACTAACAAAAAATAAAAAAAGTCATTAAGTGATAATAAAATGCGACATAACTAAAATGTGTTAGTAAATTGCCGATACCAAAAATGTCATCAAATTTTTAAAAATACCAACAAAAGTAAAAAAATGTCATTAAGTGATAATGAAACATGACACAATTAAAAATGTGTTGGTAAATTTATAAATATGACAACACATTTTATTTGCGTCGCAAAAAATGTGTCGTTATAGACCCATTTTCTTGCCAACAAGAAATCAGAAGTGTCATTAAATATTGTTATAGATCGACACAAGTAAAAAATGTCTTCAAATAAAACAGTGTCGAGACACATTCTATTAACGCAAAATCAAACTGTCTTTGACTTAAAACGAAATATCGATGCTCATTTCAAAGCGTAGTTAAGATTTTAAAAATTGCCAACAAAAAATTAGAAGTGTCATTAAGTATTGTTATAGGTTGATACAAGTACAAAAGTGTCCTCAAATTAAATGGTATCGAGACACTTTCTATTGACGTAAAATCAAACTGTCTTTGACTTAAAACGAAGTGACGATGCTTTTTTAAAAGTGTGGTTAAAATTTTAAAAATTACCAACAAAAAATTAGAAGTGTCATTGAGTATTGTTATATGTTGACACAATTAAAAAGTGTATTTAAATTAAATAGTATCGAGACACTTTCTATTTACAACTGTCGCTATATATAAAAAATACCAATTATTTTATCAAAAGCGTTGCTAAAATTTTCAATAATTGTGACAAATATTTAACTGTGTCGTTAAATGATTTTAAAGCCGACATAACATAAAAAAGTGTGGCTATATTAAAAAGATAGAGACACATATTTTTTGTGTCGCTAAAAAAGTGTCGTTATTTTTCAATAATTGTGACAAATATTTAACTGTGTCGTTAAATGATTATAAAGACGACATAACATAAAAAAGTGTGGCTATATTCAAAAAAATAGAGACGCATATTTTTTGTGTCAGTAAAAAAGTGTCGTTATAATATCTTTTTTTTGTAGTGTATATATATATATGATATGAAGATTTATTACTTCAGTAACTATTAATTTATTACTTCTGCAGCTTCTGATTTTGTGTAAGAGTATGATTCTTTTTGCATTTTGATCATTCTTACTGTTTTCTATAAGCTTTACATAATCAACTTAAATAATTACATGTTATTTTTAATTGGAATCTCCACAGTTGTGGAAGCTAAACCAATATATTTGATTAATATCGTTTTCTACTTCGTCCTAAATTGATAGACTACTTTTAGTGTTTATATAAATTAAAAAAAAAATAGTTAAGGTAGTTAAAAGATAATTTTTATACGTGACATTTCTATTTTACCCTTATTTAACAAACCAATTAAAATAGATGAGAATTAATTGGTAACAATTTTGTATTTGAATTGAAAAAGTATTTATAATTTCAAATTAATATGGTGTAACTTTTTGACATCTATACACAATAAATAAGGGTAAAACTCAATTCCCTAACAAAACTACTCAAATAAAATTCTCAACTTTTTAAAGGGAGATACGTGTTTATTTAGTTGCTTTTGTTTTTGTTTTTGTGTTTTGAATGGGAACAGATAAATTGTTTAGCCTATATACAATTAGGGATGTAAATGGGGCGGGGCGGGGCAAGGACTGGCAATCCCATCCCCGTTTCCCGACTAGGCGGGGATCCTCATCCCCGTTCCCGTTTAGTAAACGGGGACGATCTTCATCCCCATCCCCAGCCCCGTTGGGGAATAGGTTCTCCGCGAAGATCCTCGTCCCAATTAAGATTCTTTTTTTTTTTTGAAATTTTAAATAAAATTCAATTTGGTATAAAAATAAGTTAAAAAAATGCATTGAATAAAGCATATTACAATTTGGAGACCAATAAATAAATCACTTAATTTTTCTTGTAAGAAAGTGATATTTAATTAAAATATTACAACTACTAATATTATGATTTTAAAATAGAGTACATGAGTCCAGTATACAGAAATTAAATTAGAGATTTTTAAATTGATAAATTGTATCAAGTGCAAAGTATAAATTTTAAGTTTTGCACCTAGGCAGAAGTTCTGTAAATAAGCATACAATTGCATATATTCAGTATCAGCAGTAATAATTAAGCGCATATAATTAATTATTGGATACTTTAAAAGTGAATGAGGGATGTAAAACACCTTAGTTTTAGTTTTGTTATTATAAAATTTAATTATTTATATATATATAAATAAATAATAAAATAAATAAATAAACGGAGATTTAATGGAAATCTCCGCTGGGGACTAAACGGGGACGGGTCCGCGAGGCGGGGAGAGGTAATCCCATCCCCGTCCCCGTCCCCGTTCGGACGGGCCCCCGTGTCCCCGTTGACAACCCTATATGCAATGCTTGGATACTCTAAAAGATGAAGGCAGTATGAAACAAAATCAAAGATTTGGCCTTTGCTTAATTTGGAGTAGACCTGTTTATGGGCCTGGCTGGACTAGGTTTGGGCCGGCTTAACAGGCTTTTACCTAAAACTGTTTGGTTCAAGCCCAACCCAGTCCGTCTAAAATTTTTTCGGGCTCAGGCTCGGGCTGGGCTCAAGCCAATTCACATATTTTATGTGAAGTGATACCCAATTTTCATAATATTATTACTTTACAAAAAATTGTTTAATTTCACGAAAAATGATATGGAAACTGCTAAAATATAGAAGGATAAATATTTCGAGAGAAATATTTTAATTGTACGAGAGTATGATAATTGCGTAGTAGTTTTCCGTATAAAATGAAAAATTTCGCATATTACAAAAGACAGTAGAAAAATTATGTTTCACGTAAAACTTTTAAATTCTACGAAATCTATGTAATGCTAGACATATTTTACGTGAAGTGATACCCAATTCTCGTAATATTATTGCTTTACAAAAAATTTTTTAATTTCGCGAAAAATAATATAGAAACTGCTGAAATATAAAAAAATAAATAATTCATGAGAAATATTTTAATTATATAAGAATATAATAATTGAATAGTATTTTCCGTATAAAGACGAAAAATTCTGCATATTACAAAAAACAATAGAAAAAATTAGGTTTCATGTAAAATCTTTAAATTCTACGGAAACCATATAATGCTAGACATATTTTACGTGAAGTGATACCCGATTCTAGTGATATTATTACTTTACAAAAAAATTCTTTAATTTCCTGAAAAATGATATCGAAACTACTAAAATATAAAAAAATAAATAATTCATGAGAAATATTTTAATTGTACGAGAATATAATAATTGAATAGTATTTTTGTCTATAAAGATGAAAAATTCCGCATATTACAAAAAACAATAGAAAAAATTAGGTTTCACATGAAACCTTTTAATTATACGAAAACCATATAATGCTAGACATATTTTATGTGAAGTAATACCCAATTCTCGTAATATTATTACTTTACAAAAAATTCTTTAATTTCACGAAAAATTTATATGCAAACTGCTTAAATATATTTATTTTCGTTTTATTTACATAAAATGAGTATAATACATAGTTTTAGTTCATATTAATGATAAATTTAAAGCCTACTAGATTATTTATAAATTCAACACATATTTTAAACTAGATTAAATTAATTTTACTGATAATTAAATGAAAATTAATTGATTTACAAAAAATTTTATAATATTACGGAAATTTGTAAAGGTTTTGATATTTTTACGTAACTAAAAATGAATTTTTGTAAAGTGGATGGGTGCATATAAATTATATACTATCTTGTGTAATTATAAAATTTGTAATGTGTTGAATGAAATTAAATGAAACTCCATTTTAAGTACAATTTGATTCAATTAAATTATATTTGTTCAAGTTTCATGTTTAAAAAAAAATAAAACAAAAGAAATGAATTCTTTTATATTTAAAAGTGATGTGGGAAGTGAAAATCATATCAAATATGACACATTAAGTTAATTAGCAAGTGAATTATTATTAAAATATGTTTTTCAAGTATGTGAAATGATTTGAAAAATTGAATTCTAGTTGAAAAATTCAGCGCCAATCTTACGTGAATTTGAAGTTCATGGATTTGTAATGATGAATTATGAGTTTTGTTCTTCACAGTTTCACTCGAATTTTGTGCTTTTTACCAAAATGTCGGCCAACTGAGGCCCATTATAGGTGAAGGTGAGCAGAGGCCCATCAAGAAAGCTAGACAAATCATGATGTTTTGGACTCGTCGCCCAAGTGTCGGCCCATTGCAGCCCAATGTTGCTGAAGGTGAGCCAAGGCCTATCAGGGGCTGGGCAGCCCATTGAGTCTTGAAGTTTGAGATATTTAAGAGGTTCACAAATTAAGTTGGGCTCCATTCCTATCAACTGTCCGACCCACCATTATTTTTAAAAGCTTTTGGGCTTCACGTATTATCACATGACACTATTGTAAATTTCTTTTGGCTTTCAACTACTTTGAAGATTTTTTTTGTTCAATTTCTTTAGCAAAATTTTCTATAGTAAAATTATTAATCATATACTAATTAAAAGCTAACTTAGATAGTTAAAAGCTTCAAGAAGCTAGAGATAGAGATCTTGAGTTCAAGTTCTTGTATATGCCTAAACATATATTGGGACAAAATTCACCCAAAAGATGGCTACTGTGCCTCAAACCAATTAATAAGATTAATTGCCAAAAGTTATTAATTATAATAACTTCTGATAATATTAATCTAAATTTAAGGTTCAAAATTTAATATTAGTTACTTAGGAGTGGAGTTTCATAGTTCGTAATGTAGTTTGCATTCAACGTTTTTCAATGTTTAAAATTTAGAATTTAGGGTTTAATATCTAGGGATAACTTTAGGGTTTAACATTTAGGCTTTAAAATTCATGATTTAGCATATTTTAGCATTTGAGGTTTAATATCTAGGGGTTAGTAGAATTTAACATTTAGAATTTAGCACTTAGGGTTTATTATCTAGGATTTTGCATTGAGGGTTAAAGTTTACGGTTTAGATTTGGAATTTAAAATTTTGCGGCTCATGATTTGTATTTCAGAATTTATGGTTATGATCCATGATTTATAGTATAGGATTTAGAATTTTAGGTATAGAATTTAAAATTTAGATTTCTAGATTCATGATTTACCTTTTACGGTTTAAGGTTTAGAGTTTCGATTTTGAAATTTAGTATTTATCATTATTGGACCTTTGAAATTTTTGGGTTTCTTGTGGATGATGTCAATATATTATGATCATGTTGTAGTTAAAAATGATTTAACAATTGACTTTAGTCTTCTGGTAAATGGAAAAAAAAAAAAAGTTGATTATGAAGCGTTTGGTTTAAATTGTGGAATCGAAATGATATAAAATTAGAATTGGAATCACTATTTATGAATTATGTTTGGTTTTGTTGGATCTGTTTAATTTTTACTTTAATGAGAACTAATTGTTATTTAATAACTGTAAGAAAATTGTATATAAAATATATTATATCATATTATATTTCTTTAAGTAATTTTTATTAAATTATATTACAAAAGAAGCATATTGTTGGGATTGTTGGAGTTAATTACATATATAACACAAATATACTTTTCAAATTAATTTGCCAGAACCCATTATGCATTTTAAACTGGATATTGACATGAATGAACATTGAACTAGACACCATCAGCAAAAGAACATTCAAAATTAATTTTATATTAATCAACAAAATGAAATCCATTGTACATCAAAAAAGAACATTCAACATGAACGCCATTTTTCTCTCTTTTGAAATCCAAATACCTTCAGTTACTCTTCCCAAATTTGATTTCGCTCTCCTCCTCATCACCATTGACAGAGATCCATTCATGCTCGTCACAAGAAGAATCGCACGAAGCAGAGGGAAAGTAAGGCCACGATGTGTTTCGACCTAGGAAGCGTGATGGGCGATTTGCAACAGTGGACGATTTGCGATGGGTGATTTGCGGCGGTGGACGATTTCATCAGCAGAGCTGCTCCCCAACTATGGATGACGGCTTTGATCGATTTGAATCACGGCGGATTGTAGAGATCGATGATTTAGTTAGGTATCAAGAGGGGAGAAGAAGAGAGAAAAAAAGGAAGAATAAAAGAAATTAAAAAATAACATTTAAATATATATATTTTTTAATTTTTAAATAAAAGTTATATTTAATTACTTTTGGATAAAAACACCCCTTGCCATGTTAACATTTTTTACGGTACGAGTTAACACTTTACAAAAGTGTGTTTCAATATAAACACCTTTTCCACTTTATATTTTTTTCATGTGGGATAAGTTAACATAAGCCAATTTTTCTCCAAATATTTCATTCCATTAGGCTAACTTTGAGCAACAATTTCTCATTCACTACTTGTCTGTTTTAGGTAAATTATATACCATTGGAAAGCTCACGTTACGTACTATACAGTGACACTAATCATTTGATGTAATACGCTTCCTTTCCATAATATAATTTGGTCCAAAGTTGACAAATAATCACTAGTATATAATCCAATATATTTGTCAAATTTCCCACACCTTTTTTGCAAACGATTCGAAACCACGACCCTCATTTTGCAAACTGTAATGGATATTTCCAGCAAATTTGTTTTCTTATCCAGACAATTTTATGAAATTATGTTACGTACTGAAATATTATTAGTCATATCACTTAATTGTGTTTGTTATATAGACATAAAATAAAATCCAATTCGTGGCTAATAATATTAAAATAAAAAATCAAGTACTCAATGTATTAAAAAAAAATAATCAGAGAACTAATTATAGTTTTGATAAAAAAAAATCAGGGTACGAGTTTTTATAATCACTTAAATGGATGATTATAACTACTTAATAAGTGATTGATTTATTACCATTTTTAACTGCATCAAAATAACATATAATGTTCGTAATAAAATAATTGAAATTAATTAACTTAACAATTAGAAAGAGTCTGAGATTTAATTTAAAATAGTGTATCTAAACAAATTAAATTGTAGACAAATTGATTGATGAATTTATGGCAAGTTAATTTTTTATTTTAGGGTTAATTAGCTTTGTGGTGCATTATTCCGTAATTATCTTTTAAATAACCCAAACATGATTATAAAATTTTAAATAACCACAATATCTAAATAATATCTTTAATGGTATAGATAAAAAAATGCTATATAGGATAATACATTTTAATTTTTGGAATATATTAATATAAAAAAACAAAAAACCAAATTTAATATACAGTTAGGATTCAAGTCATAGAATCCTAATATAACTGAACTTTTTTCAAAAAAAAAACTGCCCACCATTTTTTGCAAACAAGAGGGAAGAAAAAAAAAAAAAAAAATTCTCCCACCCACGCTACACAAATCTGTTTCAATATATACATACAACATTACCAATAGGTAGAAGCACTACCCACCATTTTCAACTGAAACATTTTTGAAAAAACCACCCCCATTAAACCTTGCAAACAGAAAAGAAAAAAACAAAAAACAGTTCTATTTTTCTCCTTTTTCTTCATCAATCCACGTTTACTTTTTTTCTCTGCAAAGACCATAGCCAATATACACTATTAGCATTTTGCAGAATTTTGCAGAAGCATTATACGCCATCACCAATCTCCAACCGCTATTTCTTCATTCCTACAATATACTGTTTAATTCTCATTCTTTTTCTTCCTCAATCCGCATTTTATATTTTTTCTCTGCAAAAACGAAAAGAAATATACACCATTGGCAAACTCCAACCACTGAGTTCTTGATTCCTACAACATATTAAAACAAAGGGTAAGAATATTTCTTTAAATATCTCACATGTATGCATACTAATATACTTGTACAAAGATACTCCTGAAGATCTTGGTGGTTTAATATAATTTGATATTTCTCATAAAAAGAAAAAGCAGATAATATAAAATCATGTTTTGTTGTTTTTCGTGAATATACGAAGGAAAGATATGACAGGAACAGCCATAATGGTTCGATTCGGTGGTACATGGACGGAAAGCAACAAATATCAGAACAGCAAGTTTCAAGGAGTTATTCTACCACAGGGTTGCAACTTTCACATGTTGAAAAACATAATATCAAATGAAATGAAAATCAACACGAAATACAGTGCATTGGACATCAAATTTCAGGTAAAAAAATCGTACTATACCATCAATATACTGCATTGGACAATAAAATGCAGTGTTGTAATTTCATTTGCATGTAACTGTAAGTTGTCATTATACTATATAACTTAGTACAGATTATTTATACGATGACAGTATATTGATGAAATGTATAATTTACAGTCGGAAGATGGAGACGAACCTTTTGATATAACTAATGATATGAGCTTGTCATTTTACTTGCAATTGAAGAACAATGAAACTGATGTGAGGAAATATCCATTGTGCATAACTTGTGTGCAATTGAATGCAAATGATGAAAACAACATTGAACAAGGAGATCAGTGTTCTGAGAATTGAGTGCAGTCATTAACAAATCAGCATGATGAACAGCAACAGATGGACATGATTGAGTATGTCAATCAAGTGACGCAGCAAACAATCACAAATCTGGAAAACAACTTCACCTACAGAGCCAACAAGGAAGTTTCATATAATCCAACAATAATCCATGACCTAAGGCACTCAAATTTTGAGATTGGACAAAAATTCAAGGACAAGTACACATTGAAAACATCTATCAGCTTTTATGCAATAAACATGCACTTTCAATCCAAGACTGAAAGATCAAATGCCAGGCAATTGTACTTGAGTTGTATTGATGACAGTTGCACTTGGATTATGAGGGCAAATAAATGCGGGAATACAGACACGTTTCAAATTAAGAAATTGGTGGATTCGCATACATGCAGGTTGGACATCAGATTCTCAGGAAAGAGACAAGCAACAAGGTACTTGATTGGTGAGTGCATAAAATATAAATATGTGGACATTCATAGAACATACACACCTAGAGATATAATAGATGATGTGAGACTGGAACTAGGGGTGGATATCAACTACCAAAAAGCTTGGAAGTCAAAAGAGAAAGCAGTAGAGATAATAAGGGGAAAACCTGGCGATTCATATGCAATGTTGTCAAGTTATCTTTATATGGTGCAGCAAACAAATCCTGGCTCAGTTGTGGAAATGCATACAGATGTTAACAATTCATTTGTGTATGCTTTCATGGCTTTACATGCTTCCATAATGGGTTGGAAATATTGCAAACCGATGCTGGTTGTAGATGACTCTTTCTTGAAGGCAACAAATGGGGGAACTTTGTTGACAGCCTGCACTAAGGATGCACCAGGTATAGAAATTTGTATTGAAATGATACACAACACAATTTGTAAAAACAACATGCATATATACCATAAATATTATATGCATATGTTATATATTTATATTTAGTGATGTATTTGTAAAACTGAAGCTGATTACACTTTTATTGCAGGGTCTATATTCCCATTGGCATTTGGGGTTATGGACTTAGAAAACAATGCAGCCTATGATTGGTTCTTCATAAAGTTCAAAGAGGCATACGGGGATAGAGAAAGCTTAACAATAGTATCTGATCGGCATGAGAGCATTGCAAGGGCAGCATGTAAAATATACCCTCAAGCATGCCACTGTGTATGCATGTACCATTTGCTCAATAACTTGAAGTCAAATTTCAGAAAAGATCCAAAGAAAATAAGTGAAAATTTCATAGGAGCTGCTGAGTCATACACCATCAAAGACTTTGAGAGCTACATGGCCGAGCTTGACAAGGTAGATGCAGCAATACGACCATATTTAGCTGATATTGGCTATGAACGATGGTCAAGATGCCATTGCCCAAATAGTAGAAGTTCAAGTTTAACTTCAAACATAGTAGAATCACTTAACGCAGTGAATAAGGCTGCTAGGGAATTACTGGTGCTTGGTCTTTTTGAACATCTACGGGGATTGACACAGGAATGGTCAGTTAGCCATAGGCTAATAGCAGCTTCCACAATGATGAGATGCTATTGAGAGAAAACTACATTAGAAGCCAAAGGTACAAGGTATGTGTCCAAAACCAATCTCTTATCAGTTTTAATGTCTTAATCTATAATCATACAAAAAATTACAGTCCTTTCAAGGTTAAAATATTGGTCTGATTTGAGATAATATAAAAGCATATTTATATTATATAGTTCATAATCATGTGCAGGTCAAAGAATCCAATGAGCATGTCTATAGTGCTTTTACTGGAAATGACAATTATATTGTCAACCTAGCAGCCAAGACATGCATTTGCAATCATTTCCAAATAGACGAAATACCATGTGAGCATGCTTTGGCAGTGATAAGATATAAGCACCTGAATTCATACAAGTTTTGCTCACCGTTCTACAGCAAAGAATACATGAAGGCAACATATCAATACACTGTGTTTGCAATTCCAAAGCAAGATATGTGGGATGTACCGGAAGAAATAAAGAACCGTATTGTGCACCCTCCTAAAGGAAAAGCACCGCCTGGTTGACCTAGAAAAAGAAGATTCAAGCAACCTGGGGAAAAAGCAACAAAAAATAGATGTACACGATGTGGAAAAAAAGGTCATAATAAGAAAACATGCCATAGTGCACCTCAGTGATAGAACTATACTACAAGCCATTACATAAATTCTTTTTAGTATTACTAGATTGTTCCAACAATAAATATATTAGTTTCTTTATTATTTATTTTTGACGTAATAATAATTCATATCTCTTTTACACATTATATTTTTTTATAGTGCATTTCCTTCATACAATGTCAGTAGATATAATAACAAGAATTATTAGTTGTCTTATAAACCATCTATTACTAAAATTCGCAATGTGTGTGTTTTAAATATTCACATTATATTACTGTCTTTAATCAAATAACTGATCTTAATTCTATGTAATTTTTTTTTATGTGTAATAAACAAAAATATACACATGAAACGAATAATATATCAATATACTACAAGTCTATACAATAGCCATTATTGTACAATTGCATATCAATATACTGCAATTTTATAGGAATATACCATATGTATCTATGAATATACTGTACATATTTCGTGAATATACCATTTATGGATACTACAATATACTATCAAGTTATACACAAATACACTGCTGTTGTACAATTTTATATCAATATACCATAAATATATATCAAAAAACATACAGCTAAGGTAATTTAAAATACAACCCTTAGTTACAAAGAATGTGTCCAAAACCAATCTACCATAAATTTTAATGTTTGTGTATCATATATCCACATTATATTATTTATATATTTCATTGTACATAATGAGTTACCTAAAAAGCATAAGATCCCCTCATGGTGCTGGTAGATTGATTAAAGGATAGCAATTGCTCAACATGGATAATGATAAAGTTGATAGTCTTTCATTTGTTTTCTGCAATAATGGTTAGTCCTGTAATCAATCTTAAAGAATAAACTATGACAGTTGGGGGGCAATTACTAGTATAGATTTACAATCAAAAACTCTTTGAGCTTCAATAGTCATGTGTCTTTCTATAATTACCATACCCGTATCTTTCAGATTTAGGTACAGAATAATTAGAAACTACATAATAGAAAAGCAAATATGATGAAATGTATTAAAAACCTTTAATGCCTAATATAAAATGTAATAATCCGAGATTATAAAAAAAATCCATATAAACTAGAAACTGCAAACATAAAAAAATACCATATATCCTAAACCATGACAAAACTAAATTAACAGTTCAACACATATAGCTAATTAGCTAACAATATTATGGCACGACAATCTCAGCATCACTTTCAAAGTTTTCATCCTGCTTCGTCCTTCCATGCTAGTACATTAAAAATGCAAGCCTCTTGTGAAGAATATCAACATTAAATTGCAGGGGGACATCCATGCCTTCAATGAAGTACTCAGCAAATGATATAGTAAACAAGCCACAATCACTAAAAGGACAAAAAATAAAAAAAAGAGAGAAACAATTAAAAAAAAAAATAAAACAAACAAAACTAATAACTCAGGTATAGCATATTCAGATTGAATTCTTACTTTGGTGATTGCGAAGGAAGTGCCGGAGTCTCAATTATATCAAATGGATCAGAAATACTTTTCCCAATAAAATGCTTAGAATCTTGTTCAATATCTAACCGCGCTGAATAAAACTCAGTAAACTCCAAGAATAAAGGGAGTAATTCGGCATATGGGGCCAATGCTAACTTACATAACCGAGTCATTTGAGAACTCCTGAGGGAGTTATACATGTACATGCACCTGTCATGAAAACACAGCCTCCCCAAAAACCAGTGTTTCTTTGTATGCTCAAAAACAGGAAATAAAACATGGTCCACATCCACCCACGGTAACACACAATCCACCTTGTGTCCACGAATATAATGTATGATGTGCTTATCATTCATTAGAATAGAAATATCCCGCTTACCATTCTCAAATTTTTTATGCAAAGATCTCAGATAATGATCAAAGAAATAATCAGTGGTTGTCAACCTCCTGTTACACCCATTCAAGTATTTGCCTTTCTTTCGCAAATAATAGAATATGATATTTATATGCTGTTCAAAACAGAAAAACTAATTACGTATATTTATAAAAAAATTTAAAAAGAAAAGCTACGAACAAGGCATAAAAAAATTGATTTATGTGACTAAATTAATTTGATTAATATACCAATGATATGATCAAAATGTGTAATAACAATTATTAACAAGTATTATATAGGTAATTTGTAACTACAAAAGATAACACTAAAATTAATTGTTACTGGAAAATAAGTATAAAACATGCCATGAATAGTGACGAGAAATTTACCGAAGAGTCGAGACATCGCCCAGGAAAACACAAGTCATAAAACCAGCTTTTTTGGACAACAAATTGAACCGAAAAATCAAATGGCGGATCCAAATTGCTTTCTTCGGCTGAATAAAGCTTCCCCTAGAATGACATATAAAAAGCTAAGCAACAACACAAAATGAAATGGGACATAACGGTTAAATTGAGATATTACAGAAAATGAATCTTACGAGAGTCTACTTCTTGTTTTACCCCTCTTTAGCCAATTCTCAAATTTAATAAGCCGATGATCTTCCATTAAAAACCCTGGATCATGACCTAATGGGCAGAGACCCTTTTTTATTTTAGTCAAATCACTATGATCTTCCAAGCTAGCACCTGAGCTGAACTCATTCAAGAAAGGAGATCTCATCACCGGTGTTGGTTTGGTGATTCTTTTCGGTTCTGAGGGTGTTATACCAAGATCAAAAGAAGGGCCGCATTCAGGGATTTCAACCTACAGAAACAATTGTAATAACAAAACAAATACTAGATAAGCAAATTATAACCAATAAACAAGTTAAAAGATCCCTTTAAAAAATGATACAGACATTTACTTCCTTTATTTGTGACATGGGCTTAACCACTATCTTAGTTTCCGGTGGAGTTTGACTAAGAACAAGTGGATATGAAAAAACAGGAGCCTGGATAGGAGAAAGGTTTGTACCAACATCAACCTACTCACATAACAAAAAGAATAATGATGTAAGAGCATGAAATTCCTTAACATAATGAAACATGTAAACTTCAAGAAAACAAAGTATGAGCTTACCTTCTTTGACAAAGCTAATTTCTCTGCCGAATCAGCCATTGTTATCAGCTCAGCAGGATCCACATCAATATCATCTAACAATGAAATGGAAGCTTTGCAACTTTGGAATTGATTACTTTCTTGGACATTACCCACATTCTTTCCCTTACTATCAACCAATAAATTATCATTGTCGTCTTCCCCATCATCTTCAGAATCTTCTACCACAACATTATTGAAAACTTTTGACTGTGTAATTTAAAATAAAAACCAAGCCATACGGATAAAAGGTAAAACAGTAAACCACCAAGAAAATGAAACAAATATAAACATTTTATAAATATATCGTTCTGAATATAAAAAATCTATCTATTTCAGTAAACTGAAACAAATACAATAAGAAAATAAACACTAAATCAGATCACAATAATCCAATATCAAGCAAATTGAAATCAAATATATAGTGTAACATTAAATGAAAATCACCTTGTTCAAATCACTTGATACGACTTCAACAGCTCTTGCAAGACCTGAAATCTTCTCCTCAACATATACCTTCAGTGAATCCACTTTATCGTCCACCACTCTTGAAATATGGCCGTTCACATAATTCTTCAAAGAAATTAACTCAGATTCTAACCAAGATCTCAAATGCATCATATTATTGTTTGTTTCTAACTGCTTCTCAAGAAACATTTGCATTTATTCTTCGTATCATTCATTTGCATTTGGATTGCATGATTAGACTCATAATCAGTAACCACTGAACCTCTGACACCCATTTCACATGGCTCAGCACAGGCACCAGGCATCTCAGTGTCCAACATTTGGTCATCAACAACTCTTTTTCCCTTATCAAACAAACCAGAAAGATGCAACTTCTCCAGCTCAATATGGTTCGGCACAATGTTGTTTAGCATTAACTGAAGTCACAAAAGACAAACAGAAAAATTACAAAATTATAAGCACTAAATATATCAGTTTGCATAAAAAAAAAAAAACAAGAGTATATGAGCTTAAACTAACCTTTTCTATTTCAATATTGAATACATCCCTTTCCAGCTCTCTAAAATCAAGCCTTACATCAGTAGACCAGTTTAAGATCCTAGGAATTTTATGACCAACTCATTCTGCAAACCTACGTTCAGCAAATCCACAACACTCATAAAACCATATTTGTAAAGCAATTGGACAACCAATCAGCCTAAGATTATTCATCTCGTCGTGCACATAACCGCCCCTACGTGATGAACCAGTAAATTTTTGCTTCAAAGAGGACAAAGTTGCCTTATAAATATCCTTCCCCCACTGGTACGAATTACAGAATTCAGAATCGACAATTCTAAAATGCTCTTCGCATATATTTCGTTCCTTAACATTAGACAACAAAAAGAAGTTCAAAACATAGATCAACGCAAACTTCACTGCATCTTCGTCATTAACCCAACACTTGCTTTCAAAAGATATCAAAAAGGATCTCCTATTCACGCTCACTGCCCCAGGGAAATACTGTGTCATTATCCTCGGATGACCTTTAGGCAAATCAAAATGGCTAATGTCTGCAACACAGTTTAAGCCTGTAATTATAGCAAAATCCCCAATACCAAACTTCAACTTCTTTCCCCCTATATTGAACCACATCTCATTTTCATTCTCTTGATGTACCTCTCTTAACAAGAGACTAAGAATAAGTTGAGATTGTAATATCATGTTTGGCAAATCCAAAAAGTAACCTAAAAAAGACTTCTTAAACAATTCTAGCTGAGATTGTGTCAATTTATCCATAATATGATTCACTACATCAAACACTATTGAATGATTCACCTTGCATGCAAAGTGTTGAGTAGGTTTAACATAGTACTCCCACAACTGCCACAAACAAGGTAAATCAGTAATCAATACAATAACAATATACATAAGATGACTCAATTAAATACCATGAAATGTTGATTACATAACGGAAATATGACATCAAAATATCATTTTTTACTTCATAAAACTAAACAAAAAATATACACATGAAACAAATAATATATCAACATTAATGTACATTTGCATATCAAATATACTGCAAGTTTATACGAATACACCATAAGTATCTATTTATACACAAATGTACTATCAAGTTATACACAAATATACTGGTGTTGTACAATTTTACATCAATATACCATAAATATATATAAAAAACATATAGCTAAGGTCATTTGAAATACAAATCCTAGGTTGGTCATTATCATCTTCAAAATATGAATATATCTTACATATTCGGTTAATATACTATTTACTGATACTACACCAATATACTATCAAGTTATACACAGATACACTGTTGTTTTATACAAAAATATATCAACATAGCATAAATATATAAGAAGACATACAGCTAAGTTGATTTGAAATACAAACCTTAGGTTGCTCATTATTAGCTCCAAAATCAGAATCGATCCTTCTCTTCCTACGAAGAGTAAGATTTCGATTTTTATTTCCGCCAAGTTTACTCTTACCCCGTTGTGCCTTCATATTACGACTAGACATGCCATTGGATTTAGGGGAATGATGTGTCTTAACGCCTTTGACACTACCAGTGGAATTCTTTGATGATCTAGGAGAACCCACACCCAAAGAACTTCTTGTCCTTGCCATCACTGAAAAAATGGTTCCAAACATTTAGATGGATTACACGGAAAAAAAAAATTATAGTATAACAAATTTCCATAAAAGAATATTTCTTAACATAACACAATATATCCTGTAGCACTTTTACTAAACAAGTGCAGTTCAAATTCACTCAAATTTATCATGTTTAATACTATTAACTAAAACATGTACATTTCAATTATTCCAGTGCAATTTAGGGTACAAAGTTCTAGTTATTTCACTAATTATTAAACAAAAAAAAAGTTACAGCTCATTTCATTATTAATAAGCAACATAGGAATACAAAAGGGAGCTGTAAAATAGCAGCAACAACAAAAATAACAAAATTCATAGGAGTTAAATTACAAAGCACAAGCAAAGAAGGTCCAACCAAACATGCCAGGTCCCAACTCAAATGATATAGCAACAAGCAACCAAACTGACAAAGGAAGGTAGAGACATCACATGATATTGGTACAAATTTAATAAATGCTTTTCTAGTTTCTATTATAAAGGGTTAATAATAATATAACTAAGGTAATGTCAAATGTCTTTGAGCCATATTGGATTTGTGTCTCTAAGTTCAGTTCTTTTTTGTAATTCTCAATTAATAAACACCATAAACCTCTCACCTACCGATGTAGGCTGAACCACATATAGTTCTTTGTTTCTTGCTCTTTTCTTTTAGTTTACTTTCTACTGCAAAGTGTCTTGGGCTTACATTTTCAAGTCTATGGACCAAATCAAGGTGATGTTCTCAATCAAACACCAAAAAATAAAGCTCTGGATGTCTAGTAGGTTAGCCTCAGGTTCAAATCCTAGTGAATGGTGGGATTTACAAACAGGTTAGAACAACGCCTAGCTTGTAACATAGAGATGGACCAATAAAAAAGTTATATCAAAGCTCTCTCTTTAGCAACACCAAACTTAATTGCCTAACAAAGGAAAGACAAACAACGCATTTTTAGGCTTGCAGAAAAATGATAGAACCTCTTATTCAACTAAAAATACGGTGATTAAAATTTTCAGAGAATAATATCCACAAACCTGGAAGATAGAACTTTCCCAATAGATATTAAGTACTGTCCATCATCAATTCCAACTTGCGCATTCTGCAAATCTGCATATGTTCGAGGGAAATGGTGCAGCAATTTTCGTAACTGCACCAAAAAACAAGTAAACCCAGAGCATCCTTTAAGAATAGACACTAGAAAAGCATTTATTATTCATAGTAGAAGAAGACAGAGTGAAGGAAACAGAAAAGATAAATGTCACTTTGAATACCTAAACAACAGTTCCCAAATGGTCGAGGACCCCAGCAATCTTGGCTTCAGCAGAATCACTATATATCTAGGAATTCAATAGAGAGTTAATAACAAACTGCATATATTGGAAAGGAAAAATGATCTTCATATTTCAGAACAACTTGACAAAGCTATCACAAATTCAAATCACGCTAAAAACTTTTCTAACATGGCAGTTCTATATGATAAAAGTTCTCAATATGACTTAAAAATAAAAGTTTGAGGGCTTAACGGAGAAAATTCACATAATGTTGATTAGATTCATACATCAATCAAAAGCTTAATAATGCATTTTACCAGATTATCATGCCCTACTGATTCTACATTCGTACCTTGTTAATAAGATTCTTCTCAGAAAATTTTAGTGATTCAACATCCTTAGGTGATGAGCATGCCTTAATTTTACTTTTTAGCATTTCCAACTACACAACAGATCAATAATAGCTATATCATTATTCTGTATAACTTTCAAAATACTGAATTGAATAAGGGGAGCAAATCCAACAAACATAACCATCAATTATATAAGTTACCTCGCGGAATAAAGCATCAACTTTTTTCATATCCTTTTCAGCCAGATCTAGGAAAACCTGAGACCCATTTGGCATGAAGCTCAGAAATGGATCAAAAAACAAAAGAGAAAACCAACAAAAAAGAAAACAAACAGGAAATGGATAAAAGATATATATATTTACTTGCTGTCGACGCTTCACAGGACGCTCAGAAAGAACATCCTTTTTAAGTCTTCTAATCATCACTGCTGCCTTCATCAAGTTGTGCAACTCCTCATGGTTACTTGCACCTTGGTAAACTCCAAAAACACCCTAATGAAATAATATTGGAAACGGAAGTTGCTGACTTGCTTAATATTTATTGATAGAGCAGATTGCTTTTAACAGTAAAAGAAGTTAACTTACCCCCCTGCAATATCGGTTGCCATATTCATGAATATCCTTGTAAACATTAGGATACAACGCTTCCAGATATAGTTTACCTATCAGAACTACCAATCCGATTGAAAACCTCCTCATATTTCATGTGAATGGCAAAGATCTACACAATAGAATCATAATTAATTTATAATTGTTTCTCTTTTTCTTTTTTAACTACGGACATGCCAGTAATTTTTAACATATTCTACACATGTAACTGAATGCTCCTAAGATTTCTATTAAATGATTGCGCAAAAAGTTTAAAATGATGAAAATAACTAGGTTTGTCATTACTTTTTGAAGATTTAGAGTTAATTAAAATAAATGCTTCAAAATAAAAATTGAATCTGCTGGAACTGAGTGCAATTAATTGAGAATTGAAAACTTACAGAAAATTATCACCAAAAGAGCACTAATCACAATCTATCTAAAACAGAACAAAAAACAAGTTAAAGTTGAAGTAAAGTTGTAGACTTATAAACTAAAAAGACCAAGAGAATTTTTATTTTCGAGTACGTGTGTTGATTTGTGCAGGCCTTCTTTTTTTTTTTTTTTTTATGGTGTTAATTAATAAGGCCAAAAAACAAACAATGAGAAAAAAGCAAGAGACCAAAATGGATTTATTCAAAAGAATGAACCAGTACACATGGATGATAAAAAAAAAATGATAATTAAGATAATATGGATGATATTTATAAATAAAAATGAATACTGTGCGTGTGAGTAAAAACCATGTTCATTTTGATCTTTAAGATTTAAAATCTTTTTTGTGACCATTTATACTGTGCGTGAGTAATTAAATCAAATAAAAAATTCCAAAAATGATTACATCATCCTTTAAAAAAAATAATAATAATAATAATAAGCTTACACAAGCCTTGCTCTTCTCTCCATCGATAATTCCTGGGAAAGAATAAAACGGAAAGAAGTGGTATTACTGCGTGGGAAAAAAAAAAAATTAGAGTCAGTATTAGAAACCAAATAACAGAAAATTGAAAACATAGAAATTAAAGAATTGAAACAGCGAAGATGGGAGTAGTTACAGCCGGCACTAATAAAATCGATCAAGCAGCACATAGATGTCGGATCCGGCAAGTTTCAGATCGTGACATACAGAAGAAGACCACGGATGCGAATTCCGCATATTAGAAACGGCAGCGCTAAGGCGGCAGGAGACATGGCGACTCCCGCAGCATCTGGATTGCAGAAGACGACAGCAATGAAATCGCATTAGAGAGAGCCAAAGACAAAAACCACACTAACGACAAATCAAACCCAGAAATGGAATTAAATCAGAGAGCATAAAAGCAAAGATTAGAAACCTCAGAACTCGCAGGCGAGATCGACGACGACAAACCAAGAGAGCAGTGAAGGCATGAAAAGTCGATGGAAAACCATAACAGAGAGAGGCGATGACGTGTGTGAACGCCGGTGAAACGAAAGAGGAGGACGACGACTGCAGGTGGTATTGGTCATAGCCAGAAAAGGAAGAGGTGGAATCGGTCGGAAATGATGCTATGGTCGGTTGAGTTGAAATGGTAAACAGATAGAGAGAGGCGGCTAAGGGATGAGAGGAGAGAGGATAGGGATCAAATGGTGATATAAGGTTGGTTCTTCGGGTCAAATCCGGGTTGTGGGTCAGTAAATGGGCTAAGTTTAATAATATGATCCAAAAGGAGCTAATTAAATAGATTATCAAGGAATTAAATAAATAAAAAAAAAGTCTTTTTTTCATGTTTATGGAATAAACATGGAAAACAATATAATAAAATATAATTGAAAAGTTTTTTTATTATTAAATAGGGAGAGAATTGAAAAGTTCACCTTTTAAGCATTTTAATTTAATTAAGTGATGAATTGAAAATTTCATATATATGTTTTTGGTAATAGATAATTTTTATATCTATTTCATACGAATAAAAAATTTAAAATTCAAATAAATAAATCATAAATACATCAAATATAAGGACTAAATACCTTTCTGGCCCCTCATTAGTTTGTCCTTTTAGCCCCTATCCTATTGATATTACTCTCTGTGGTCTACAAAAAAGATTCCAAAATAGCTACTAAAAAACGTATTCCATTAGATTTCGTAAATAAAATTGTTAACGAAATCTGATGGAATATGCTTTTCAGAGAACTATTTTAGAACGTTTTTGCATACCACAGGAGGTAAAAGGGTAATGTTAATAGGACATAGATTAAAAGGGCAAACCGATGATAGCACAGGAGCCAAAAAAATCTTTATGCCTCAAATATAATAATATACAACATTCTAATATCAATATTGGACGAGGTAAGGTGATTATTATCTTCCTTGCACGTAAACGACAAACGAACATTAAAAATCTCTAGTTGTTAATGGTGTCCAATTACACCGAAAATCTATTGGCGGTGACTCTATTTAAAAATATAAATTTTCAATATTTAAATTCATTCATTTCATTAAAACATGTTTTTTCTTCATGTATTGGAATCTAAATATTTACTTACTTCAAAGGGAAGGAAAACTATTATAGAAATTAAAGAGAAATGGAAAATGGTTGAATTCAAGATTCCTATTTAATTACACCCCAATTCAAGGACCACAATAGTTCTTCTACTTCAATCAACAAATGAAAAAGTAATGTGCAAAAATTTAAAAGTTTATTTAACATTTTTATTCATGTTGACAAAAGACAAGTTAAAGATGAAGTAAAGTTGTAGACTCGCACACTAAAAAGAATAAGAGAATTTTAATTTTCTAGTATGTGTGTTGATTTGTGAGAGCCTTCTCTGTCTCTCAAACTTCTATTTATACTAGTGAGATAAATTGCTTAAAAAAAACCCGTAAAAAAGAGATGGTGAACTATTCTACTTAACCAACCTCTCAACTCCTGGACTTTGTCAAATTTCAAGCTATTAAAAATGGCAAATGTGTATAAAACTATTGTCATTCTCTCAGCTTATTGGTTCCACTCCCCTACTACTCTTAACTTACAAACTTACGTCTAAAATAAAAGGAAATACAAAAATAAAAATAAAAATGGAAAACATTAATATGGATTACCCACGATCTTAACCCAATTGATCCGACCCATATTCAAAAATCAAATATGGTATAAACAGTAATAATTCAAATATATATAAATGGAACAGAATTATAACATAAATTAAATTAGTTCAACTTACTTTATATAAGTGCCATAATGAAATTGTTGAAACTGAATCTGTTAGAATTAGAACATGATGTTATTAAATTTGGGCTAATATGCTAGAAAACAAAAACATCAATTACCTATTATAAATAAAAATGAAACAAAGTGGATGAAAGAAAAAAAAAATTGATGAGTTAAAATAAACATCTTCTATCATATTCTATCATATTTCTTTAAACATTACCAAGTGTAGATTGCTTCATTTAGATTTAACTACCACAATCAGTGTGGGTATTTGCCTAAAATTATATAAAAATATTAACATATTGTACACTTCTAATTCTTAAATATAATAGAAAATTACTATGAACTAAATTAAAAAAAAAACTACAATTTCAAAAAATGCTAATTTATAATTTAAATTAAAAAAATTTAGGTAACCAATTCTGTGAGAAGGATTCTGCAATATGTTAAATTTCCATAATGCCATAAAATTATTCGGAATTGAATTTTAGAAGAATGATATGAATAAGAACAAAAACAAAAAAAGCATAATTTCATAAAATCTTAATTTATAATTGAAATCTATATCTATACTAAACCTCTTACCATAGAACTGATGTGTCACCCTCTTCTTCTGTATAGCTTTTTATTATTTTCTTTTACTTTTTCTGTTTAATTTGATTTAAAATCCTATTCTGCGCTACACTACTCAGTTAGAGAACAGCTTCCTCCAAAATCTCCATTATTTTTGCAATATCTGATAAGTGTATTTTATATACATATTTTGCCTTGGTTTTGCACTTTAATTGAGTTGTTTTTATTCATTTAAGGCATATTTTACTTTTCTTTGTGCTATTTTCTTTGATAAGACCTTAAAGAGGAAAGTCGAGCTAAAAGTGCATGAAAAAGGAAAGGATCTAACTTGAAGCAGTCCAGGAATAGTCCTATGCCTTAGGAGGTGCTGATTTTGGAGTTTTGAGGCTGAATTGGTGGTTTGGGCCTGCATTCGTGATGGACCAAGGAAGGACTGCAGGTTTTACACATGGGAAAGAAGTTAAGTCTTTTGCTGGGATAATTTTCTCTTATTATTGACTCATATTCCTAATGGGAGTCTCTCTTTTGATAGTTTTCTCTTTGCAAAGAGTTGTAATTTATTGTTATCACAATTCTTTTTCCCTTTTCAGTTTTGGAAAGGTTAAAAGAAAAACAGTTAGCTTTGATTAGTTAGTTAGTTCTTTAACATTATTCTATTCTTCTATTTTCTTGGCAAGAACGTTTCTTTGGAGAGTGCTATTAGGAGAATGTGTTTTTTTGGGAGCTAGGGTTGGAGGAGCATTCATCTTTCCGCTTCAACGATTCGTACATCTTTCCAAAATCCATCTCGACTTTAGTTTTCTCTAAACTTTCTCTTTACCATATTTTCCTTGATTTTCTTATGTTTTATAGCCTAATGCAATTTAATTCGTATTATTTTCCAATGATCATGTTGTGTATGCTTAATACTTTGGATGCGTGACCATAAATTCCAATGTTCATAGTTGATTTATAATTGACTAAAGGACTAGATTAACGGAATCATATAACATGACTTTTGCATGACCATTGCTCTAGTGGTTCACTAGTTAGTACTAGGATTTCTTGGGTTTCATGCTTTCTTGCTTGACCGCTTCGAACTGAGAGATAAAAGTGTTTAGGTTAAAGATTAGAATTGATATCTCTAACCGGTGTTAATTATTTTTGGAAATTGCCATCTTGGAATTTAATCGGATTAGTTGCATAACTTAAAATATTACTGGGATTAGTGTTAAGTGAAGCCAGCCGCCTTAGTTAGTCTTCCTATCGAATTTGTCTGTTCAATTTTCCCTCATTTAATTAATTGCTTTCCTTAGTTTTAATCTTAGATATAAAACAAAATCAAAGATATATTATTCTCTCCGCTTAGATTAATAGAAATCCGACTGTGTTTAGGATTGGCATAATTAGTCCTCATGGAATCGATACTCTACTTACTATATATTACTTGAGCGACAAAGTGCACTTGCTTCTATTAGTGTGTGTATTTATTACGCATCAAGTTTTTGGTGCCGTTGCCGGGGAACGAACCTGGGTCACCTGCGTGACAGGCGGGAATACTTACCACTATACTACAACGATGAATCATATCATCTCCACAAATCTTAAACAAATATGGGTCCTCCACAAGTAATGTCACACATCCGAGAAAAACTTACGTTTTTGTTGCTAAGAAAGACCAGGGGGAACGATGTTACCTGCTAGGAAGTTAGCAAAATCCACATACCATGGAGATGAGGAAACCACCATGAGCCTTTCATTAGGAAAGACTTCCTTAATCTCATCACTAGGCAAAGCCTCTCTCGCCTCAAAGTCTAGCCGAGAAAGATGATCGGTGACAACATTTTGGCTCCCCTTCTTATCCTGTATCTCAATGTCAAACTCTTGAAGGAGGAGGATCCATCGAATTAACCTTGGCTTCACATCCTGTTTTGCTAGCAAATACTTAATAGCAACATGGTCAGTATAAACAACAACCTTAGATAACACCAAATAGGAGCAAAATTTATCAAATGCAAACACAACAGTAAGTAATTCCTTCTCAGTCATAGTATAATTTTGTTGTGCCTCATTCAAAGTCCTACTAGCATAATAAATAGGCTGAAAAATTTTATCTAATCTCTGACCTAGACATGCTCCAATAGCCACATCGCTAGCATCACACATCAATTCAAAGGGTGACGTCCAATTCGAACTTATCACAATCAGTGCTTTCATCAATCTTTCCTTCAAATCATTAAAGCATGCAAACATTCACCGGAGAAATTGAAAATAGCATCTTTCAACAATAATTGGGACAGAGGCTTAGTAATTTTAGAAAAATCTTTTATGAAACACCTATAAAAGCCTGCATGACCTAAGAAGCTACGCACCAACTTAACAGTGGTAGGTGGTGGTAATTTAGCAATCACCTCCACCTTGGTCGGATCTACCTTAATACCCTTTTTGGACACCTTGTGTCCAAGGACTAAGCATTCCCTCACCATAAATTGGCACTTTTCCCAGCTAAGTGCCAAATTTGTGTCTTCACATCTCTTTAAAACAAGATTAAGATTATGCAAACAATTATCAAATGAAGATCCAAAGATAGAAAAATCATCCATGAAATCTTCAATCATATCAGAAAAGATAGCTATCATACATCTCTGAAATGTGGCAGGTGCATTACACAACCCGAACGGCATACATTTATATGTAGAAGTACCATATGGATAAGTGAAAGTGGTTCTCTCTTGATCCAACAGATCCACAAGTATTTGCATATAGCTTGACAAACCATCCAAACAATAATAAAACTTATGCCCTACCATTTGCTCTAGCATTTGGTCAATAAATGGTAATAGAAAATGGTCTTTTCTGGTGGCCGTATTCAACTTCCTATAGTCTATGCACATACGCCAACCAGTGACTTTCCTTACAGGAATCAGTTCCTGCTTGTCATTTTCCATCACAATGGTTCCACCCTTTTTAGGTACCACCTGAATCGGGCTAACCCATGAACTATGAGAGATGGGATAGATAATATCTGCATCCAGTAGTTTGATCACCATAGCTTTTACCACCTCTTTCATACTCGGGTTCAACCGTCACTGAGGTTGCACCGTGGTTTTTCACCTGCTCCTCCATGAAGATCTGGTGTGTGCACAAGGAAGGGCTGGTTCCCTTAATATCCGAAATTAACCACCCGAATGCTCCCTTATGATTCCTTAGTACTTTTACCAATCTGTTCTTCATGTCACCTGTCAAAGAAGAAGAAATTACTACAGGTAAAGAAGATGAGGGACTAAGAAACACATATTTGAGATAGGAGGGTAAGGGTTTTAGTTCTAGAATAGGGGCTTCTTCAGGTGAGGGTTTTGCCCTTGGTTTATCCTCATGATCTAGGTCCTCATAATGGCCTTTTGCCCATAAGCAATCTTCCATATTATTACTGAAAGAATCAAAGATTGCTTGTTCTTCCTGATCAACCAGCCCCTATTCGTCATCTGACCTTGCGCAACAGAGGCTAATCATAGCCTTCCTCAAGGGGTTAGAGAACTGCATTTCCTGAAAAACACCTTCCACACAATCATCAGTAGAATCAAGAAAATTAACGCTCTAATGATCATTGCAAGGGTATTTAAGCGAATTATAAACATTAAAAGCTACTTCTTTATCTTGCAACCGGAGAATTAACTTTCCTTGTTGAACATCAATTAATGTTCTACCGGTTGCTAAGAAGGGCCTACCCAACAAAATAGGGACCATGTCATCTTCTACCATGTTAATGACTACAAAATCAGCTAGAAAGATGAACTTGTCCACTTTAACTAGTACGTCCTCCACTATCCCCCTTGGATGAGCAATCGACCTATCAGCTAGCTGAAGGGTCATGTTAGTCGGCTTTAGGTCTCCCAGTCCTAACCTTCTGAAAACAGACAAGGGCATTAAATTAATAGTATCACATAACGCCCTTTTAAAAGTACAATTGCAAATAGTACAAGGGATAAAGAAACTCCTTGGATCCTTAAGCTTAGGAGGTAGCTTATTAAGGATAATAGCTGAACAATCCTTAGTCATGGCGACTGTTTCATTGTCATCTATCTTTCTTTTCTTTGACAATATATCCTTCAAGAATTTAGCCATAACAGACATCCGTTCTAAAGCTTCAGCAAAAGGAATGTTAATATGTAATTTGTTGAAAATCTCTAGAAATTTAGAGTACTGTTGATCTTGCTTTTTCCTTTCTTAACCTTTGGGGAAAAGGTAATTTAGGCACATATGGTTTAATAACAGGATTAACAAATAGTTTAGGAGGTACAAAATTACCAGGTTTATCGTTATAATCACATACCTCTTTTGGTTCCTTACCTGCCTGCAGAGGTGGAGATGGTTGCTTAGGAGGTTGAGTTTCCACTACTTTTTCTCTCCTAAGAATGATAGCTTGAGCTTGCTCCCTCGGTTTGCTTCAGTGTTGCTAGCATGAGCACCAGAAGGTATTTCTGCTTTACCTCTATATTGGTGTGCCCTAGTTCTTAGGGCATTGGATTCTTGTATTTTGTATTATACATTAAGACTCATTGTATTAATACATTATTTGTGTCACATTAATAAAGGCAATTAATCTATTTCATTTATATCTTGTGCTATAATATGAGTAGAGTATCCATTGATTGATAATCATAAAACCTATCCCAGGTCTGTTCTAATCGTGGGAACGAATAGAACCACAGACTTGTATAGTCGATGACTGTATGGCAGTTCTTAACTAGCCATAGTACTTGTATAGTCAGTCATGAATATAGGTACATGTCGTTGACATGGGACTGGATCGATCCGCACAAGAAAGCCACATGGTTGTCGCGTCATAGGTCTTTCTTGAGTAGGTCTCTTTTGTCCTCAGACCAGATTTCATTATAGTATCAATATGGAATCTGGTTCACTTTGACATACGCCTAACAGGTCTATAAAAGGATGCTAAATACGGGTATGATTTGGTGGATCGGTGAACATGTTGATATTAATGATGAAGTGATGGAATTGCCACTCGGGTAACGCCGAGATGATATCACTGGCCACTTGATGAGTGGGACTGATAAGTGTATGGCCATACCCAAATAAGTTGGTTGCTTATTTGATTAATCAGTCAACTCAAGATCAAGAAATATAATAAACAACAGAAGAGGATGACGGACACCATGCCTCTTGTTTATTCATATCGATATCGTTAGGCAAAGGACACTATGAGATTACTACCGCCTGAGTGTCTTCTAAAGACTGCTGTATCTCTGTCTTAATTGGGGGCTGTAATGGTTTGCTAGAATCCACTTATAGTCTGTGGGCCTTGGGCTTACTGCCAACATAAAGACAGACCCATAGGATCGTGCACATAGATCAACTGAGCCGGAACTTATAGAAATTATACATGTAATGTACATTGGAAGGAATGCGTTAATTAATTAGTTGACATTCGGTGTCAAAGTAATTAATTAACATTGGGTTGAATTTAATTTAATTAATAAGTTTACATAATGTAATTAATTAATTTATCAATTAATTGAATTACATAAAGTAAACAATTAATTAAATAATTTTCCTAAGTAGGAAAATTAAATACATGTATTGTATTTATTTAAGTGTGATTTAATTTTATTTAGGGTAATTAAATTTAGTCAAATGGAATTAAATTACATAGTATATACTTTTTAATTAAAGTTTATTTATGGAATTATAATTCTAGTAGGCTTGGGTTTAATTAACCTAATTAAAACCCAATTAGACAAGGTGTCTATATAAGGGCACACTAAAGGAAGAAAAACCTAATTCAACCCTAATTAATTGCTGGAAATTTCATCCACCAAGAGCAGCCCAAATCAGCCGAAAATCCCAGCATTAATCCTCTATTCCTTCGCATCTTCGGCTAGCACCGGTTCCCGCTCAATAGTTGGTCGTGCACCGGACTTTGGAGATCGCAGTTTCAAGAAACGATTCTGCAGCAGTCTCTAGAAAAGACGAATCCAGTGAGTTAATCTCTCTTGATTCAAATTGTTTTTATTCTAATCAATGGTAATTGGACACGATAGGTGGATTTTAGGAAATTTTAAACGGTGTATTTTCCGCTGCGCCACGTTATTTTTCCGATGACGAATCCCAGCAGTGGTATCAGAGCATAGGTTGTGTCCATTAGATTGATTGGAATTGGTTCTTGAAAACGTTCTTGAAGACAAAATGGGTTTCAAGTTTGTGATTTTAGGGTTTTACTCAATTGGTTTTTTTTTTGGATGAACCCTAGAGTTGTTGTTTGGGGTTTTTGATTTTTTTCCCCAATTGGTTTCAATCTAGAATTGTATTTTCTTTATTGATTATTTATTTTTTCTATGGCTGGAATTTTTTTTATGATTTAAGAAAAAAAAAATAACAGGTTTGGAAAAGGAATCGCAAATTGCGATTCCCTTCCTTGGCGCAGCAGCTGGTGCTGCGTGGAATCCTATTGGGTAGGATGCCATACAGCACCTGGCTGCTGCCGCGCACGGGTTTTGGGTCCGGTTTTGGATTTTGCAGGTATTTATTTATTTTTATCTCGGACCCTAATGCAAATTAAATTAATTTTTTTTAAAATTAATTTGTATTTAAATTGTTTATTTTATTGGTATGCATATTTAATTTAATTGTTTGCATATTAAATTGAATATGGACTTTGTGAAATTGACGCAATAAACTGTGACACCGGTTAAAATTGGGAGAGCTATATTTTAAATTTGTGATAACCCAAATTCAAGTGGGAGCAAAACTGTTAATTTTGCATTTATGGATGTTATCCATTGGGCCTTTATGGGCCTTGGTCA